>CM044001.1:85587970-86022970 GCA_024085815.1 Flaveria linearis
AAGATGGACGTTTAGGGAAACGATTGACCTATTTTTTCACTAGTTATATATAGGTTTTAAAAAGGTTGTTACTTACAGCAAGCTCCTAGTTACTATATATAAAAACTTTTTCTTACAAATCAGTGATGAATATCTCCACCGCAAACACTTAATACCAACAACCGACTGAAAAGCATTGGCAAGAATACTATACAAAGTCTTGGCCTTAACATCATAAACGAATTACTGATAGCTACATCAAAAAGCCTTTCCGACAAACAATGACCAAATCATCATTTTCTAGTCTCGATGATCACCTATAATCTGCTAGTAAACATCTCATGTTCATGTGTTGTGATATTCATTGGTGATTACATGCATGTAGTCTAATTTTTCATGTATTGCTTATTTTTTGAATTTTGGTACGGTTTCATTGATAACCAATCCATCAGTGCTACTCATTATTCTAGTATTAGTGTAAGCTGCTTCATAATAAACAAAAATTATAATTTAAGTTCAAACTTGTCAAAGACTGCTCTATGATTTATTGTTATACTATTAATAACTCGTGTATTACACGTGTTAAAAAATAAAAAATATTAAAAAGCTATAAAACAATATTTTGATATAAGATACGACTGACACCAAGCGATAAAAGGACAATATTATTTTTAAACTTTTGTTAATGTTTTTTGTTTTTCTAATTGAAACCCACAATTATTTTTATTTTTCTAATTTAAACTTTTGATAAAAGGACAATATGAGTTTCCTCCTGAAGATGGTTTCGGGTTGCGTAATCAAGTGATGTAGATGATTGGATAACCGAGTGGTTTGTCAGTAACTCAATTAACCAAAAAAATGATAATAATAAAATAAAAAAAAAGTTAATCACAATAATATACGATATAATTTTTAAAATTGATATTGATGATAAATATAAATCGCACGATTAACGGATGAACTTCTTCCCAAAAACGGCACTAATTGAAACCCTAACAATTTCATTTCATTTACATCGTCCGATCACCACAAACCACACAAATCTATCCCTACACTCCGGCCACCAACGAACTCCTATGATCCACCACCGCGGCGGAGGACGCCGGCGGCGACGACGGCAGCCTCGACGCGAAACCCTTCACCGGAGCATCATCTTCATCAACGTTCCCACACGAATCCTCATCGAAATTAAGCGCATAACTAAGCGGATCGTAACTGAAATCAGCAGACGATCGACGGCGACGGTGGTGTTGTACGACGGAGCTGTTGCCGATCCGGCTGAAGAGGTTGCGACACTTGTACTTGATCTCCGGTATGTCAAGAGATGCTCGCGATTTGATCCATTGCGACGGTGGTCCGATGAGAAACATAGGGCGGCGATTGGTGGAGGATGGCGAATCGGAGCTTAGGGTTTCACGGCGGTTGGTAGGGAAACAGCATGCTAAACAGAAGAATTGTTTGATCTTATCTTTGATGGAGAGTTTGCGGGTGTCGTCCATTTGTCCGAATGGATGAAAGATGATTTTGGAAAAGATTAAGGTGGTGGGTGACAAGGGGATCGAAGATGTAGTGGAGTGCAGATTTGGTCCTTGATGTTATAGCGGTTTATGGGTTTAGTCCGTAGAATTTTTTTTATCGTGTTTTGGTGAAACGGTATGTTTTTAATAAAAACATACTGTACTGTTTCACTTATATAAAAACTTTTTATGTAAGTGTGACGGTATGTGTGTGACAAAATGTACTGTATCACGCGTCTAGTCATGGCGTATGTGACTCCACATTTACGTGTTTGCTTTTGTCTGCTTGCGGAATGTATTACCGTTGATGCTTCTTTGAATGCATTTGATATGTGACACCATGTAGTGTTTAGCTTTTCTCACTCGTGTATTATGAATAAAAATTCCTTTGGTGGTAGGTAGTTAATAAAAAAGGACGTGAATCAATTTCATATATATATATATATATATATATATATATATATATATATATATATATATATATATATATATATATATATTGGATTTCATGAGTTAATTACTATTATATTACTGTCAAATGAATGTTTATGATAATATAGCATGACGATTCTGATTTATGTATGTACTAATGAGACCATGGAGTCATGCATTCCATCACTAGACGCTAGAGGTATGACTAAGATGGCTATAGCATATATATAAAACTCCTCCGAAAGTGACTATTTTCTTGATTTACTTTTATATTTGATTTATTTTTTGTTTAAACCACTTCCTATTTTAAAATTATGTAGTTGAAAACTATCATTTCTCAAACTACACTTAAGGTCTTAAATAATAAATGTTGTTACAGTTTTGATATCAAATTTTAGTATCCATGACTTAAAAGACTTAAGTCATACCATAAATAATGACTCAATTGAATGAGCTTGATAAACATATGAATTTATAATAGTTACAAAATTGGCAATGAAAGAAGTCATGCACACAAACAAGATGAGGTTTAGTAGAAAAAAATTGCTTAGGCTAGACACACGATTGTTAAAAGCAAACTAATTTGAACTTCGATTGTAATAATTTATACGATTTAGATTAAAAGTGAAAACTTAAAGTTATTCAAGGACCAAGTTTGTAACTTATTCATGTAGTTACTTCATACCAAATTGGCTCACAACTTTAGACAGGTGTTATTAATGGACTCATGCACACGTCACATGGCTCTCAATTTTAAGTGGCAGACTAGCAGCAACTGTGTGAAGTCGTGACCAAGTTTATTCTTACTTTTCTAAAATATTCTTAACAAACTATTTCATAAGTAACATCGATTCTTAGCACAAATGTTTTGAGTTGAAACGGATAAGAAAATTAAAAATAAAAAGGTTTTAGGTTTGAGTATTATTTTGAGTAAAATTTTTTAAGGCTAAGTTAATGGTTGGGGTGCGGTTCTGACTGAGAAACATATATGTGAGCCCTATTAAAATAAAATCTAATCTGTCGTATATTTTCCGTTAAAAAAATTTTTTTATAAGGGGTTATAAGGATATATCAAGGGCTGATATTTCTTACACTAACCTGTTAACATGACAAGACACAACACGGAGTTAACAGGTTTCGTGTTTGATTCAAACTGGTTTCGTGTTTGACCTAAACTGGTTTCGTGTCTTAAACAGATCGACCTGTTAAGACACGATAAATTTCATGTCTAAATAGGTTAAATACTTGTTGTAACACCCGGATATTTTCCTCGAAGCCGACGAAAGAAGAAAAAGAAATAAAGTCCAAAGTCGGGGGACCAAACTTGCCAAACGGGAGAAAATTCGTAAAAATAGGGGATTACGAAGGGGAGGGCAGCCACACTCTCCCCACACTTGTGAAAATTCAGCAAAGGGAAAAAGAAGAGAGAAAGAAGAGAAAAAAGATAGAAAAAGCTTGATTCGGGTGTGCAAAATTGTCGTGTGGCGGGTCTAGACGAAGCTCTTCTTATTCTTGTAGTTTGTGTGAGTTCTAGGACCCCTATTTTACTCGTTTTCAACTGATTTGGGACTGGAACACATAGTAAACCTGTTTTTGTATGTGTGTGTGTTTGACCTATTTGGGTGTGATTGTGTTTGATGCGTTTGGAGTATGTTTTCGGGCTTGTGTGTGCTTGAATGGGGTTGTAGTATGCACTCCTAACGTCAAGGATGGTTGATTTGGGCTTAGAATGGGTTTGGATGAGCTTGGAGGTCGAAAATGGCAGATTGGGTTCGGGATGAACTGCCTACTGAGTCAGTTAGGGCTAGGCGACCGACGGGAGGCCTTACGGCTGACTGGAGTGCGATTGGAGTTCAGTCGCACGACTGAGGCTCAGTCGCACAACTGGGGGTCCAGTCGCATGGGGAGTCATGCGACTGAGAGCACAGTCGCATAGGTGCTTATCCGCATGAGGTCCATTCGCATAGTGTTCAACCGCATGAGGTCCATTCGCATAGTGTTCATTCGCACGATTGAGAGTCCATTCGCACGACTGGGTGTTCATCCGTATTGGTGTTCATCCGCATTGGTCCATTCGCATGATGTTCAGTCGCATGAAGGTCATGCGACTGAAGGGTGCCCATACGCCCAAATAGGGATGTTGTACCCAAGGAGAAGCATAGTTTAGTTACTGACTTTTGGGGGAAAGTGCAGATGTAAGTGGTGACGTGAAAGTTCTCGTAAGTACGTGTAAGATGACCATTAGGTTGGGCATGATGATGTTGCATGTTTATGCATGATGTATGTTATGAATGTTTGATGATGCCCTGTATGATGATGCTATTTGTGTATGATGATGTTTCTTGTTATGATGTATGTTTATCTTTTCCGTGGCTTTACGTGTTATATTTATGAAAGAATAAGAAGTATTATGTAACGTAAAGTGGAAGATAATGAAAAGAGGAACGAAATGAAATAATGCATGCATTAACGAATGAATGAATGAAAGTAAAAAAAAGATTGCAAGCAAATGTATGGAGGTTCACACCCAATGAAGGGTGTTAGCTCAACTGTGTGCGGGTTAGCTACCCCAGAAGGATGCACACTGGGGTCCGATCCTTGTGATTGACCATATGTATGGGATCCTTACCGCTTGCCCTAGGTACTGGAGTCAGCTTCGTGCACAATGTTCGAGGTCTATGAAAGACATCAGGCCCAGTAACCAGCTTCGTGCATAATGTTCGGGGTATATGTCACACCCCCGCTGATAGCGGAAACACGGGGATGCGAGCTAGACGGGATCGTCATTACACATGGTATACGATAGAGAAGCAATATAAATATGATGACAAGCGTGTCATGACGACACCCGAACACAAATGGAGACTTGTGTCGCGTTTAGTCAATATTCACGACAACATAGCCATAAGCATAACATGTAAGGATCACATAACCATATAGAATAAGATTGTTTAGTTTCCCACAACCCGAGAACAAGTGTTCAAAAGAATGTTAATTGTTTAGTGGACTGCAACAATGTACAAAAGAATTGTTCATCATGTATGTTCAGTCTAAAAAATATGCTTCCTAGGGTCTCCACTAAAAGGCAGCACTCCTAAAACTTCAATTACCTTGATCACCTGAAAAGAGATGCTCAAAACGGCCAACATAATTGTTGGTGAGCTTCGCAGGTTTTAAGTAATAAAATATTTTGAGATGAAAAAAGTATGTAAGTTTAATAAGAGCTACCGCAACTACACTTATGTGTAGGCGGTTTTACCAGTTATAAATAGCTACAGCCAAACCTATTCATCGGTTCCACACGGGAATTGATGGCTGTATAGAAAGCATTCCCAAAGCGTAAATAGTTTAAAATGACATAGCAAGATCCACAAAGCGCATACGTATAGTTTACAACCAAACCAAACCAATCCTTAGGTCCCATTACCGTGATTAAGGGTTGTATTGAAAGATTTTCCATTGTATAACAAGTTTACATGACGTAGCAAGATCCAGAAAGCGCATACGTATAGTTTACAACCAAACCAATCCTTAGGTCCTATTACCGGGATTAAGGGTTGTGTTGAAGGGCAAGTTTCACATGTCATAGCAAGATCCACGAAGCGCATACGTATAGATTACAACCAAACCAATTCTTAGGTCCCATTATCGGAATTAATGGTTGTAATGGATGCTCGGCAAAGAAGAACCACAAAGTAGACCCACAAAGAAGAACCACATCGCCGAGAGCATCCAAGGTCAATAGCATTCACAAGTAACATCATACAACACATGGCATCAAGTAATAGCGCATAGTAATGTAAAGCCACCAAGTAATATACAAGGTAGCAACATAGCATAGAGTCAAGAGTCATAACAGCATCATTCAACAAGAAAGGCAAGATAAGTTAATCATAAATGTTGCAGAAGACTTCCACTAGGGAAGGTGCTTGAAAATATGTTAAGTAAGCGAGCATTCTTTTCCCCCAATTTGGAATTGTTTAAAAGTTATAAGCGTCAAAAGGGGCCGTGAAACTCACTGAATAGATGATAAGCACGAAGGAATATTCCCAACAGTAGAATGCTATGAACAGTCAACACCTATTGACAGTTACTGATAAGCATTAATAATGAGCATAAAGTATAAGATGATGTTTAATAGGTTCGGGCAGTTTCGGTTCGGCCGTGGTTAACACTTGCACGCAAACACACACGATAGATCTTATGTAGATCCGAGTACTGGAAGCGTTGCCATTGTAGATAATATTTGTGTAAAAGTGTTATTGTTTTCAGAGAAGTATTTGTTAAGTACTTGTGTTATAAATCATTTGTTACTAATTGCAAAATGTTAAGTTGATTGGATTTTGATACAACATTAATAAGTCCAATAGTGTTAATCTTAATGATCGTCATTAGCAATGGCAACCGTGTCGATGTCACCTTAACATCACACGACAACACACACTACACATAGGAAAACTTCACACACAATGATTCCATTTACACGACAAGACCAGACGCACGACTGGACACTTCATTCGCACGAATCAACTCTCAGTCATGCGAATCAGCTTCATTCGCACGATCGAATCCACATCGTGCGACTAAGCACTCAGTCGTACCACACAGCACCCAATCGCACGACCCAACCTTCCATTCGCACGATTCAGCCTTCATTCGTACGAATAAGCTTCATTCGTACGACTGAACTCTCATTCGTGCGACTGGACATTCAGTCGCGCGATACACACAGTCGAACACATTCATCGCATTGACTCAATCGCACAAACTCTTAATCGTATGCATTCATTCACACGATACACACATACGCATGGACTTAGTCGCACGACTCACTCAGTCGCACGGCTCAGTCGCCTGAAAGACCCAGTCGCCCTGTACAGCAGGTCGCGACTGCTGATGCACCGAGCAGCATCCAGCTACTCCGGGCACGGGTTTCACACATCAAGAACCTCTAGAAACACTCATCTAACATATCTTAGTAAAATGCACACTCAAAAAGGCTACACACGCACCCCCACGACCTCTTGTGCTCGGATGAACCCGAACACCCGAAACCCTAGAAAATGCAGAGGTTAAATCAAGCAAGAAACGGGTCAAACAAGGTTATCTACCTGCTAGAAGTGAGTATTCACGATGATATCCAAGATTTGACGGTGAAAACGCAACAAACGTGACGGATTTTGGTGTTAGATTGAGAGAAAAATGGAGAAGAATGTGAAGAAGAAGAAGAATCAGAATGTGAAGGCTAGGGCTGGTGTGCGGTATTTATACCCAGCCCTAGTTTGGCAATTTATTAAGTTTAATCCCTGCACTTAGCCCCTCGAGTCCCCAAACTTGTTTCGGTTGAAAACGACGTAGATACGCACGTTATGCTAATTATGAGTATGTGTTTAATGTTGTTTATATCTTGAATATGTTGTTGTTTATGATGTTTATATTATATAACATAATACAATTAGTGATGTCGGTTGTGATATTCTTGAGCGTTTTGGATGATATGATTGCAAATATTGATAACACCACTGAAACGGAAAACAAATCAAACATGATGTCCTCACGAATAATCCATGAAGATGAAAATGAATGCTCTAAGGATAGTTAACGTAATTTCACGTTAAATGACGGACCTTGAGGTGACGGATGTCACAGTATAGCACATGGCATTGATCCGTAATGAAAGAGAAAGATAAGTGGTGAATGTACTTGCCCTAGGTACTGGAGTCAGCTTCGTGCATAATGTTCGAGGTCTGTGAAAGACCTCAGGCCCAGTAACCAGCTTCGTGCACAATGTTTGGGGTATTGTACATGTCATCGAAAGTAATGAACGTACGAATAAAAGAATGTATGAACTGAACGTTAACGATATAACGTAATAAAGAACGAAACGGGGTCCTTGTCACTCGACCTCAGTAATCATGGTGACGTGCCATGAAGAGGGTAAAGCTTGACAGGATCTAGATAGAAGTGAAAGATAATAAATGATGTACGCCGAATGAACAAAAGTAATGAATAATGAAGATAATAATGATATTATTTATGTGTACGTATGATGTATGATTGAGTGAAAGTAAAGAAATTGTGTTAAATGAAAGTAACGTATTTTATTTATAAAACTAGAACTCACTCAGCAACGCTGACTTTTTATGTGTTTACAGTTGGCAGGTAAGGTTGCTGAGGATGGCACAAGGCAACTACTTAGCTCTTTTTGGATGGCATCCATGTATATAATGTTTTTGTGATGTAATGCAACAATATATATATTTTGTAACTGATCTACGATGTATTATTTTGTAAAAGATCTTATGATGAAATGAGATGTCTTTTTGGTAGTTTCCGCTGCAATGTTTATAATGTTAATGAAATTATATGTTTTATGCGCGATTAATGACCAACTGTGAGGTGCCCGGGAACGGGGCCTTACACTTGTTAACATGTTAAGTCCTATTAAGAAACATACTTAAAATTATAATTTTAAAAATAATTAAATATACATAATATTTAAACTTTACCCTAACTTCAAACTCGAGTCCTCCATTTCCCCCCACAACCCACTTTGACACTTCCCGTTCCCTTCCCCCATCCCACAAACGGCTGTAGTCGGTACGTCCATCATCACCGGGACATCCATGATCGCTGGCGCTCTCGCCACACACATAAAAACCGTCGGCACGTCCATCATCGCTCGTGCTTGAGTTTATCAAGATCCTTCATCGCTGTTAGTCCCTTCGCATTCCGTCTGTCCGACATCATCTTGTTTGAATCCCACCACCACCATAGTGGACTAACCAAGCACCATCAACACCATCGTTTGATCTAGTAAAGATTTCAGATTGCTAACTTGTTGTTCGTCATTTGAATCTGTTCGTTGTTCGACTTAGTACTTAGATTGTTGAACTTTTAGTTATTTTGGTTTCGTTAAATAGGTTTCTAAACAATGTGATATTACATGTGTTTCTAAACAGGTTTCTAAATAGATCATTTCGTGTAACATGTTTCTTAACAAATTCGTGTTCGTGTTTGAAAAAAAATGACACGATAAGTTATCATGCTGTGTTCGTGTCTAGCATGTTAGATCATCGTATCTTATCGTGTCGTGTCTTATCTTCTCGTGTTCGACCTGTTATGCCAGCCCTAAATTTATCAAAGGTATCTCGACTGTATAAAATAAAATCTGGCTTAGGGTTTTTAAAATTCAAAGGCCCTTAATTTTCTTGAGTGTATATTAAACTATACATCATTTTTCAATTATTTGATTATATTTGTGTAGTTTTTATCTTGTCAATTAACAATAAAGTGTTTGGATAAAGACTTCTTTTCATTTATCGTTGTAATTTTTTTAGCGTTTCTCATATTTTATCTTATAGTTTAGTCGGATTTTACATTTTTTTTAGTTTTGACAAGAAAGCAAATAATCAGTATCGTTGGAAATATATTTTCGTTTACTAAAACTTGCATCAATTCTAATATGTGTGATTGGGTGTGTTTTAAAAATAATTTACAATACATGTGTTTTATCATATTTTCCTATGTTAAGATGTATGGCAAAAAAACATATTTTGTTACGAAAAGAGCACCGGTTTTAGAATCCGATTTGGGTACCAAAAAGATTGGTTTTGTGAGATCTCGATTTGGATAGCAATTTCATACGTACATATATATTATGGAATAATCAAGGTTGGTTGTTTATTTTATGTTAATACCAACCTTATATACACTAAAATTGTATAAGTTAGCAACTTACTGTCGGATGCTATTGATCATCATTCGGCATATAGACAAATTTATTAGATTTGTATTTTAGGTTTTTTTTATAAGATATTAAATTAAAATAATAAAATGTTAATCAGTTTGTAAAATTACTTTACCTTTTTACTTCTTTTAGGGCCCTCAAAATAATTGAGCCGCCCCTAAAACAAATCCGCGTTAAATTTTCGTCGCACCCCTTTAAAAAAAATTCTTAATTCATACAATACACTAATTTTTAGACTACTGTAGTAATCAACACAAAACTTATCACTTGCGTAGTAACATTCACATTTATTTTAATTTATATTTTATCAATTAATTTTTTAAAAGCAAACTCACATTTACATACCCTAAATCTACATCATTTGTTTACTTGTCCACAACTTGTATAAGTTAATTAGTTCATATGTATTATCTTAATTAACTTGTGAAAAATAAAATACGTATTAACACAAACTTAACTAAAAATTACATAACTTAAAGTACTTAATTCATGGCTTTCGAATATATCTGAAACTAAAAGCTAATAACATGTATATACAGTAAAAACTTTATAAAATAATAATGGTGGGACTGGAATATTTTATTAATTAGTGACATATTATTATATCGATAAATTAAAATTATTAATTTAAAGAGTTGGCTTATATTCGTGAGCAAAATCAATACACCGACCTTTAAAATTATCATGTCCGTTCACTTTACCTATTTGAATAAAACAAAAACAAGGACCTTCAAAATTCTCATATACATTCACGTATTAATGAACTTGTCACTCGGAAAGAAGGATTGCAACAGACAACAACTTTTCACAACTTTTTGTTACAATAAGAGAATACCGTGGCTCAACTCTTAAGTGCAATGAGATGATTAAAAGATGAACTCAATATAGATTCGAAGTTTATAAAAAAAGAAGTGACTATAGATCTATTTTTACTAGACAATCTTTAGAATTTTAAAATATTTTAGTAATTATTAATTTATATTTTGGCTTGGATCAATATATTTACATTGAAATTTAAAAATTATTATTTTATTATTTAATCAATTGTGATCCAATTTTGTATTGGGTCTAAGTTGGGACCCGGACAAATTATAAATTTTATCGAGTTTATTAATTCATTGAGTATTAAATTATAGAGATTGTACTGTATATTTTCTTTAAAGAGTAAATTTCTATTCTAGTCATGAGGTTTGAGTTGCTTTACTCTTTTAATCCAAAAATGAATCTTTTAACATATCATGTTGGTAACTTTAGTGTTATCAACGCGTATTTTAGTGTATTGGATTAACTTGTTGATCAAAAAAATTATATTAGTAATTAAACGAGTTAGGTGTCGCGGATTGCAGGCTCGCTTTAATTCTAAATGATTATTTGGATTTAGTTATATAATTTAGTTTAATTATATTAGTTGGGCTCATCTCATTCCCCTATTTGGCCTATTACGGCCAGCAGTGGTTAGTTGTTGGTTTAATAGAAATCTATTGGATTCACATACGTGAATTAGTTTGGGCCACTCAAGTAGAGCCCACTTATTAAATGGTGGGTGGACTTTTGGTTATAAAAGAAAAGAAATGGATGTAGAACCGTATGATCTTCTTTTCTTTTTGAGTAAATTACCATTTGCATCCCTAACATTTGTGCATTTTAACCACTTGCATCCCTGTAGTCTTAAAATTATCATCCGTCCCCTGACGTTTCATTTTATTTCCATTTGAGTCTTTGTTGTTTTATTTTTATTTTCATTTGAGTCAACGTTAGTTTTTCAGTTAAAATTATTGTTAAAAAGACTAAATTACCCCTCATCACTACCATGACAACTGCATATCATCACCTTCACAGCCCTAATCACCACAACCTTTGAAGCCACCCATAACCATCATTGTAGTTCCCATCACCACCATCGTAGTCCCCATCTCCAATCCACCACCACCATTGTCGGAGTACCGTCACTGTCGTCAAATCGTCTGACAACGACACCGTCGACGCCCCTGACTGCCTTATCTTTGCCCTATGCTACTTCTGCCCCTTCTTTGACCCTCATAAATACCCCTCATCAACCCCCTAAATCACCACCACTACCACCACCACCACCAACACCACCATGTCAACTCCCGCGACTATCGTCACACCGTCGCTGGTCAACGACCTCGACATCGTCATCCCCACCATCCGCAACCTCAACTTCGTCGAGCAATGGCGGTTGTTCTTCCAGTCCTACCACCTCATCATCGTACAAGATGGAGATCCATCAAATTCGATCCGAGTGCCCGAAGGCTTCGATTACGAGCTCTACAACCGCAACGACATCAATCGGATCCTCGACGCCAAATCCAGCTGCATCTCGTTTAAGGATTCCGTTTATCGATGCTTCGGGTTCCTTGTATCCAAGAAGAAGTATGTCTTCACCATTGACGATGATTGCTTCGTAAGTCTGAATTCCACTTCCCCCAATTTAGTTTCTTAGATTTGATTTGAATGTTTGATGAGGGGTATTTATGAGTTTGGATAGCACCGTGAAAGAGGGTTTTGGGTTGGATCTTCTAGCCGTTGAGGTGGCAGTGGTGTGGCGACGACGGTGGTGCGGCGACGGCGGTGGTTGCGATGGCAATGGTGGTCGACATAGAAAGGGAGAAGATAGAGGAGATAGAGAGAGAAAAGATAGAAGGGTGGGGTGGGATGGGGATATTTTATTTAATTAATAAGGGTATTTTTATCATTTTATAAAGATTAATGGAAAAATCTAACGATGTTAGTGTGTTGGACTCAAATGGAAATAAAAATGAAACGTCAAGAGGTGGATGGTAATTTTGAAACCGCAGGAATGCAACTGGTTAAAATAAACAAACGTTAGGGATGCAAATGATAATTTACTCTTTCTTTTTACTCGATCAAATACAAAGCACAAAGGGGGATACATGGTTACTATATCTTCAATGAAATTTCATCACAAAACATCAAAAAATGATATTTGTCTAATCTGATGAATCAATTACGTGTAACCTGCAAAATAGGTTTATCTGATAGTGATTCACAATTCAAATATTGATTCAGGTTTAGTTATTTGAATATTACATTCAAATTCCAGAATTCATCAAGTTTTAGGTTTGTATATTTTATTTGTTCCACATTCTAGACTTTAAATTTCAACATATCAGGAAGGACTAAGGTTTCTATTTTGTAACGATTTTGATTCTTAATACTAACTCTGTTAGATTTTTGATGTGTGTAAAAAAATATTTTTTATATGAAAAATCACACAATTTGTTTTAATTTAAAAGAAACGGTTATCACCATTAGACTAACTACACACAATAGGCAAGCACACCTATAGTATAGTTGTATAGCTTGAGGTAAGAACCAAGTATCGATCTGTGGACACAATGACTCCCAATACTAAATCATTATTATTATTTAACCGATCAATTGAGTTTGAATTTGTAAATATGATAATTAACCAAAACGATTAGCAATTAAACTAATAAATTAAGGAAGTAAAGACAAAGATACGTAATCAATTAAAGATACCACTTGGACTTTGATTCCACTTAGCATAGAACTAAAAACTAGCACAAACTCGAGGTGAGACCATTTTTTACACATGATAAATGGAAGTAGCCTAAACCCCCGTCAAGAATATCTAGACATATAATCATCCGGAAAGTTAGAACAATAAACACACAATAGCCACCTAAAGTTATGTCATGAAGAACTAATCATACAATTATATTAATGTTAAAGATGAATCAGACTCCCATTAGGGTTCCATAATTCCATAAATTTTTGGAAAGTTAACACGATAAACACATGACAACCACCTTAACTTGCGTAAAATAAACAAAACTATAACTACCCTTCAACTCATGAACATCAAACCACGATTACAAAATCTATTCATAACCAATTACAAGAGAGATTTATGACATACACTATGGTTTTCTTAAACATAAGCATACGAATGCATATTCACCCAATTTTACTAAACCCCCAACATTCATTCACCATTCTTAGTCAAATGTCACAAAATTACATACAAAAGTTGTAATCAATGCATAAATCTTGTAAGAACTTGAGGTTTTTCAACATAACATGCTTACAACACCCACAAGGTTAAACATTTCATCAAACTAGAACAAATACACATAATCATTGAAGAATAATCAAGTTTCATCATGACATTAACATAAACAATACCAAGAATCATGACAAGTTGTTAAATCATGCTAAGTTTTATTTAATCCAAGTGATAATAAGAGTTTAGCCCATAAGGCTTACAAAAAACACACCCAAACTCAAGAACATGAAAGAACTCATAGTAGATCTAGAGGAATGCAACTAATTTTGAATGAAAATGGGGTGGATGATGGTAGATCCTTCTTGAAAGTATGAAATCTTCAATCTTGGCCTTCAAATCTCCCAAAACCTCTTGAGAAATGTTAAAGATGAATTAGACTCCCTTTAGGGTTCCCTAATTCCACAAATTTTTGGAAAGTTAACACAATAAACACATGACAACCACCTTAACTTGCGTAAAATAAACAAAACTATAACTGTCCTTCAACTCATGAACATCAAACCACGATTACAAAATCTATTCATAACTAATGACAAGAGAGATTTATGACATACATCATGGTTTTCTTAAACATAAGCATACGAATGCATATTCACCCAATTTTACTAAACCCCCAACATTTATTCACCATTCTTAGTCAAATGTCACAAAATTACATACAAAAGATGTAATCAATGCATAAATGTAACATCTCGTATTTTCGTTAAATAAAAGTTAACCTTGTTAAATTCTTATAAGGTCTATTCATGGCTTTTATGAAAAGTTAATTTTATAAACAATTAAGTTTAAATGCGTTGATGTTAATTTCAATAATTACAATAATCATAATAATCATAATAATAATAATAATAATAATAATAATAATAATAATAATAATAATAATAATAATAATAATAAAAAATAATAAAAACAACTAAAATAATAGTAACAATAAAAATAAACAGTAATAATAATAATAATAATGGTTAACAATTTATAAAAGTTAAACAATTAACAAGTTATAAAAAACTAGGAGTTTAAATAAGTTGAGGGGGTCTCTGTGTCAATCCAGAAACTTTAAATAGAAGTTATGATATAAAATAATAAAGAGACCAAACCACAGGGACCCAAGGTGTAAATTCTCAATACCCAAACCCTTCCCCTTTACTTACCCCGTATTTCTGGCGGTAAGACCGGCGAAGGTCCGGTGACCCTCCGGCCACCTTAAACCCTCGGTTTCCAACAGTTTGTTAACCCAAAATCGATCCCAAACTCGCCTAGCACACGTTTCGAACCTGTAACCATCAATTAAACATGATTAAACATCGGTTACTAACCCCAATCGAATGGGTAACCGAAGCTTTTAATCATAGACACGTTCGAGCCTTAACCATCAATAATAATGCAATTAAAACCACCAGATCGAACGTTTATCTACCTCTAATCTGTACAACTTTCAATTTTTACCTGAAACAAACACAAAAACACCCTATTGATTCTCTCTAAGCCGCAACTTGCAACCCTACCAACTTACACCTTCCGACAAATCTAAACTAAAATTGATTAAAGGCTTTGGATCCAGAGTATCACCTGAATCTGTCTACAAGTTTAATTTGAGTTTTGTGATCGTTAGCACCCGAATCAAGTTCAACCGTGGCCGCGACCCGTTCATAGCTTGATCTTCTTCCATTCATCCTCAATCGGGTAATTAAGCACATGAACAAAATCATTTTAACATGGGGAATAAAAGCCCCATGTCTATTTCTGTAATCATCAATGTTTCATGCTTCGATTAGATTGAAATTGGAATTAGGGTTTATGTGATTTGGGGAAGATGTTTAAACCGAGTTTAAAAGAAATTAGAACTGAAGAAAACCAATGCCACGGCCCTGGTTTACTGGTAACACTCTTGCAATCCAACATTGAGGACCCGGGTTCGAACCCGGGCCCCCTCAATTTTTATTTTTGGGTTGTTTTCAGCCTTGTTTTAATTTTGGATTTTTCTAAAAAGTATAAAAAAACAATTTGTGAACTTGTTATTTTTTTTTAAAAGGACACCCTACTATTTTCTATTAATTTATTTCATAAGATATCTTAACATTTATAAATTTTAGACAAACAATATAATTAGTTTAGTTTCTTTTAAGTTAGACTTAAAATATTATTTTACTAAATTATTATTGGTTCAAATATTATATATAAAATATTTTCTTTTAAAATGAACACTAAATTAATAATTGTTCTACTAACAAGTATATACTATTATCTAAAATGAGGGTTGTATTAAACTTTATAAATGTTATTCTAAATTCATATTTTATATATTTCTTTCAAGTTATTATAAGTATTTTTTTTCACATCTTAGTATAAAATATAAATATATATTTTTCAAGAAAACATGAATGATTTTAGTTTGTTAAAGTTAATTATGTGACAAGCCCCAGATCCACTTGAAACCCTAGTTCTCATATAAACGTTAAACTTATTAATAAACATTGAGTCTTGTAAATATATATATTTAGATGCCTTGTGACGATTTACATTAGAACGACACCTATCATAATTCTTGTTAATCATCATTCTTAACTTGTTTGCCAAGTGAGTATTTCCATACCCATTTTTCTTATTTTCACACTTTGGGATGAAACATGTTAACTTATATTATTGTACTTGTAAACATGTTTGAGACTTGTAAGCTTTATGGCAATTCATCATGTAAAGTTATGGTTAGTTGAACTTTTGCGGTTACCATGTTATGACGTTATATGTACAATCATTAACTATTGCTAGCCTAACGAAGTCATAGATCTATGGGCCAGACAAGCATGCTTGGTTAATCCAAGTACACTTAGCTAATCGTATATAGTTTTAACGATTGAGACTTGTAAAACTTTGTCGAGGTTTGATTGTTGCATTGTTCATAACATCCCTAATCACTTTATTCACTAACTTATGACTTAAATTGCCATCTTTTATATATTCTATGTATTGAAAACTATAGAATGCTCACCAACATTTTTATGTTGACCTTTTATTTTTAACATGTTTCAGGAATAACCCAAGTATGCGTTCTACTCTTTGAAGCTTATCTCACTTAGGACTGGACTTAGAGAAATAAACAATGATCTTGTTACTTTCAACCTTGTATTCATGATGTATCTTTGTTTGAGCCTTTTACCTGTATTGTTACAATTGAATCTTGATTAATATAATTGGAATTTAAAATAGCGTTATGTGGCTGTGAACGATCTTAACTCTCACACTTCGACGTTTCCGCCGTTAAGGTTGGGGTGTGATAATAAATCTTGTAAGAACTTGAGGTTTTTCAACATAACTTGCTTACAACACCCACAAGGTTAAACATTTCATCAAACTAGAATAAATACACATAATCATTAAAGAATAATCAAGTTTCATCATGACATTAACATAAACAATACCAAGAATCATGTACAAGTTGTTAAATCATGCTAAGTTTTATTTAATCCAAGTGATAATAAGAGTTTAGCCCATAAGGCTTATAAAAAACACACCCAAACTCAAGAACATGGAAGAACTCATAGTAGATCTAGAGGAATGCAAACTAATTTTGAATGAAAATGGGGTGGATGATGATAGATCCTTCTTGAAAGTATGAAATCTTCAATCTTGGCCTTCAAATCTCCCAAAACCTCTTGAGAAATGCTCAAAAACACCTAAGGGTTTGAGGGAGGTTAGGGTTTTGAAAGAAATGAAAGTTATGTTGAAAATGAGGTGTACTATGGTTATAAACCCGTTTTCTGCCTGAATATGGTCATATCTGAAGTGATATAACCGAGCTTTTGGGATTTGACAAGTATGATGTAGTGTTGGGGGTATAATTTTTAATGCTGAATATCAGCAAAAAATGAGCTATTTGGGATTTGACAGCTTATATAGTCGTATTCAGCTTCAATATGGTCATATCAGAAGCATTTTTCCTCTTGAACTTCTTCAAATCTTGGGCTTTCTTCACAAAAATCACCGATCTTCATCCGAAAACTATAAAATTCAAATAAAACACAAATAGGTGTCTAAAATATGAATTTTGTATAAAAAATGACTCAAAATGTAAATGAATATATATTGTAAACATTTACATTTATTATCATAACAATTTTTCTTTTAAATCTAGGGCATTTCATATTAAAAGAAATGGTTATTTAAATTATGTAAGTTTAGAACAACTAGAGTTTTATGGGAAGAATGGGTGTGAGCGAGTGATAGGATTGCTCAAGTGGGGCCTACTTGATTAATGTGTACATTGGTTTGTGTTTTTATAGGTGTTTGTGAGAATGATAAATATGATGTAGTGTTGGGGGTAAAATGTGTTTGTGGGAAGAATGGGTGGGAGTAAGTGAAAAGCTGATGTGACGTGCTTACTGAGACTGTTTGTGCGAAGGGCGGATTGTAACTTTGCGTGCAATCTAAGATAGTAAAGACTAATTTAAGTTAATTACACAAACAACCCTCCAACTACTAAACAATATAGCAATTTACATAAACAGTCATTTAGGTGTTAAATTACCAAGATACCTAAGTGAAGAGCTAATGTGATGTGCTTACTTAGACTGTTTGTGCGAAGGGCGGATTGTAACTTTGCGGGCAATCTAAGATCGTAAAGACTAATTTAAGTTAATTACACAAACAACCCTCCAACTACTAAACAATATAGCAATATACATAAACAGACATTTAGGTGTTAAATTATCAAGATACCCCTACACTTGACATAAAAACTAACAGTATTATTATCAGGGACCAAAAGCATTATAAAATATAAACCTCATGGTATGATATGTTAAAAGATTTATTTTTAAACTGAAATCATTAAATTGACCAAACCCCATGGACTAAAAACAAAATTTACTCTTCTCTAAATTACGTATGAATTGTTAATTAGATTGTAATAAATTTCATTTGCATCATGGCATATGCTTTATTGAAATACAACCTAATGTTTTTTCAGTTTACATTTGAGATTTTGTCATTTTTATAGAATTTAATGATGTTCACATTATAGAAGTATATAATGACACAAAAATTAATCGTTAAGTACCAAAATGGCAATACCAAAATTGCCTCCCATGTGTCTTTAAATTGGTTTAAATACCAAAAATGCACTAAAAAAATTATATTATAAGACAGTATAGATTAATGAGTTAGTTCAATCAAAATGTATTCCAACTTTACACATGTTGTAATTACATTTAGCAAGCTAAAACCATGAGCACCCAACAAAACGTGTCATGAGTGTCGCAGATTAAAGATTACACCATTGCATATAACAAACAAACAAACACCATTACACCATTGCATATGTTTTACTAAAATACAACCTAATGTGTTTCATTTTTTTAAATCTTTTCTTATTGTGGTAACTCAAAATTTTCTTGTTGTGAGTTCTAGAGCAAAGAAGAAATGTCCATCTTTCATGTAAACTTTGCAGAACAAAAAAGAAAAACACACCCAAACTCAAGAACATGGAAGAACTCATAGTAGATCTAGAGGAATGCAAACTAATTTTGAATGAAATGGGGTGGATGATGATAGATCCTTCTTGAAAGTATGAAATCTTCAATCTTGGCCTTCAAATCTCCCAAAACCTTTTGAGAAATGCTCAAAAACACCTAAGGGTTTGAGGGAGGTTAGGGTTTTGAAAGAAATGAAAGTTATGTTGAAAATGAGGTGTACTATGGTTATAAACCCGTTTTCTGCCTGAATATGGTCATATCTGAAGTGATATAACCGAGCTTTTGGGATTTGACAAGTATGATGTAGTGTTGGGGGTATAATTTTTAATGCTGAATATCAGCAAAAAATGAGCTATTTGGGATTTGACAGCTTATATAGTCGTATTCAGCTTCAATATGGTCATATCAGAAGCATTTTTCCTCTTGAACTTCTTCAAATCTTGGGCTTTCTTCACAAAAATCACCGATCTTCATCCGAAAACTATAAAATTCAAATAAAACACAAATAGGTGTCTAAAATATGAATTTTGTATAAAAAATGACTCAAAATGTAAATGAATATATATTGTAAACATTTACATTTATTATCATAACAATTTTTCTTTTAAATCTAGGGCATTTCATATTAAAAGAAATGGTTATTTAAATTATGTAAGTTTAGAACAACTAGAGTTTTATGGGAAGAATGGGTGTGAGCGAGTGATAGGATTGCTCAAGTGGGGCCTACTTGATTAATGTGTACATTGGTTTGTGTTTTTATAGGTGTTTGTGAGAATGATAAATATGATGTAGTGTTGGGGGTAAAATGTGTTTGTGGGAAGAATGGGTGGGAGTAAGTGAAAAGCTGATGTGACGTGCTTACTGAGACTGTTTGTGCGAAGGGCGGATTGTAACTTTGCGTGCAATCTAAGATAGTAAAGACTAATTTAAGTTAATTACACAAACAACCCTCCAACTACTAAACAATATAGCAATTTACATAAACAGTCATTTAGGTGTTAAATTACCAAGATACCTAAGTGAAGAGCTAATGTGACGTGCTTACTTAGACTGTTTGTGCGAAGGGCGGATTGTAACTTTGCGGGCAATCTAAGATCGTAAAGACTAATTTAAGTTAATTACACAAACAACCCTCCAACTACTAAACAATATAGCAATATACATAAACAGACATTTAGGTGTTAAATTATCAAGATACCCCTACACTTGACATAAAAACTAACAGTATTATTATCAGGGACCAAAAGCATTATAAAATATAAACCTCATGGTATGATATGTTAAAAGATTTATTTTTAAACTGAAATCGTTAAATTGACCAAACCCCATGGACTAAAAACAAAATTTACTCTTCTCTAAATTACGTATGAATTGTTAATTAGATTGTAATAAATTTCATTTGCATCATGGCATATGCTTTATTGAAATACAACCTAATGTTTTTTCAGTTTACATTTGAGATTTTGTCATTTTTATAGAATTTAATGATGTTCACATTATAGAAGTATATAATGACACAAAAATTAATCGTTAAGTACCAAAATGGCAATACCAAAATTGCCTCCCATGTGTCTTTAAATTGGTTTAAATACCAAAAATGCACTAAAAAAATTATATTATAAGACAGTATAGATTAATGAGTTAGTTCAATCAAAATGTATTCCAACTTTACACATGTTGTAATTACATTTAGCAAGCTAAAACCATGAGCACCCAACAAAACGTGTCATGAGTGTCGCAGATTAAAGATTACACCATTGCATATAACAAACAAACAAACACCATTACACCATTGCATATGTTTTACTAAAATACAACCTAATGTGTTTCATTTTTTTAAATCTTTTCTTATTGTGGTAACTCAAAATTTTCTTGTTGTGAGTTCTAGAGCAAAGAAGAAATGTCCATCTTTCATGTAAACTTTGCAGAACAAAAAAGATGATGCCTGGGAGAAGCAAGACCCAAAAATGTACCTAACAAAACGTGGCAACTGTCAAGCTGGATACATTTTGATTCAGTTAATATTTCATCAATTATAATTAAAATAAAAAAATAGACGCATACACATATCATACCATAATTTAATCCTTCTAAAAATGTCACATCCTCATTGCAAACTTTGTAACTCTTTTGTTTTTTTCTCTCCACCAATTTCTAACGCAAGTTGAAGGTACATGATTTTCAGTTTTTGGTTTACGCGCGCTCTATCCCAAGTTGAAGGTACATTATTTTCTAATTAAGTTCTATCGATATGCTATAGAATTCTATGCGTTCATACGATTTTTTCTTGAACCTTTTGTTGTAAATTCAAAACGTTCTATAGTAGAGGAGAAAAGCATTAGACGGAAGTGCCATAGATTAAATATTACCATTCTAAAGCAAAGTTGTTAGAAACAAAAATGCTACATTAGAGTTTTGGTCCTGTAAGGCCCAAAAGGCCAAATATGTACCTAACAAAACATGTCAATTTGGATACACTTTGAATAGGTTAAGTTATGATTAAATATTAAAGAAGATATGTATACATGCGTTATACCATACTTAATCCTCCTAGAAACGTCGCCTCCTCATCACGAACTCTGTAAATGGTCTTTTTCTCGCCAACACTTTCTATTACCAGTTGAGCGTAAATGAATAAATGATTTTATGTTTTTGGGTTTAGTTTCTCATTTTTAATTTTTAATTAAATTTTATATATTTGGCTTCACAATTATTATGTGTTTATTCAATACTTTTTTTCAAGATATTTTTGTTGTAAACTCAATATATTTTTATATCTAGTTTTAGAGCAAAGAAGAAACGGCTTGGACACATGCGTCACTGTTAAAGAGTACCATTTAAAGTAATTATGCTAGGAAAATAAAAAAAAGAATGAGTGCTCACCTTTCTAAGGAAATCCATAAAGTTAAGGAAGAAATGATATGACACAATTTGATTGGTAGTTAGTTAAGGAAGTTTAGGGATGAAAGATGAGTGTCCCTCTACCCTCATAGGTTGGCTTGGAGTTTTTATTTATCGGTATTATTATCTTTGGTTATTATTTTGTTATTCAACAAAAGAAGGGAAAGAAAAAAAAGATGAAAATATCTATTATTCCTCTTATTTGGTTGCCGTTTGTATTTCTATTTTAGATCTTAGAGATCATGGTGTGAGGTCTTTAGAACACGTTGTATCAAATTCGGTGTTCTTGGTCACATCGATAGTCTTAGCGGTGCTAAAGATTTCAAACATCATGAACAAGAGCGACTAGAAAGACTTGTCAAACTATGTATGGAAAGTCAAACTATATGTGTTTTGGTTAAAAGATCTACTTAAGGATTTTGTATCCGAATTAGTAAAGTGAGGTGAAGTGTTTGATCAAAGCAAAAATGATTGTAATTAAAACAACGATGAACACAATGATTTATACGAGGAAAAGCCCTTAATCAATGAAGATTTCCGGCACAAAAACCTCAAGTGGTGAAAACTATCACCACCGATTTATAAAACTTGATAAAAAATGAAATACAATCGATGGGAGCCTTGTAAGATCGAACTATGGTGTTATAGCAATGATTATTAGCGTATGTGTGCGTTCAGAGAGCAAAAATTAAATAACATACTCGATCTTCAGAGCTTCATTTAAATAGGAAATACAACTAACCAATTATCCTAAGAATCCGGGATTCTCTAGACTTGGTCTTTCAGTCATTACTTTCTTCTACCACGATCCCACCAACGTCCACCTTCCATAAAAATAGGAGAACATAGTTAATACGCGTCTCATTGACAGCTTGGAGCCCAAGTGACCGTTATTTAGCCAATATTCAATGTCCGTTGAGGATGCTGAACCCTTTAAGAGGATGCATCATACTTCAAGTGATCGGGACGCTGCATTCTTTAAACCTGAAAAATCTAGCCATAACAATATGGAACCATCAATAGCAGCCTACTTCATACTCTTCTATAAATATACTTACACGAGTTATTAAATAAAATAGTAAACAGTATAAGTATAAAAGTTTATTAATTATAAAATAATATTTTAAAATAAGCTATGATTGAAATTACATATGAGTAAGAACTATAAGTAATAAATCAACTTTTAAAACTTATTTGTTATTTTTATAAAAAAAACATTTGTTTAACAACAAACCTTTATGAAATATGTCATTTTAAAAAAAATTCTTATTTATATCTTTCAATTTTAATTATTTTTGGTTTATAA
Source organism: Flaveria linearis (assembly GCA_024085815.1). Classification (NCBI taxonomy): domain Eukaryota; kingdom Viridiplantae; phylum Streptophyta; class Magnoliopsida; order Asterales; family Asteraceae; genus Flaveria; species Flaveria linearis. Next base: position 85,611,399 of record CM044001.1, read on the forward strand.
ACATTTTACTTTTTAAAAATACCAAATTTAAAATATTTTATATTTTTAAAAAAGTTTTGTTGATACATGTGTCCCTAGATTCTGAGTTGAATGTAAAATGTCTTGAATATGTGTAATTGAATGATGATTAATGAAATACATGTGGTTGTTTATATTATAATGTTTATATATTTCATTAATGGGTTAAGTAATGACTAATTATATAGGTTTGGTTTTGTTTGAATTGGTATGCATAATGTTGAAATGATTAACACATTCAAACTTAACATGATGTAGTTATCATGCGAATGGGCCATGCGAATGGACCATACGCATGAATAACTTCAAGCGAATGGCTCAGTCACACGACTGAACCATGAGACTGGATTAGTCGGAAGACTGAAGCATGAGATTGAACCAGTCGTACGATTGAAGTCTCAGTCGTGCGGATGGATCAACCGCATAGCTCAATCGCCCGACTGAACCATACGAATGGTTCAGTCGCCCGAATGAGAAACCCTAACCTATAAATACCACTTAATTCGTGGAAAAACTGAAGACTTCGAATATTAGAAACCCTAATCGACCCAGAACCTGCTGTTCGTCCATTCCAACTTCATAGAGCGATTCAGATCATTCCAAGTCAATTCATAACGTTTTCTAATCGTTAGGATTGATCCTGATTTCGTTCTCACTGATTGGATCGCCAATCAAATAGGATTCCGCACTATTTGATCTGGTACAACAAAGAATCGGTTAGTACTCCGTACGTACACGGTCCTAACAAGTGGTATCAGAGCTTTGGCTCTTGATTCTTCGTTGATTCAATCGTTTTTGTGAAAAAGTCTATGTTTTTACGCAAAAAGATCCATTCTTTTGGCTAAAAATTGAGTCTTTACGTGTGCATGTTCTGAAAATCCATTGTTTTTCGAGTTTCAGCCGTCTAGGGTGCAAATATTTGCGTTCTAGGTCAAAAGTGTTCAAAAATCGCGTTTACAGCCGACCCAGTCGCACGATTATCTCAATCGTACGACTGAACTCTTTCGCACAGGTCTTTCGCACGTTTGAGTCAGTCGCCACTCCATTCGCCCGGTTGAGTCAGTCGCTGTGTCAATCGCCCGAGTGAGTCAATCGCCCACTCCAGTCGCACGTCTGAGTCGTTCGGTTTGTTCAGTCGTCTAAGTCTCTCAGTCGGCCGATTCTTCCGTACGATTGTGTTCAATCGGATACAGCCCAATCGCATTAGCAGTTTAATTCTCAAGTTAAATTAATTCAAGGATGGACTCAGAAAATTATGCCATGTCAGCTGGAAAGGATTCGAGAATTCAGAACTTGTTGTTACTGGAGAATGAGATAGGGAACCATAACAAGCCACCTAAACTATTGACAATAGAGGATTTTCCACAATGGAGACAACGTTTTGAGATCTATCTTAATGGCGTAGATACTAACTTATGGAACTCTATTGAGGTTGGCTATAAAATACCCGTGGGGGCTGATGGTGTTCCTTTGACTTTGAGTGGACTCACCGATACACAGAAGGTTGCTTACAATGCAGAGAAGAAGGCCTATGCTATTCTGACTCAGTCCATTCCCAAGCCTATTTTTCATCAATACTCAGAACACAAACAAAGTAAAAAACTGATGGAAGTTCTTGAAAAGAGGTATGATGGAAATTCAAACTTAAAGGCACTGAAAGGTAAAGCGTTGAAGAAGGAGTTTGATAACTTCTCAGCAATTGGGAATGAAAGCTTGGATGAAATCATCGATCGGTTTTACCATCTGATGAGTGAACTTCACACTCATGGTGTTAAGACGTCAATGGAAGACAAGGTTTTAAGCTTGGCAGATGGTCTACCTGCAAAATGGGATTCATTCATTTCTACTCTGCGATACAACTCAGTTTTAGAAACCCTGGATATCAATGACTTTATTCTAAAACTGAGAGAGGAGGAAGTGCGACAAAAATACAAGGCTAAGAAGGGTTCTTATGCTCAAGACCCTTCTCTCTACAATGTTCCTTCTACTTCCACCCCTGCTGCAAAGTCTTCTGGTGCACCTCTGCAAACAGCCTTCGTGTCCAATGCATCTTCAACTGCTGAACAAGGCTCATCATCTGCAAATGAGTCTCTTGGTGCTTCTGGAGCTAGTCAAAGCCCTATTGTTACTCAGTCTGCTAAGTTGACAACAGAAAATCTGGGAAAGGTAACAGTGGAGGTTGCTAAAGAGCACATGGATCTTCTGGCTGCTGTTGTGCATTCTTATGATGGTTTGGTGGCGGGCAAGATTGGTAATTGCCACCTTGCTGATGAAGAGCAAGTAGATGAGAATGAGCTGGAAAGAATGGACATCATGTGGGCTCTTGCAAGCGCTGTCCGAAGAGCAAAGAAATTTGTGAAGAAAACAGGGCAGAATCTCGTGGCTACTAAAGATACAACCTTTGGTTTTGACAAGTCTAAAGTCACGTGCTTCAATTGTGGAGAAAAGGGCCACTTTAAAAGGGAGTGTTCAAAGCCTAAGAAGACTGGGAACGGGAATCCATTTTCCTCGTTCAACAGGCAAGATAGAGACAAGAAACCAGCGTCCACTGGAAGTAATTCTAAAGCTATGGTAGCACAAGGAGATGAAGGACAAGACTGGTCCTTTCGATTCTTGTCTGATGAAGCTAACATAGCATCCGTGGAAGACTTGAACGAAGACTCTGCAAGTGAAGGGGAAAGCTCAGTTGAAGTCGATACTGCTGATTTGGAAGAGACGTTTGATGCTGTTGATGAAATCGTCCAGAATGAGTTGAATTCAGAATCTGAAGCTCAATCTACGTCTCAGAATGCTTTCATGGCTGGCACGTCGACATCTACACAGGTAAAATCTAAAGATGAATTATTTGATGAACATGTTTGTGTCGAATGTGATAAATTTAGAGAAAGCATTGATCTAAAATTTGCTAGGTTGTTAGAACACAATGACAACTTAGTAAATGACTTAAAACTGTGCTCAGAAGCTAATCGTGTTAAAACAAAATGAGAGCAGTTATAAAGAGAAGTTAGATGCGTTGCAGAAGCAACTAAAGAAAACTGAAGTTGTTGTCTTTAACCATGAAAATGACATTAAATACTACTTAAAGACCATTGAAGAGACTAAAAAGGACAAAGCGGTCTTACAGGTAGAAAATGAGTCATTGCAACAAAAACTACATAGTCTAGCGAGTTCTTCGCACATTTTGAAAAACTTGGTTAAAGAACGCAACAATGGGGAGGGATTGGGTTACAAGGTAGTTCCACCACCACATGAAATCCTTTTGAACACAAAACAACGTCCAATTAATAACAGTCAAATTAAGGATCATGTGGTGACAACACCTTTGGTTAGTGATCCGGACACAGCAGTTAAGTCTGCTTCTCCGGATGATGATCAGAAAACTTCAACATCAAACAAGGTCAATGTTGAGAAACGGGTGGAAACAAATGTCCAAACAACTCTTGGTTCAGAACCAAAGTCAAATATTACACAAACCAAGATATCTAAATCCACTCAAGTTAAACCAGTTAAAAGGGATAATATTCAGCCTCAAAGACAAATTAATCCAAATATTAAACAAGTTAAATTTGTTAAAGAGGGTAAATATTCAAAGACTGAGACCAAAAGACCCATTCCTGAGGTTTATTCACCGCCCCACAAGAGATCTCCTAGTCCTGATGAATGGAGATCCTGCTATACTTGTGGTCAGCGAGGTCATATTTCAACTAATTGTCCACGCTATCAGACACCAAGAATTAAAGTTGAGCTAAATGACAAAGTCAAAGCAGATTCAAAACAGCGTTCTAAGACCCCGGTTAGATCGCAAACACCCATTAGGCATAAAACACCTTCTAAGTCGTTTTCGTCCCCACCACGTCAAAGGCAAAACAGACAAGTCCCCGACAGGTCTGTGACTCCAGCGAAAAAATCTGTTTCTGAATCTAAACTATATGCTCAAACTGTTAATCAGTCTAAAGTTTATCATAAACAATCCTTTCACAGGGATGGTTTATGGAAAGCCAAGACATCTGGTGAGTCTGAAAGCCAGGACAATCTGAAAGTTGAGATTCCACCCACTGATAAAGGACAGTGGGTCGAATTCATGATGGTTGATTCCTCTGGGAAACCCAAGCCAGTCAAGGCTTGGGTCCCCCTCCTTAACTGATTGTTTTCAATTATGTGCAGGTTGTCCGCTACAGTGCTTCAACTAATACATGGATTGTGGATAGCGGAGCATCCAGGCACATGACAGGAAACAAGTCTCTTCTGTTTAATGTCAAACAAATTAAAGGGGGACATGTTTCCTTTGCTGGGAACAAAGGAGGATACATTACTGCTCAAGGCGAAGTAGGTAATGAGAAGGTAAAGTTTGATAAAGTAAATTTTGTTCAACAACTAGAAAACAATTTACTTTCAGTGTCTCAGATATGTGACAAGGGCTTCAAAGTTATGTTTGACAACCGAAAATGTTACATATTGAAAAAGGAGATGGAAATTCCAGAGAAGCAGGTTTTGATGTCTGCATCCAGGTACAATGATCTATATGTCTTGGATATGTCTAATGCTTCTACCTCTGAATCTACAGCTCAATGTTTCCTCTCAAAAGCGACAGAGAAGGACTCCATCTCCTGGCATAGAAGGATGGGACACATAAATCAAAGGAAGATGAATCAGCTGATTCACAACAACCTTGTTGAGGGAGTTACAGTCAAGAACTTCCAACTTCCTGATTTTTGTGTCTCATGCAAGAAGGGAAAGCAGACCAGGAAATCTTACAAGACCAAGCATGTCAACTCAATTGAGATGCCCCTAGAGTTGCTACACATGGATCTGTTTGGTCCAGTCAACACAAAGAGTATAGCAGGGGACTGGTACTGCTTTGTAGTCACAGATGACTACTCAAGATTCACCTGGGTGATGTTTCTGAAAGCTAAATCAGAAACCTTTGAATCATTCAAGGTGCTCGTCACGACTTTGGAGTCACTCTACAAGCTGAAGGTGAGGAAGATTCGTTCTGACAATGGCACAGAGTTCAAAAATCAGTGGATGGATGCTTTCTGCAAGGAAAAGGGAATTGTTCATCAGTTCACTTCCGCATACACACCACAGATGAATGGAGTTGCAGAACGAAAGAATCGGAGCTTAATTGAGACTGCGCGAACCATGTTAGCTGATTCAAAGCTCCCAGTTCAGTTCTGGAATGAGGCGGTTGCAAATGCCTGCTACACACTAAATCGTGTGTTAGTAGTCAAAAGGCATGGAAAGACTTGTTACGAGCTACTTCAGAAGAGAAAGCCAAATTTGGAGTATCTGGAACCATTTGGAGCTCCATGTACATTGCTGAAGAAGACTCAGGATGGCAAGTTCAGCGAGAAAGCTGATCAAGGAATATTCTTAGGATACAGCATCCCAGACAAGCGAGTTTACAATAACTCGACTGGTCAAGTAGAGGTGTGGTGCAATGTGGATGTTCAGAGATACATCACACCTCCCGCTGGAAAAGGTCCATCATCATTCTTCGATTATGATGGCTTTTTCAAATCCTTTAATCTTCCACAGTTTGATTCAGAGGATGACGTTGCTACCCAGATGATGTATGATGTTCTTATCTCACCGAATCTGGATTCTAGCAACATCACACCTCCTGATGGTGCCTCAAGCTCTTTGACTCCTGCTCATGATGAGAGTGATGAGTCATCAGGTGATGAAGACGCACCTGCTTCTAACCCTGAGCATACAGCTACTCAACACAGTGAGTCAACAGCTGCTGAACCAGCTGCAGGAAATCCGGACACTGAACCAGCAGTCACCAATCTGGAGTCTGAGGTTGTGGTTCCTACCACACCAGTGACTAGGATCAGTGTGAATCATCCCCCCTCGTCTATCATTGGGGACATTCAATCCGGTGTGCAAACACGAAATCAGCTGTACTCTGCTGATTATGCGGCAGTCATGGAAAAGGGTTACGTCAATGACGGGGCTTTCTCATGTTTTGTTTCACAAATCGAGCCTAAATATGTCTGTGACGCCCTAAAAGATGAGGCCTGGGTCAATGCCATGCAAGAAGAGCTACTCCAGTTCAAGAAACTCGGAGTCTGGACCCTAGTTGACAGGCGAAAAGGAGTTAAGGTAATTGGTACCAAATGGGTACTAAAGTGCAAGAAGGATGACCAGGGTGTTGTTATCAGAAACAAGGCACGGTTGGTTGTTCAAGGCTTCAGGCAAGTCGAAGGAATCGACTACAATGAAGTCTTTGCTCCCGTAGCTAGAATGGAAGCTATACGTATCTTTCTAGCCTACGCCTCTTACATGAAGATCAAAGTTTATCAACTAGATGTTAAGAGTGCATTCTTGCATGGGGAAATCCGTGAAGAAGTATATGTCAGTCAACCCGAAGGATTCGAAGATCCGTATCATCGGGACAGAGTCTACAAGTTAGACAAGGCTCTGTACGGGCTACATCAGGCTCCTCGAGCTTGGTATGAAAAGCTCTCCACCCATTTGTTGAAACATGGTTTTCGCAGGGGTGTAATTGACTGTACATTATTCATCAAAGAAAAGGATGGTGACTTGCTTTTGGTGCAGATATATGTGGATGATATCATCTTTGGATCTAGAAATGAAGCTTTGTGCAAAGAGTTCGAATCTGTGATGAAAGCGGAGTTTGAAATGAGTGCAATGGGAGAAATGAAGTTCTTCCTAGGATTACAGGTGGACCAAACACCTACCGGCATTTTCTTACATCAGTCCAAATATGTCGGCGATATTCTCAGTCGATTTGACATGGAAAATGCGTCTGCTGCCGGTACCCCTCTCGCCACAAATCATGATGTGGCTCCTGATGAGAATGGGGATTTGGTGGATGCCACCATGTATCGTGGGATGATCGGATCTCTCATGTATCTCACTGCCTCACGTCCAAATATCATGTATGCAACATGTTTATGTTCTAGATATCAAGCGAAGCCAAAAGTGAATCACCTGATTGGGGTGAAAAGGATTTTTCGTTATCTGAAGGGTACTCCAACACTGGGATTGTGGTATCCTCATGATGATGACTTCGAGCTTACCGCATACAGTGATTCAGACTATGGTGGCTGCAAGATGAATTTCAAGTCTACATCAGCAGGGTGTCAGTTCTTTGGAAGACGGTTAGTCACGTGGCAATGCAAGAAGCAGACCTCGGTTGCTCTATCAACCTGTGAAGCTGAATATGTTGCTGCTGCAAGTTGCTGCTCTCAGATCATCTGGATTCAACAGCAAATGCGAGACTACGGTTTGAAATTTTCTAACACTCCTATTTATGTTGATAATTATGCTGCCATAGCTGTCACTAAAAATCCTGTTCAACACCCAAAAACAAAACACATCGGGATTAAATATCATTTCATACGCGATTGCTATGAAAAACAATTAATTGATGTGATTAAAATTAACACGGATTTTCAGCGCGCTGACCTTTACACCAAGCCTTTTGATAAACCAAGATTTTTATATCTGCTAGAGGTCAACGGTGTTAAAAAGAAAAGTGATGTGATTGCTGAAGAAGCAGATACATAGTCCGACTAGTGTTTATTTGTTTATTTTCTTTTTCCTTCATTTTATTTTATTTTTTATTCCCTTGTCGTATAAAATCCAAAAACACAAAAAGATTTTTTGTTTTAGCATTTTAGGGGGAGATTTATTTCAGTATGCATTTACTTAAAAAAAAAAAAAAAAAAAGGGGGAAGGTAAGTTAAGCTGAAAAGGCACAGACAAATAAACTGGAAATGCGACTCGATAAAACTGGAAAGTGATAGAACACAGGCACCGAGTTACTTGGAACATCAAATTGGTTTTCAGTTTCAAAAATAAAAATCATAAATCAGAGAAGTCTAAGTCTAACAAAATGGGAATATGATAGAAGTTTTGACTGGTATTGTAATCACTTGGAGAAAGTAGATCTAGGGTTGTGTAAGTACACAATACGATGTGTCAGTAGATTCAACACAATAGACCATTAGACATCATCAGTGAACTGGCTTAAACTAAATTTAATCAACCAGTTGTGTGTTCTCATGGTATCCCTGGTCTGCACAATCAATCAATGTCCAATAAGGGGTGAGGAGCAAACTAATGCCACAAATGTGAGCAAAGACCTGCAAAACAGAGCAAAAGATGACAAATGTCATTAAAATAATGTATATGCAAATATGCTGCTCTAAGAAGATAAATAGGTATTGCGCCTCTCTGCTGTGCGATGGCACTGACCTGAGGCTAAGCATAACCTATTCGTTCTAAGAATTCATTGTTGGTTGCGCCTCTCTGCTGTGCGATGGCACTGACCTGAGGCTTGGCATCTCTTTGACAATTTTTAGAACCAAATCTTCTAAGTCCAAGACCGCTCAAAAATCTCCTGAGGACGATTGATTACTATATACCTGTGGAATACACAAATAAGGTTTGACCTAATTCATCTAATTAATCGCTGATGTGTGTCACACGTCTGTGTATGGATTTAAGTGGACAAACATACTGACAATCGTCGTGGCTGCATCGCCTGATGTTCAAAATCAATAAAAAAAATTACATATTAGTTCAAACATGATTCCCAGTTAGATCTTAGAAGTCTTCCATAAGTGAAAAACTGTGAAATCGTATCATGCAAAGTGTAATAAGCACTGAATGTTCCAAGTGATGGTGTATATGCCTGTCTGATTCCACGAGAGTCCATTCAGGATAAAATGTTAATGCTAATAAGCTATACAAGCCTGCCCTAACAAAAATCACAAAAATATGTCTTTCTATTCATAGGTTAAGATTTGTTTAGTCTTAGTATAATGTGTCATGTCGGACTGTGTATACTGTTATCTGCTAAATGTCACTGAATGAGCTGGATGTTTATCTAAACTGATTGTTTCTGAAAGGTTAAAAGGATCACGTCTGAGGTGATCGGGTGGTTAAATGGATCATGTCTGAGGTGATCAATTGCACATAATGTTTTATCAATTGGTAAATAAACTAAGTGTTGGTTCATATCTTGACAAAAATGGCACAAGTATAGCCCAATCGCTCGACTGAATCTGATATGACCCAGTCGGACGAATGGGGTGTACGATTGAATACAACCGTAAGATTGGACCATGCGAATGAACCCAATCGGCAGATTGAATGTGCCCGACTAGGTCAAATGTGCGAATGGAGGTGAGTTGATCGAATGAAACTGGTCGATTGAGCGAATCGTACGATCCAAGTTCAATCGCCCGAATGAATCATGCGATTAGACTCGATCGCATCTCTTGATTCTGATTCGGTCGAATGAGAAAGGCGAATGAGTCCAATCGGCCGATTGAACTGAGTCTGGCTATAAATAGCCCCCTTAGTCGATCGCAGACACCATTCGCCCTAATATTCCCGATTCGCACCGATACTCTGCAAAATTTTCGTTTGATCTTTAATACGTGTGATATACTCATTCTGACTATTTGGATTTGTGACACAGGTAATACGCAACACAAGGATGCATCAGAACATGAAATATGATGTTTAATCTGTTCACATTTGCCCTAAATGTCAACTCGTAACAAATCTGCAAAATTGACTGCTTTAATCACATAAAATGTGTAAATAAATGATTTAAGTAGTCTAGGTACATTATTGCGAGTCTAACAAGCCTGAACTTAATGTCTAATTCGCAAAAATGACAAATCTGAGTTTGAAATGGAACAGGTCTCTTCGATGCGACTGGTCTCCCTGATGAACTTCAATCGACCGATTGAAAGAGGAGACTCATTCTTTCGGCCGACTGGATTATGCGAATGGGTTGAGTCTGCCATTCGATTGGTTGCCCCGAATGAACTTCAATCGCCCGATTGAAGGAAGTGATTCATTCAATCGGCCGAATAAGTCATTCGAATGAGTTCATTCGGTCGGACAACTCAATCGCAGAAATACATCATTCGACTAAACCCAGTTGCATAGTTCATTCTCACGATTGAACTACACTGGTTTCTGATTTAGTCAAACTCTGTTGTTCAAGTTTATAACGTATGTTTGCTATTTTTGTTACAGGAACATGGCTAACAGGTGGACCATAAATCCAAAGCACAACATCTGTGCTAATTTGGATTCCATTTCTAGAAATGGAGGAGAATTTTCAGGGATCATAGAATTTTTGAGGAGATCCAGGATTTATCGAGCTATCTCCACACCATGTACACCATATCAGTCTATCCATCAGGCATTTTGGGCAGGAGCTTCGGTAGACCGATCTGTGGAACCCTACCGCATCCTAAGTACCATCTTTGGTAGGGCAATTGAGATCACAGCTGGAGATATTAGAAGAGTTTTGGAATTTGGAAATGATGAGGATCACCCAGTTAGGCTGCATCCTCTGACTGTTCGTGGGTGCTTTATGAGGATTGGGTACTGCGGGGACATCAACACGGGTGTGCTGAACAAGAGCAACCTGAGTCCCCAGTACAAATACCTAGCACATGTCATCCTAAAGTGCATTGCTGCTAGGAGGGGTGGGTTCGATGACTTATCGGACCAAATTCAGAATGCATATGTTGCATTGGTCCTCAACCACCCTTTCAGCTTCTCCAACATGATCTTTAACTATCTGATTGAGAACTTGGAGGCAAAGGGTAAAGAAAGTTTCTGCATGTACCCACGATTTCTTCAGCTCATTTTCAATGAGAAGTTGCCTGAGTTGCCCAAAGAGAAGAGTGATGCAGTGGTGTTGGAGATCATGGATGACACTACTCTGGGCAGAATGAAGGTTTATAGGGGCAAGCAGGTGAAGCCCGTGTTCAAAAGATTGATAGGGCATCTGGCCCGGGAAGATTATGTGGCGCCAAGGAGGCGTAAGTGGCGTCATGACGACAGTGATTCTGACACTGAGGTGATTGCTATATCATCTGTTGACTCAGATGATGATGATAGTCATGATGGAGCCAGTGTACCAATTTCCTCTGAGGGACCATCTACTTCTACAGCTCAGCCATCATCACCACACACAGACACGGCAACTGCCGGGTTTGTTCCTGACGTTTGTCCACCCGATGATGAGGAAGAAAGTGATGAAGAAGGCTTGACACGGAGGGTTGGCAGCAAAGTGGTTGCCACCGAGAGAGGACTGAGAGATGTTGGTGGACAGTCTGGTACATCAGGGGACACACGCATTGAGTCTGATCCCTCGTATGCCCCTGATGATTCCAGCAACAGAGGAGTAGCACCTTTGTCAACGGGTAAAAGGAAGAAGACCATGGCGCGTCCGCATGGTAAGAAAGGAAAAAGACTAAGGTTCACTACAGCTACCACCTCCACAGCATCACAAACATCTCCAACCACTACTACTATCCCTTCACCTCACACTGTCACATCCACCACCACCACCACTGTACCGACTACCACCTCATTCACTCCCTCTCCCATATTCACCACTTCCACCACTGTACAACCTACCACATCATTCATCCCCTCCCCTATATTCACCACAGCCACCTCCACCACCACCACTCAACAAACAGGTCCCTCACCGTTCCCATCCAGCTCATTCATCCCACCAATTTCTGTAGTAGATCAGCTTGCTGCTCTCAACAGCATGGTGCTTCAGCTGTTAGCCTCTGATAAGGCTAAGACAGCCCAGATCCTTCAACTGCAAGAACAAAGTTCTTCACAGGCAGCTGAGATTGAAAGATTGAGGGAGGTAACATCCTCACAAGCCCAAGTGATCACTTCGCAGACCGATCAGATCACAGGCTTGTTACAACACGAGGCTGAAACGGATGAGAGAATGGGAAAGCTAGAGGCGGCTCATAAGACTCTTGTGCTAAAACTAAAAGGTACTCAAAGTGAGCCCCTCAAGATTGGAGAAGGTGATGGTGATGATAATGATGATGATAGTGAGGATGAGGAAGACGATGATGAAGATGATGAGGATGATGACGATGATGATGATGGTGGTGATGAAAGTAATGATGATGATGAGAAGAAAGAAGATGATGAAGGTGAAGGAGGAGAAACTGCCGGAGATCAAAGCGATAATGTTGCAGGCGAAAGGCGTACTAAACGCCGACATGATCAAGGACCCTCGTCGTCTGCTCCAACTGGAGAAACTCCGGAAATCCAAGATAAAAGTACTGTTTAGTTAGTCATGTTTATGTATTTAACAGACTTTTGTATTTCAAATTATATTACATTTATTTAATGATACATTTTTATATCGTATGTTCATGACAGTGTTTGATTATTTACTAACAAGTATCGTGTTGCATGTTTAAATCAAGCAGATCCAAACTTCCAACGAGATGAATACGATGATGAACCCCTACAGCAGGTCAAGAGTCAGTTAACAATGATTCTTGATCTGCAGGGTATCGTGAGAAGATCGGTTGAATATACCCCTGAGGAGGGTGAGATTATTCATGGCTTCACAAAGGAGCAGTTAGCTGAGATATTCAAGCTTAACGCCGATGAGATTGTGAAAGATGCTCCTGAAGTCCATTTTGACAGTGATGAAGAGCTACACGATATAGATGAGATTAAGATTGAGGACATCACTGATCAACATTATCCAGCGTATACAGACACTGAAGGTCACGTTATTCCAAATTTGGATGACCACCTAGTTAGTGAGTCATTTAACACTCTGGAAAAGATGGAAGCAGAAAATGACAAACAAAAGGATACAGCCCAAGCCACTGACGAAGAAGTTAAAGAAAGAAAAGCTGAGTGGGCTGCTTGTTTTGCAGAGCTTCGTGCCCAGAGAGATGCTCCAAAGTCTGATGCCTACACCAAACTCTATAGAGTGAAGAAACATCAGAAGGTGTCTGGCAAGATCATATCTTGGGCGTATTTTGAAGATCTTAATGCATATGCAGTTAAGAGGGAGAAAGGTATCGAGTACTTTAGATTCCCACATGATCTAAAGACTCTACCTGGTTTTGAGCTCAACCAACTGGCAAAGCTGAAGTTGCTGTATGCTGATCCGAGAAAAATGTCAGGTTGGTTTGAAGCTGCGTTAAAGAGAGAGTACCACACCCGGTGGGTGAACTTCAGGCCTCAGCAACCTACGAGGTACATTCGAAGGTCTGAAGTTGATCCACGAACCGGGAAGCCAAAGATTGTGTTGAAGTGGCGTCCTCCGCGCACCATGTCGAAGATCCCTTTAAGGGAAATGCCTCAGGACATCACTTCACATTTCAAATGGTGGTACTATGATTGGCGAACAGCTGAAGCAGTCATAGTGTTGAACAGAGATGGACAGATGGATGTCATCCGGGTATTTGACCCAATGTGGCTCACGAACTTGTCAGCTAATGATGTTTATACACTCTACAAGTGGCCACTGTTCTATGACTCGCAGGATATCGTACAAGCTCTCTAGTATCAGCATGTCATACGCCTCTGCTTTGTATTTGAAATACATGCAGGGGTAACCAGAGAGGAGAAATTCAAGAAGTACGAAGAGGTTATGGGTATGGCAAGACATTAGAGGAATCTAGGTCCAAGGGGGAGTTTGTTGATACATGTGTCCCTAGATTCTGAGTTGAATGTAAAATGTCTTGAATATGTGTAATTGAATGATGATTAATGAAATACATGTGGTTGTTTATATTATAATGTTTATATATTTCATTAATGGGTTAAGTAATGACTAATTATATAGGTTTGGTTTTGTTTGAATTGGTATGCATAATGTTGAAATGATTAACACATTCAAACTTAACATGATGTAGTTATCATGCGAATGGGCCATGCGAATGGACCATACGCATGAATAACTTCAAGCGAATGGCTCAGTCACACGACTGAACCATGAGACTGGATTAGTCGGAAGACTGAAGCATGAGATTGAACCAGTCGTACGATTGAAGTCTCAGTCGTGCGGATGGATCAACCGCATAGCTCAATCGCCCGACTGAACCATACGAATGGTTCAGTCGCCCGAATGAGAAACCCTAACCTATAAATACCACTTAATTCGTGGAAAAACTGAAGACTTCGAATATTAGAAACCCTAATCGACCCAGAACCTGCTGTTCGTCCATTCCAACTTCATAGAGCGATTCAGATCATTCCAAGTCAATTCATAACGTTTTCTAATCGTTAGGATTGATCCTGATTTCGTTCTCACTGATTGGATCGCCAATCAAATAGGATTCCGCACTATTTGATCTGGTACAACGAAGAATCGGTTAGTACTCCGTACGTACACGGTCCTAACAAGTTTGATGTTTTAGAAAATTTCTTATTTTATAAAGATGTATTTCTTTAGAAACATTATTAAAAAACAGATCACTTTCTTAATATATTAAAAAACTATCTGTAATATAAGAAATATTTAAATAATATTATTAATTAATGTAATAATTTAAAAAAGATTTAAAAACTATTAATCTAAAAAGATTTAATATACTAAACTCAAACTCATAAATTTCACACTATTATATACTTTTCATCTTCTCTTATACAAATTCTCAATTAACTTTCAAAAAATGGATCTATCAAAAAATCCTCAAAATCTCGAGAACAAAGCTCCAAAAAAATATCAACCGAAGGTGTAGTCGGGTCCAAATGAACCGGCATCTTCTACCGAAGCGTTCAACCCACCACCACTGCGTACAACCGATTGGTTTCAAAATCCTTACAAATCCCCCCAACCGTCAGTCTACCGCCCAACTATGCACCCAATTTTAAAACCCATCACAATTTTCTTACTATACTAACATCCCAAACCGTTGATAAACTAAACTCAAAGTGGGGAAGAATGAACCACACGATATGTATTTTAACGAAATATATATTCAAACTACAAATTTGTTAATTTCACATTTATATATTTACATTTTATATTATTCTATATTTTGTGTAATTAATTTCATTGTTTTAAAAAATGTAGAAACTTCATTGGACGAGCGTAAGCAACAATGAGGATATCGTTCTAAAAGTTTTAAGCGAATACAAGAAAGTTTACGAGAAAAAAGGCTTTACGAGCATCCGGGTCTGGAGGTTGGTAAGAAACTATGTAAAATGGGAGTTAGTGGATAGTCCGAAGTTTGGTACTCAAAAAGTAAAAAAGATTAAAACTTCGGAATCGGGCCAATACGTAAGCTCTAATGAGCCGGTTTCAAGCCCCCTCCCAACCTCAACGAAAATGCCACACCAATCGGGCCGAGGTGCAAAGACAAAACGATGGGGGAGTCTTTTTCAAGCAAAGCAACGTTGAGTGAGGACATTAGCAACTATAAAGCGATGCGTGAAAAAGAAGGGGAAGAGAAAAAACGAGAAGTGCTTCGCATGAAAGTAACTGAATCTAAATTAGCCTTATTCGACTTACAAAAAGAAACGTTGCTTCGCGAAATGTTAGATCGGGGCATGGAGATTTTCCTTAAACCACATGACGATGTCCCTGAACCGATGTCGAAGAACGTTCTTGAACGGAAACGTCAAATTGCTGGATACGTGGTTGGGAGTTTAATTTATAGTTTTTTACTTCTAATATTGTAAGAAGGGTCTTGGAAAGGTAGGTGGTGACGACTATTTTCTCTATTTTAGTTCTAATATTGTCATATTATTAAATTTTACGTTTTTTAACTAATCTATTTTTTTATATTTGTAATTTGTAATTTATTTTAATTAATGAAGTAATTTTTTTAATTAAAACAAATGATGTGGTGTAGTGTGGTGTGAGTGTCCCTCCCGACCTCAACGAGAATACCACACTGACCGGGTTGAGGTGCAAAGGCAAAACGGCATGGGAGTCTTAAAGTAAAGCAACGTTAAGTGAGACATTAGCGACTATAATGAAGAAATGTGATCCTAACTAATTATGCATGGAAATATTATTTGAGTCATATGCACGTGGATTATTAAGTTTGAATAAGTCCTTTTCATTTGGGTAAAAGTCCAACGGTTATACTGTTGTGATCAGTAGATTTCGTAGGGTTGTTGAAGTTCACGTGTCTATTTCATAGTATTTATAGTCCTTGTTTCCATGCAATCGAGGTACTCCTTTATTCAATAAACATCTTGAAGTATTCTTTGCAATCCATCTTGTTTTATCTCTGTTTTAGTACTCTGATTACCAACATATAAAGTGATGCGTGAAAAAGAAAGGGAAGGAAAAAAACGAGAATCGCTTCGTATGAAAGTAGTTGAATCTAAATTAGTCTTACTCGAATTACAACGGAGAAACATTGCTTCGCTAATTGTTAGATCGGGGCATAGTCCCCCCTCCCCCTCAAATTGATATAATGTGATGTGATGTAACGTGACATGTTTTAATTTATGGTTTTATGATGTAATGTGATGAATGTGACATTGGCACCTCATCACCCTTAGGAATTAGAATCAAAAGCATTCTTATATTGTGAAAGAAAGAATAATAAGAACATAAGAAAAACAAAAGGACCATATGATGTGTTGTAAAGAATATAATAAGTTTACGATATCAGTTTACGAGATGATATCATTTACATTACACTTGATCAAGGATCATTCGTGTTACAGACCTGTAAAGCTTCTTATACAATTCACGGGCTATTTAAGACCATAAAATCATTAATTTTTCTTCGTTATTTATTCTATATCATCATGATTTTAAAGAAAAATGTGATGATCGAGTTTGGTGTCTTCTTTTTAAGGAATGTAGATGTAGACCCACCCCACCCAACCCACTAATTCGGTTGATCACGTACCTGATCACCACATCATTCTTTAATCTTGACTGACCTATGCTCTTCAACGTGCAATTGCTACTCACTAACCATGAACCTTCGCACTTCTTTCCCCCCTCCACCTTCAAAGAAACTTCCTCAAACGACAATAACATCCTCCAACCCACTATAAATACATCACCCTCTTTCCTCGAACCTTCCTCTTCAATCTCACTTTAGTATTCTTCATCTGTTATAGTGATTCAATCGAATCAAGATCGTCTAAAGATCATCTTTTATTCAATTTCATTTGATTTTTCTCTTTGTGGCATTTCGTCGAATGGCTGGTATGCTACCCGGAGTCGAAAGTGCTCGAAGGAGGAGATTACGTGGGAGCAGTGGGTGGTGTGATCCGTCGTCTGTCGTCGGTTCTGGGTTCGGATCCACGAGAATCAGGCTTTCTCATGATACTCATTTCGCACCCACTTCGATCTTGGTAAGAATCGTGACATATGTGAATTTGGGGGTGAAATTGGTGTGGATGTATGAGTAATTTTGATCTTTTTTCAGCAAAGAAGCATGGTGAATCAATCTTGTGAAGATGAGAAGTTAGGTGGGGCTGCTAGAGAAGCGAAAGAGAGGCTTGATGGGAGGTTGAGAGGCCATTTGAAACGAGAAATTACAAGGTATTGATCATTTGATCCACCATGGTAATATTTTAATCAAGAATGATAATGAGCACAGAAAGTTATGAACTTTGATTTGGGTTTCAGGAAACACAGTCAAGAAACATTAGTTAGTGTTGGAAGAAGGTCAATTGGTACTCCAATTGTGGTTGAAGATCTGCAAATGGAGATTTTCGGGTGGAAAAAGAACGGGTTAAAGAGGCTGCGTTGGGGGAGAAGGTGGTTGAGATGGAGATCATCTGAAGAAGACGAGTGCGCGATTTGTCTGGATCGATTCAAGGCGAGTGAGAAGATCGCGCACTTGCCTTGTTCCCATCGGTTTCATTCGGATTGCTTGTTGCCATGGTTGGAGGGTAATGCACAATGCCCATGCTGCAGAGCCAATGTTTCTGGTTCTAGTTAACCATGTTACATATTTGAACTTTTGTTATAATGATATCATTTGTATAAAAAGGGAGATCGCCTTCGCGTAACGTGTCGAACAACAATGGAAAGAAGTAGTTATTGAGATGTTATATATACCGATTTATGTAGGTGTAGATTTCGTGTTTGAACCGATTCAATGCAAGTATTATGATTTGAGGATTGAGGAAGCTAGTGTGATGCTTTTGATATGATGTTTAATGTTGTTAAGCTTCAAACTCTGAGTTAAGAGACTGGTGAATTTATTAGAACACTTTATATAGAACAAAGTTTATCTTGATACATTGGTTAACTGAGATTGTTGATAGGCCTTGGAGCTATCCAGGTCTTTTTATATAACTAAGACATCATTCTAAGGTTATTCTAACGTATTTTACATGCCAAAGCGTATACTTTCTTTTTCCTATAATAATAACAGAACGCCCTTCATGCGCCCCAAAAGACACTTTAACCGATAAGGTTGCTTGACCCAAAATGATGTTTAGAAAATCGTTCTCCTTTGACATTCATAGATCCCTCGCAAGCTTATCGCTTCATCGAGGTAGTTTCACCTGTAATGATATAACACCTTTAGATCCAAGTCAATGTTGCTAAACCGTCGGTAATATTGAACTAAAGAAAAGTTTGACATTATTCTCGAGTAAAATTGGTGAAACGGAGATAAATGAAGCACAAAATTGTGGCATATATATAGAACTGTGTTATGTTCCTAGGCCTTTATGTTTGTTTGTATCATTATATTCACATACATATAAGTGAAAGCTATGCGTATCCATTTCTATAAATTAAAGTGTGTCAAGTTACTTAATAGACAATTGTATTATAGGGTTAAACAGTTGTATTATATATTCCAAGGAAATCAATGAGAATATTCAGATTTGAAAAATACTTTGATTGCTCATGTGTTATCCGGGTTGTTATAGTTGTTTGGTTGTTTATGCAAAAGTATCTTTAATGAAACATATTCAGAACATATTGCCACAAGGCATGGGTTAGGGATTGGTCAAATTTTCTTAGGATCCATATAACAAACTCTAAAAATAATGTTTTCTTGATGAAAAAGCTAATAATGATAACAACAACCAACATACATCACACACACTTACATACATTATAATGCTTTATTATAAGAGTGAGTTTATTCTACGAAGTGTATTTTTGCAACAAAGTGTGTGAAGACATAATGAGGCTAAAAAAATCACAAAAAATAATTATATCTCACAATCTAAATCGAATTTCAAAAAAAAATACTTTGGAGTCTCTGTTTCTCTCGTCGTCCTCTTTCAGAAAAAAAAATAAAAAATAAAAAAAAATTATTGTGTCTTTATATGACACAATGACTTCATTATGTCTTTAATAATGACAGAATGACGTCATTGTGTATTTCATAAATGACACAATAAAAAAACGTTAATTTTTTTATTTTTCGTTTATTTTTTTCTTAGTGAGGACGGCTAGGGGAACAAAAGCTCAGAATTACTTTTTTGAAATTCGATTTAGATTGTGAGATATAAATTTTTTTGACTAATTGTGTCTTTTCACACTAAAGTAAAAATACACTTTGTATTTTAAACCTCTTTCTTATTATAATTGTATAATTTTTCATACAAGGTATAAAGCATAATGTGTAAAGTAATTATATGATAATCACCCTATTGAGATTATGAGTGTGTAAATCCAAACCAGGTGATTTGAAGATCAAGTCATTATAATTTAAATGATTGTTACATATTGCCTTGCGCCCATCGGTTTCATTCGAATTGTTTGTTACCATGGTTGGAGGTTGGAGGGCAATGCACATTGCCCTTGCTGCAAAGCCAATGCTTCTGAAATGTATTTATAAAAAGGATTACACATGTGAACTTTTGTTGTAGTGATATCATTTGTATAAAAAGGGAGATCGCTTTCTTTTAGTGTGATGAACAACAATGGAAAGAAGTAGTTATTGAGATGTTATTTATACTGAGTTTGAACAGATTTAATGCAAGTGTTATGACTTAAGGATGCTAGTGTGATGTTATTGATATAGCGTGCAATGTTGCTAAACTTCAAACTCTGGGTCAAGTGACCGGTGAAGCTGGGTTATTAGAACACTCTTTATAGCACAAAGTAACTACCTTTATTGATAGTGCTTGATGCTATTTAAGTCTTTATATGTAATTAACTCATCCGATAGGGTCTGATATGATAGGCTGTAAGGTTATTTTAATAAATTTATATACCAGATTGTATACATGTTTTGCTTGTAATAAATGATAGACCATCTATCATATGCCCCAAACAAACGTATTGCTTGAGCCTTGATGGGATGGATTGACGCAAGATAGATGTTTAGGAGTTCATTTTTCCTTGACATTCATAGATCCCTAGCAAGCTTATTGCTTAATCGAGGTAGTTGTTTCACTTGTAATGATATATCATATAACATATTTAACCATCATAAGATGACCTAATGATAAGACACGTTAAACTCTTAAAAGTTTTCCACGAGACATCGGTTCAAACATTTACTATATAAACATTGTAAATTGTCACCACTATTATAAACATGATATAACACATTGATATTCCCCACGTCAATGTTGCGAAACCGTAAGTAGTATTGAACTCAAATAATACAAAGTTAGACATTATTTTCAAGTGAAATTGGTAAAATAGTGACAAACGAAGCGATAAAAGAAGTAAAAATGCAGGATCGGATTTCGGGTGGTTTTTCTCTCAACTCACTGTGAATCAACACTCTGCAAGCAGTCTTATGAAGAGTTGATCACAATATATCAAGTAACAAGCAGTAAGAAAATTTAACACAGCAGGTAAATTTTCAAGGTACTTTTATATATTGCTTCTCAACTCAAAGGATTACAAGACACTTGGACTCAAATCGCTTATCTAAAGAGTTACAGGGAGAAGATATATATAATACTACCTACAGCCGGGAATACTTTGATTCCAGCTGGACACCTCTAACCTTACATCTATACTACAAGACTCTAGGTGAGGTCTTTCAGACATTTTGCCTGAGAGTTGGTAGTCAGGACATGTCCCTGACTTACCTTTTGTCACCAACTAAAGTTGGTAACATGTACTATCATAAAAAGGTGAACAGTAGAATAAAGTATGGTCAACAACATGGCTCTTTAGGAAGATGCCATGCTGTATCAGAGGTCTGCAGCGGACTGTCAGGGACCATACTTTTATCTGCTGGACACAGCAATGTCTTCCGAAGGATAAAGTGCTTCGGAAGAATAACTTCTTCCGAAGGCACTTATACTTCGGAAGACTGCTTCTTCCGAAGCTTGGAGTCTTCTTTGTCTTCGGAAGCAGACTTTGTCTTCAGCTCTTTCATCAGACTTTGTCTTCGGAAGCTTTCAGACTTTGTCTTCAGCTCTTTCATCAGACTTTGTCTTCGGAAGCTTTCAGACTTTGTATTCAGCTCTTTCATCAGACTTTGTCTTCGGAAGATATCTTCAGCTGTTGGCTTCAGTTGTTGTCTTCAGTAGTTGACTTCAGCTTTTGCCTTCGGAAGATGTCTTCAGCTGTTGTTCCTTAGACTCTCGGAAGATCTCTTGCTTGACTTCGGAAGCCCTTTAATGTAGTACCAAAAGTGACTATGAAGTGAATTTGGTTGCACCAGCCTTATCATGATCCAACAAACTCCCCCTAGGCTGATGCTACCAAAACTTCACTTCTCTCTTCTTCTCAAAGCTCTCAGCACCAAGGAAAGCAGGTGTTTATCAGTGTCTTCATTCTTTCCTGCTGTGGTGCTGAGAATCTTGTACAGATCCTTGGTGGACAGAACCTCCACTCTGTCACCTTGGATTATATGTACCCTCTGTTGTGGCCCTCTGAAAAGAGTTAGTTGATGGGAAGTATAGTCATATTCCCATCGAACTATTGGTTCCAATTCAGGACCTTCCACCATCTGTAGAAAGGCTGTGCCTTTGGTGGTTGGTCTTTCCTTGTCTTCCACTCTTTTCAGTTTCAACTCTTCTTCAATCTTGGCTCTTCTATTTCGTTCAGCCAAGTGGAGACCACTGATATGGTTCTGATGTGTGCAGCAGTCTCAGAGTTGGAGGGATTGGAGAATGGCTTCTCTGCAAGCTCAGCAAGATCAAATCTGCTGAGATGCAGTAGAGAAGTGGCATTGAACCTGTTGGTTTCACCATTCTCCCTTTCCACAACAAAGTTGTGAGAAGGTTCATCGAACCTCCACTGGATTATTGCATTTCTAGGTCCAGGAGATTAACCAGAAATCCTGTCCTCTTTCCTGGTATCCAGTAGAGTCACCAGTCTTCTTCTTAGCCTCTTCTCCTCAGCATTGAGGGTATCGGAGTTGAGACCAAGAAGTCTTGCAGCCTGGCCCAAAGTGTCTCTAGGCAATTCAAGAAATTGGCCTAGGGTGAGGGAGCTTGAAGAGTTATCAACATAGGTGATGTTGATAACTTCTCCCTCACAGGAGATGCTGCTCAAGGTAGTGCAGTTGATGAGCCTCGTCTTGAACTCCTTAATCTCCTCAAAGGAGAGATGTTTAGGAGGCTGAGGGGATGGTTTTGGTTGTTGTTGGGTAGGCTTAGGTTTAGTGGTTTTGGGTTGAGTCTTGGGTTTTAGGATGGGTAGTTTGGGTGGTTGAGGTGATGTGGTAGGTTTGGGTAGAGTTGTGGGTTGAGGGGTGAAGGTTTCATCAGTGGGTTCAGGTTTAATGGGAAAAGGGGTTGGTTCTGGTGTGGGTTGTGGCTGTGGTTGAGTGGCTGGGGTGAAGACCATTCCTTTCATCCTCGTGTACATCTCCTTCCTTTTCCCCAAACGGATGTCAGCTTTAATATCACTGACTATCCGCTGGAGTGTCCTTTCAGACATAGGTCCCACCTGCCTACCAGAGAAGCCATGAGCCCGGAGGTAGTCCTTCATCCAGGCTTTGTCAGTTGACTTCTTGGCAGCAGTGACCTCCTTCTCTTCCTCCCTCTTCCTCTTCACCTTCAACTTCTCCCTAGCAGCCTTTTTCCTTTCCTTCTCCATTTGATCCTGCTCTTTGTTGTGGAGCAGCAGGATCATGTCATTATCATGTGGAGACAGTTCAGGAAGACTGAAGCCTCTTGAGAGGAGGAACTTGATCCTAGCCTCTCTCAGCTTCAGGGCTGCCTCCCTCTGCTCTTGTTCTTCCTTCTCCAAGGCCAACCTGGCTTCCCTTTCTTGTTGTAGCCTGGTTGACCTCTCCAAAGTCACCAACTCCTCTAATAGTAGCAGGAGTATTTCCTCATTGGCAGCTCCTAGATTGATGAGCTGGTCAATGAGTGCTGTTCTTCTCCTCTGGTTGATTTCTTCCTGATTGGATACAGCTGCCTTAGAACTAGCAGCTAGCAGCTTCTCAGTAGGAGACCGACCTTTCTTTTTAGCCTTCTCAATCTTCTCCTCCTCCTGAAGCTCTTCCGCAGTCAATTTTCTTTTGCCTTTGTCTTTGATTGTGCTTGACTGTGGTGGTTCTTGGATGGAGGGTTGTGATTGAGAGAGAAGTTCAGCTGGTGCTTGGGTTGGAGGAATTTCAGAAATGTCCTCCCTGCTCACCTTAGATGCAATTTCAGCAATGACATCTGTGATGTTCAGTTCCTCGGACATCTGAAATAAGCCTTCCGCAGCTTCTATTTCGGCCTCGGAAGACTTGTCTTGTTCTTCCGAGGCTTCCATGTAAGCTTCGGAAGCTTCAGCTAGAGCTTCGGAAGATGAGACTGCTGCAGATTCTGTCCCAACTGTTTCAGTTGCTGGGCCATCAGTCCCCATTTCCCCTTCGAAGCTAATCTCAGGTTCCATGAAGACCTTAGGTTGACCAACTTCCTCCACAGTGGTAGAAGGTGCAGTCAGTCTTTGAAGCTCCTCAGCCCCAAAGTATGCAAGTGTGGTGTCGGGGCTGGGCTGTTCTAGGGATGATCTCAATACAAACTTTGTGAAAACTCTGTGGAGATCTTGAAGCATCCTTGAGTCAATCTCCAGAAAGGATTGAGATGACTCAGGTAGTGTAATGATTTGGGAAGAAATGAGTTGGGTCTGTGGTTCCTGTGGTGTTTGTCTCTGAACTTTCTCCCCCTTTTTGGTAGCATCATCTTGAGAGCTAGATGAGCTAGAGGAAGAAGTCATTGAGACCTGGATTGGTACATGCCTAACAGACCTCTCCGTCTGTTTCTCAGCTAGTTTAGCCTTGAGAGAGTTAATCTCAAGTTGCTGAGTGGCAGTCCTTAATTCTAAGATCTTCACCTGTGATTCCAGGTTGGAGACCTTAGAAAGCAAGTACTGAAGTGTTAGTTGCATACTTCCCTCATCTTCCTGAGAAGAATCATGGGGAGATGAGATAACATACCTAGTATGCTCACTCTCACCACCAGATGTGGTTTCTTGGCACCCTGGTTTCCTTTGCTCAGAGTCATCTCTTTCAGAGATGTCAATGGGCAAAGTTGCCGTAGACTCAGTCCTAATGATGTTACCACTGTCCTGAGAGCTCAATGAGAGACTCTGAGTAGTGGCAGCTGAGTCTACATGAGTCCCCTCCACATCAGTGGGACGCACCTCAGTAGCTGGCTTCTGATGGGGGCTAGAGACAAGGGATCCCTCTTGGCTCTGTTGATCTTTCAGTGGGTGTTGTAGATCAACTTCATAGCCATGGAGAGATGTAATCTCTTCATCAGTTCGGAGTAAAAGGTCAGTGAAAGAGAGGGTGGTTAGTCCTACTGACCCGGGACCTTGATCAATGTCTACAGGCATTGAGCCTATAGTGGGGCTGTCCTTAAAAAGTTGCACAGGGGAGTGTAGAGACTCACCCTGTGGGCTAAAGGCTTGGGGTTCGGGCTCAGGGGTTTGAGACTGAGGAGGCTCAAAACCCATATTGAGGTCAATTGTGAAGGATGGTGTGACCTCGGACTGAGTGGGAGCCTATGATTCCACTCTAGTCCTTTCGGTGTGAACAGGAGGAGCTTGTTCAATCAGAGTAGATTGAACAAGGGTTCGTTTGGGGCGTCTCTGATATGTAGCTTTGATGGGTAAGGAGGCTTTTGGTATTGTGGTGGATGTTGCTGGTGTGGGTTCATCACCTGTGGGGAGAACAGGGATGTCACCAGGAGCTATGCGCTCAGTCATCTCTGGAGGTAATGGAGTGTACCGTCCAGTGAAGTTGATGGACATCTTCTTCAGTGTCTTGAAGATGGTAGGCCTCATGTGTCGAACAGGAAGAGCAGCTGCGCAGACAAGCTTGCTTGGTTCCATCTCACAGTTGATTATGTGTTGAAGAAATCGGGGATACATGAAGAATGTATCCCTGCTCAGATTGGCGATTAGGTTGTTCAACACAAATCGTGAGTAGTTGAATCTGAGGCCTCTCACCAACCCATGAACTAGGCATCCTAGTTCATATGGGATTTGATCCCAACCCCCTGATTTGTTGGAGAGGCAATGTAGAACAATGTGCAGCAGGAACTTCCAATGGTAAGAGAAGTTGAACTTGTATACTGTAGACCTGCTGACATCGCCTCCATATCCCATAAGGATATAGGTGCCTTCCAAGTCTTCCTTGGGGAACTCAGTAGGAGCCCCATCATCGTGAAGCTCGAGATGCTCCCTGATGATCTGTTCACTGATGACCAACTCTTGGCCACAAACTCTGGTTCTCAGGACTCGAACCCCATTCATCACTGTAGTTTCACCGTTGCTCCAAAATTCTGACATATGGTTGGAGTATACGGTTGGGTTAACTGTGAGTGCAGTGAGGTAGGTGGATTCGGTGAGAAAGGTGATGATTTGGGTGAAGTCTGCATCCCTTGACGAGTCAAGTAATGCGACTTGGTTGTGCTGAGGGTTTAGCGCCATTGGAGAAAAGGTAAGCTTGAAATTTTGGGTGAATTTGAGGGTTTGACAGTGAAGGGAACAGTTAGGGCTGTAAAGTGGTAAAAGAAGATGAAATTGATAAGTCAAGATTATTTAAAAGGGGTGAATAGTGGAGTGGTGGTAATAGGGTAACTGTTTTGGGGTTATTGTGGGTGGTATGGTGGTTTACGGCGGAGAAATGATGATGGCGGCAAGGATAATTTTAAATAATCTGACATTATCAACAAAATCTTTACTTTTTACAGAGTGGGGCCCAAAAGATATCCGTTACATATAAAAACCTTTACTTCCGAGGGTAAAACATTTCCGAAGGTAATTTTCTTTCGAAGGCAATTTCTCTTCCGAAGCATGATATTGCTTCCGAAGGTAAAATTGTCCTTTGAAAGCACTTTATCTTCCGAAGCCAGGCATTGCTTCCGAAGGTAAAGTTGTCTTTCCGAATGGAGAGTTGTATAAGTTTCGGAAGTAGATCTGATATAAAATCAATCGCTTCTTCCGAGACCAAAACTCTTCCGAGAAGAAAATTTCCAATGAGGAATTTTGGCTTCGGAAGATATTCAAGAATATCTTCCGAGAGTTATCGGAAGGAATTTACACTTGGAATAATTTAAAGATGTTTTGTAACAGGGCTTAAATTGTATTGACACAAGACATTACTCATTTAAAAAGGTCTTCAAAAGAGGTAGTTATTCAATGTTTATCATCCCAATTGCTGATATGAGATACTTAAATCTTTGTTCATCAAATGCCTTTGTGAACAAATCAGCATATTGTTCATTTGAGTCAACTTTGATTAACTTTATCAGCTGTTTCTCATGAATATCTCTAATGAAATGATACCTGATATCAATGTGTTTTGTCTTGGAGGGCTTCACCAGATTCTCAGTAATGGAGATAGCACTGTTGTTGTCAATATGGATAGGAGTAGTCATGAAGTTGAACCCATAGTCTAACATCTGATTTTGAATCCATAGCAGTTGAGCACAGCAGCTAGCAGCAGCAATGTATTCAGCTTCAGCAGTTGATGTAGAGACACAGGATTGTTTCTTGCATTGCCATGAGATAATCCTTCCACCAAGAAATTGACATCCTCCTGATGTTGATTTCTTGTCAATGTTGCAGCCACCATAGTCACTGTCAGAGTATCCATAGAGATTGAAATCACTATTTCTTGGATACCAGAGACCTAGTTTAGGTGCTCCTTTGAGGTATCTGAGGATTCTCTTTGCAGCAGCTAGGTGAGACACCTTTGGAGCAGCCTGATATCTTGCACAAATGCATGTGGCAAACATGATATCTGGTCTACTTGCAGTAAGATACATCAGAGAATCAATAATTGCTCTATACTGATGTTGATCAGTATCCTCCCCCTCAAGGTCAGGGCAAAGATTATGGTTTCTGGGTATGGGTGTCTTGGCTGGTTTACAGTCCTTCATTTCAAATCTTTCTAAGATGTCTGAGACATACTTAGATTGACTTATGAAGAACCCTTCCTTCATCTGTTTCACCTGGATTCCTAGGAAAAAGTCCATTTTTCCTATGGAACTCATCTCAAACTTCTGCTTCATAATGCTTTCAAAGTCCTTGCACATTTGGTCGTTTGAATAACCAAATATGATGTCATCAACATAGACTTGTACAAGCAAAATGTCTTTTCCACTCTTTCTGATGAAAAGAGTCTTGTCAATGGTACCTCTAGTGTATCCATTCTTCAGGAGAAACTGAGACAAGGTCTCATACCACAGCCTAGGTGCTTGGTGCAGCCCATATAGAGCTTTATCCAGCTTGCACACATAGTTGGGGTGCTGTGGGTCTTCAAATCCTGGAGGTTGACACACATAGATTTCCCTATCTATATCCCCATATAGAAAAGCACACTTGACATCAAGTTGGTAGACTGTGAAGTTCTTGGATGCAGCATAAGCAAGGAAGATCCTAACTGCCTCAAGTCTTGCAACAGGTGCAAAGACATCAGTATAATCAATTCCTTCCTCCTGGGTGTACCCTTGAACTACTAGTCTTGCCTTGTTCTTGATAATCAAGCCTCTATCATTTTTCTTGTTCCTGAATACCCATTTAGTGCCTATGGGTACTTGACCAGATGGTAGTGGGCATAAATTCCAGACCTTTTGTCTTCTGAATTGAAGCAGCTCCTCCTGCATCGATTCAACCCAACTACTATCCTTTAAGGCATCTTCTACCTTCTTTGGTTCCATCTGAGACAGGAAGCATGAGTACAAGCAGACATTCCCATGATGAGTTTGTCCTCTTGTTCTCACACCCTCAGAGACATTCCCTATGATGTTCTCAGTTGGATGAGTGTTGTGAATCCTAAGACGAGGAATCACTTCCAGTTGTAAAGATAGGTCTAGGTTAGACATATTCTGATCAGGAACTGGATCACTCTGTCCAACTGCTGTTTCAGAGTCATTCAATGAGGACTGATTGAATGATTGAGAAACATCATCAATGGTTGGTTGTGAAGTAGTATTAACAGTTGTCTGTTCCTTCAGAATACCACTTCCCTCAACCTGGTGTTGTAGTGGATCACCTGAGGAACTTTGAGGTTGATCAAGTGATTCACTTGTTGAAGCTTCACTATTTCTGGAGATAGTTACACTGTTAGATCTGTGAATAGTTGAAGCTTGTTGCCCTTCAGCTCTTGGAGAATTTGGAATAGGTCTGGGAAGCTCATATAGTTGACCTGCATCAGCATCAGCATCACTTTGAGCACCTGTTCCAGCTGAAACATTCTCACAAGATGGTTTAGAATAGTTTGGAAACAATTCTAAATCAAAGATATACTCAAGTCCATTCCCCCTAACACAAGGAGTGTGCTCATTAACAACTATGTTGGATGACTCCTCAAATTTTTGATTCTTGATATTGTATACTCTATAAGCTTTAGAGCTAGAAGAGTATCCAATAAAGATAGCATCATCCGACTTCTTAGCAAACTTTGCCAAGTTGTCCTTTGTGTTAAGTATGGTACACCTGCAGCCAAAGGACCTTAGAAAGCCAATGAACGGTGGCCTCTTGTTCCATAACTCATAAGGGGTTTTTCCATGGGGCTTCACTACAAGAACCCTGTTCTGCACATAGCATGCAGTGCTGACTGCCTCTGCCCAGAATGTTAGAGGCAGCTTTGAATCAGCTAACATGGTCCGAGCAGCCTCAATAAGTGTCCTGTTCCTCCTCTCAGCAACACCGCTTTGTTGAGGAGTTCTGGGAGCACTATATTGTCTGGCAATCCCTTTTGAGTCACAGAATGAGTCAAGAACGAAGTTCTTAAACTCAGTCCCTTGATCACTTCTAATAATCTTAACCTTGTGATCAATTTGATTTTCTATTTTAAGAATAAAAGATTTTAAAGTTTCAGCAGTTTCATCTTTACTTCTTAAAAAGAATACCCATGTAAATCTTGTAAAATCATCAACGATCACAAGGCAGTATGATTTCCTTCCAATGCTCATTATACTTGTGGGACCAAAGAGATCCATGTGCAATAAGTGTAATGGAGTAGTGATAGAGTTAACACATTTGGATTTATGAGATGATCTGTGTTGTTTCCCTTTCAGGCATGCAACACAGTTATCTTTAGCCAATTTATTCATTGTTTTAAAATTCACATGACACATGCGTTTATGCCATAGTGTTAACTCATCACTATCAGCTTTGGAAAGAAAGCATGATACTTCACCCATAGGAGAAGCATTGTTCATATCTAGCTTGTACATATCCCCTTTCCTGGGAGATCTGAGAAGCACCAATTCCAGAGGAATTGTCATCCCTGGTCTGAGGATAATGCACTCATGTTCTGTGAAAAGCATCTGATGCTTCTGGTCACAGAATTGAGAAACACTTAACAGATTGTGTTCAAGTTGTTGACAAAGTGAACTTTGTCAATGTTTATTCTGCCATTGGATATACTTCCTCTGCCAGAAATATATCCTCCGGCCTCACCTCCAAATTGGACAGGCCTTCCATCAAAGTTCTGGAATTGTTGAAGGAGAGATCTGTTCCCTGTCATGTGCCTGGAGCATCCACTATCTACAATCCAAATATTTTTGTTCTTGTCAAATGGATGTCCCTGCACATAAGATGAGATGGTTAGTTTTGTTTGGAAGCCCAAGCCTTGCAGGTCTCGGGCTCTTCCAAAGATAGTGACATAATTGAACCAAAAGATATGCAATGGGGTTCAATAGAGGTCATTGTTGAAGAAGAGGTTTGGGCTGCAGCATCTTCCTTGATCTTCCAATCCATCCTTTGGTTGATCTTTGAGGATGAGCTTGTTGAAGCTTTTGCAGCATGGTCTTCTTCCGAAGCTTCTCTCTTTTCGGAAGAAGCCTTCACCACCTTTTCTTCCGAAGTAGTCTTCTTCTGAGATGGTTTCAAGGGAGCCTTCTTGTTCTTCCGAACCTTAGAAGGTTTGGCTTCCGAAGCCATTTTCCCTTCGGAAGAAGCAGTTTCTTCCGAAAGCAACTTGGCTTCCGAGACCAACTTCCCCTTTTTCATCATTTGGACCTTTTGAAGTGGTCCAACTGAGAAACCTTCTCTGACTACTTCTTTTCTAACATTATTTGCATAATATGTGCTTGCTGGATTGTAGTAACAATCTTTAGCCATATGGTTGTGCAGACCACACATTATGCATGCAATGTTAGTCTTCTGGGAACTTGCAGGTTGCTGTTTCTTGGGTTTCTTCTCTTCATCAGCAACTTTTCCTTTCAACTTCTGATCTTTCAGTAGGACAGGAGTGCTGGTACTACACTCCTTTCCTGAATCAGGAGTACCTACCACTTGAAATCCGGCAGAAATGAAGACACCCTTTTGCTTAGGGTCAAACTTAAGCTTGGACTCTGCAACCTTCTTAGCAGTCCTTCTAGTAGCTTTAGCTCTGCTTTTTCTTGCCTTGGTGGTCAGGATTTGGTCATCACAGGTGGAGATGGGTGTATCCTCCTGTTTCTGCCCTGTGGAGGCCACTATTTTTGCTTCATCCTCTAGTTCCAATGGAGAAGGGTCAGCAGTTGGAACCTCTTGCTCTTCAGTACCACATCTAGGTAGTCTAATAGACTCATAAGAGTGTGGTGGAGCTATTTCACTGGTTCCCAACCCTTCTTTGTTTTGATAAAACATTTTGGAATGAGAGGTTGATGCAAGAATAGTTTGGAAGCTTTGCTCAGCAATAGCTTGCTTCCTGGCCTGAGCCTCAGCTGTGACTAACTGGGCTTGAACTTCAGAAAGTTTGGAGATCAGATCTTTGATTTGAGTCTTGTAGTTAGTCTTTTTATGTTTTAAAAGAGACACAGTTTTCTCTAACTCATCAATTTTCCTTTGATAGTCAGATTCAGCTCTTTTAAAGTCAGATTTTAGCACATTTAAAGACTCAACCTCAGATCTGATTTCCGAAATGTAATCCTTATACAATTTAACTTTAGCAATACAGGCAGCAGTACAAAGATGTTCATATACCTGATCATCATCTGTTCCGGCCATGAGTGCTTGAGCGGGAGTCACATCCTGTACCATGAAGCTCCAGTCAACTTCCTGAGCAACAGCAGCTGTTTCAGTTGACTTTTCTTCATGCTTGGGAGCAGTGGGATGTGTGGAGGCCTGTGGGGTTCCCGGGTTGATCTTGGGAGCCTTGCATTCCCTAGCAAAGTGACCAAGTTGGTTGCAGTTGTAGCACCTTGCTTTGCTCTTATCAAACCCAAACTTGCTGTTGACTGGGTTTGAGGGAATTGCCTTCCAGTTCTCTTGAAGAACTTCTTCGCTCTGTAAGTTAAAAGAGCCATCTGCTGGACAATGTCCATATACTCCACATCATCTGGACTGAAGCACTCAAGATCATCAAAGCAGTATTGAAAATCACCAGAGTGTCCACTTCCAGAGACAAAGGCACAACTATCCTAAAAGGAGTTGTGTTGAACCTTTTGAGACTTTGGAGTCTCAGGTAGAGTGATGAAGGGTCCAGTATGTGAGTTGTCAGGGTAGCATAGCAACTGATGTTGTGGTTCCATGCTTTCCCTTTCAACCACATGAAGGGCTGAACTCTGTTGGTTATTGGAGTGGTCAGAGGAGTTCTGCATGTTCATCTCCATCTGAAATGCACTTAGGATACCATACAACTCTGTGAGAGAAAGAGTCTTAAGGTCCGAAGTTCTCTTGATGACAACACAGTAGTGAGTCCATAGTTTAGGAAGAGAAGACATGAACTTCCTAACTATGTCTCTGTTCTCAAGAGCTACTCTAATATCCGCCAGAGTATCTACTAGCTCAACATACCTGAAGTATTGTTGAGTCAAGGTCTCACCAGCCTTGAAAGTAAAGTTCTCAAACTGCTGCTTCAAGAGATCTTTCTTGTTCTCTTGGGTTTCCTTGGATCCCTCATACATCAGCTTCAATGCTTCCCATAAATCTTTAGCAGTCTTGCACTTCTTGAAGCGTCTGTAGACGGAGTTGGGGAGAGCAGTTTGGAGACAAGTCATAGCCCTTTGATCTAGCTCTATTCTCTTCCTATCTTCCTCTGAATAATCATCAACATCTTTTGGGATGATCCGATTACCAGTGGCAGATGTAGTGCTTGGTATGAAAGGACCATTGACAATGGAGTCCCACATCCTTGAATCTTGACACTTGATGAAGCCTTCCATCCTGATACACCATGTGTCAAAAACTTCAGGGGTGATCATGGGGGACTTGGTCAAGGTACCAGTTTTCATATCAGCCTTGGAGAGAGCAGCCATTTGAGTGAGTGGATTATGGTGAGGAGTGAAAAACAGGTTGATTAGGATGGTAAGATCTCATAATCAAGAGCCTGGAGCTCTGATACCAATTGTAGGATCGGATTTCGGGTGGTTTTTCTCTCAACTCACTGTGAATCAACACTCTGCAAGCAGTCTTATGAAGAGTTGATCACAATATATCAAGTAATAAGCAGTAAGAAAATTTAACACAGCAGGTAAATTTTCAAGGTACTTTTATATATTGCTTCTCAACTCAAAGGATTACAAGACACTTGGACTCAAATCGCTTATCTAAAGAGTTACAGGGAGAAGATATATATAATACTACCTACAGCCGGAATACTTTGATTCCAGCTGGATACCTCTAACCTTACATCTATACTACAAGACTCTAGGTGAGGTCTTTCAGACATTTTGCCTGAGAGTTGGTAGTCAGGACATGTCCCTGACTTACCTTTTGTCACCAACTAAAGTTGGTAACATTTACTATCATAAAAAGGTGAACAGTAGAATAAAGTATGGTCAACAACATGGCTCTTTAGGAAGATGCCATGCTGTATCAGAGGTCTGCAGCGGACTGTCAGGGACCATACTTTTATCTGCTGGACACAGCAATGTCTTCCGAAGGATAAAGTGCTTCGGAAGAATAACTTCTTCCGAAGGCACTTATACTTCGGAAGACTACTTCTTCCGAAGCTTGGAGTCTTCTTTGTCTTCGGAAGCAGACTTTGTCTTCAGCTCTTTCATCAGACTTTGTCTTCGGAAGCTTTCAGACTTTGTCTTCAGCTCTTTCATCAGACTTTGTCTTCGGAAGCTTTCAGACTTTGTCTTCAGCTCTTTCATCAGACTTTGTCTTCGGAAGCTTTCAGACTTTGTCTTCAGCTCTTTCATCAGACTTTGTCTTCGGAAGATATCTTCAGCTGTTGGCTTCAGTTGTTGTCTTTAGTAGTTGACTTTAGCTTTTGCCTTCGGAAGATGTCTTCAGCTGTTGTTCCTTAGACTCTCGGAAGATCTCTTGCTTGACTTCGGAAGCCCTTTAATGTAGTACCAAAAGTGACTATGAAGTGAATTTGGTTGCACCAGCCTTATCATGATCCAACAAAAAACATTCTCCTAATCTGAACCGCTTGATTCGTTAGAGGTAGATTTCAGATGACGATAGAGGCTAGACACTGAAAAATAAATCTGGTAGAGGCTGAGCGGCAACAGAGTTGAAAACTGGCTCAAAGTTTGCCTCATTTTATCAAAAGAAACTATTGGGGGTAACTCTCAGCTAGTAAGAGATCGTTGGAGGAAATTAAGCTTAAAGTTGGAAGCGTCTGTAAATATTTACTGAGTTGGTGTAACACCCCGAAAAGTCAAAACGAGTCATTAAGGATAATGAGCCTAATTAATGGGTATTTAACAAAAGAAGGAAAAGGGTTATGGGCTAAATTAGGTTTATGGGCAAGAGCCTAGTGATTAAGGCCCATAATCAGCCCTTAACCCTCCCAAAGCAGCCTCCATCTCCTTCATTTCAACCCTAGCTCCCAAGATTCGTAGAGAGAGAAAGTAGAGAGAGAAAGTAGAGAGAGAAAGTAGAGAGAGAAAGTGAAGGAAACTCAAGATTTGAAGCTTCTAAGGTCAAGGGATGGAAGATATGGGTGTTGGGGCATCAAACCTCAAGAAAGGAGCAAAAATCCAGGTAAGAATCGACCTCTAAACCCTTCTGTAGATCAAACCCGGATTCTAGGGTTTTGAGTTTTGAAAAGTTTCAAAGAAACCCATAAAGGTTAAATTTTTACGTATGAAAACGTGTAAAAAGGTTAGATATGGTTTCATGGATGGTAAAACAAGGATTTGGACGTAAAAAGTTAAGATTTTGGGTTAAAAACGGGCTGGTTCGTCATTTTTATTCAACCAGCGAAACTGTGCCCCGATCCAGCGAAACTGTGCACTCATCCAGCGAAACTATGAGAAGTTCCAGCAAAACTACAGTTTCACTGGGGCGAAACTATTGACCCGTAGATACTGCAAAACTAGGAAATTCCAACGAAAGTTGGGCGCACCTGACAGCGAAACTGTCGTGTGAAACTGCTGGACGAAACTGGGAACGAAACTGGCAGCGAAACTGCCAGCGAAACTTCCAGCGAAACTGCACAAAATGACCTTTTTGAGTGTGAACTTATTTGCAGGTTGTGTAGCGTGATCCTAGCCTAGAGTGCTTAGTTTAGAAGTTACTCATATTATCCAGGTGAGTTCTAAATCCCCTTATTTAAACGTTTTTCTATGTTTTTAGGGCTATTATGCATAGTAAACATAAGGTTTTCAAGGTAAGGATTTCAAGGGGTTTTAACAAGAAAATACATTTTTCTAAAGTAAAATGTGCCATTTAAATAGCTCAAAATAATTTTCGTGCGCGCTGACCTGGCAGCCCGGCCCCAGCCAGGGGCGTTGCCCCTTGGACCCCACTAGGGGCTGCTGCCCTAGGACCCCGCTGTCAGGGGCTGCCGCCCCCGAACCCCCGCTGTCCCGCGGAGGGTTGGTTACGTGTTATGTTAACTAGTACTTGATATGTTGTGTACTTAATAAGTTACGTATTATATATTAAGTGGAAGATAATATTAATGAAAAGAGGAACTTAACGAATGTTACCCCGGGCCCGTGGATGATGAAAAGTCTTGCAAGCACTATGATAGACTTCACTTAGGTGAGTCTGATGTATGATGATGGATCCGTATTCATGAGCGGGCTATGTGCCTTGCAGTGTGGATCAACTGTCGGGGGTTAGCTACCATGATGATGTGTACCGATGGGGATCGACATTCATTGTTCGATCAACATGGAGCTCTTGCTTTATGCAATCTCATTTATGATGAAGTGAAAGAAAATGAAAGAATGAAAGATAATGAAAATGCTTAATATGATGCAAGAAATGTTATGTAGTATGATGTATGCGTGGTCATTATATAAAGGATAAAGCTTATATTTTTCTTATTTATATAAAACTAGAATTCACTCAGCAAGCTAACTTTTATGCATAATAGTGGACAGGTAAATGCTGATGCTGAGGATGGCACCAGCGAGCTACTTGGCGAGCAATGGATGACATTACTGTCTATGAAATATTTATTGTAATTTAAGACCATCCACCATGTGTTATTCCTGTTTAAAGATAAATGTATGAGTACAACATGATTTCCAAGTTTTAAGTGAATGTTTATTTAATTCCGCTGCAATGTGTTTATAAAGTGATTTTATGCTATGATTAACCACTGTGGGGCTTTCCGGAAACGGGGCCTTACAGTTGGAACTAATGGCGGGCCATAAATGAAAGTTGAGATCATTAAAATCTAATAACCCTTCAAAGAAACAAATGAACAAGGTCAAACATGGTCTTTTATGTAAAGGTTATGCCCTCTAAACAGTTTGTTTGCTACCTTATTAAATTATAAACGCTTATATTGATACTAATAGGTTGATTCACGGTGTCATCGTTGTTCTTTAAGAGAACGTAATCTAACTTTATTATAAATACGTATTACTGTTGTTATTTGTATTACTGCTATTACTATTAATTTTATTATAATTATGTAAATATTTAGTAATTATATACTTAAATACCTAAATAAATGCATACTTAATCTAAATAGTATTTAGTTATAAAATATAAATAGTAAATATAAATTTAAATGTTAATTTAGGTATTATAAATAGAAAGGTTATTGGATTTTAATAATTTTCATCTTTCATTTATTGCCACTATTAATTCAAACTTAAGAAATATTTACAAGCACCGTCAAATATAAGCTTATTTTCATTCAATAATCTATTACTGACTGAGAGTTAAACATGTTCATCAATTTGAAACTTTTGCACCCTTAAACCCGTCAATCTTCAGCTCCTTATGTGAACCACTTGACTTATTAGATGTAGATTTTAGGTTACAATGGAGACTGGACACTGGAAAATGGATCCGGTGGAGGCTGAGTGGTGGCAAAGTTGTAAAGTGGCTCAAAGATGGCTCCATTTCATTAATAAAAAATAACAACGGGGTTAACTCTTATTTAGTAGATGATCGTTTAAGGGAAAAAAACTCAAAGTTAGACATGTTTGTAAACATTTCCTACGTTGTAATTAATTCTGGCTAATAAATGAAAATTGAGATTATTAAAATTCAATAACCCTAAATAAAATTATACTTAACGCAATGAATTAAATAATTTATATGCTTTATATAATGTATTATTATTAGAAGTTTATTAAATGAAAGCAAATAATAAAATATTACGTAGAGCACTTATACGTTACGTAACAAATTTTGTTTTAGATGTTTTAAATTCAGGGGTGAAATTATATATAATGTTAAAACTATAAGTCGGTTGCTACAATGAATAAGTTATTTTTTAAAATTATTTTTTATCTAAGTTGAATAACTAAAATTTCATTTATTTAACAATTTGAATGGTAGATGACTAGATGGGTCATGGGTTGGCAAGAGCCGTGTGGATTGATTCAATTGCTCTGGGTTAGAAGCCCACTAGGCGCTTTTTGCTTTTTTTTTTTTTCTCTGTAAGCATTTATTTAAGGACACAACATCCTTATTAGATTTCTTCTTAAAATGATCATAGCTAATGGATATTTATTATGAGAGATAAGCAGAAAAATAAAATTTAAGAGCTCTAGAATTATGACAAGTGACATACATAAAACTTTTAGTTATAATACAATTTGTAAAGAAATAATTTTTTATAAAATAAGAAATTTTTTCTAGAAAAATATTAAAATTTTAAACACACAACATATTTTAAACCCAGTGGCTTTAAAATAATTCTTATGAAACAAAATTAATTAAATTTTAAAGTTATAATAAAGAATTATTAAAACTGTCACTTTTTATAAAACGGTTTGTTTTAAAGCAATTTGTTTAATAACCAACTTTTTTTAGAATAAACAAACAAACAAACCCAGTATATCCCACTCAAGAGCAGGGTCTGGGAGGGGTAGGTTTTATCACTCGTACGTAATATGGTCGTTTTATCACTCGTACGTAATGTCAATCATATCATATATTGAAAAGATCGTTTATAATTCATTGATTTTATTAATAACTATTTAATATCTTATTTATTCAACGCGTGTAATACACGGGATACCTAGTTTAAAATAAAACAATCACAAGTGAAAAATAAAATAATTAGAATTCTATAGTTGGTTTACTTCTTATAGTAATAGTAATTTATTTATTGAAATAGAAAAACATTACCAAAATAAATATATAAAAATAACTAAGCATAATTTCCCATTAATAAATTTTAAAATATGATGTTTTATGAAATCCTCATTAACAGATTTCAAATATGATTTCTGATGAAATCTGAATTTATCAGTACGATGTGTTATTTATATCATTTTTCGTTATGAATAGTTTTCAAATTCGGGTTGCAGAAATCGCGAGGTGAATACTAATATACAAGTCTTCAAAAACGGGACTTTATAAACTTCAACAGCGCCACGCAATGCGCGGGACTAGCAACTTGTATATATTACATTACATTGTCGTTAATTACAGTACTCAGGAACAAGTCAGAAAGCTTTGGGTACAAGTTTGCATCGCAGGCTTGTGTTATATATATATATATATATATATATATATATATATATATATATATATATATATATATATATATATATATATATATATATATATATATATATATATATATATATATATATATATATATATATAATATATATATATATATATAATATATATATATATATATATATATATATATATATATATATATATATATATATATATATATATATATATATATGCAGAGGTTCAACTAAGAATAATTAGTTGCCTAAGTTGCCTAAGAAGGAATAAGGAGATTACATGTGGCACTCTTCAATTAGGGTTAAAGGGCATTATGGTCCTAAAACACACTCATTAGTCCCTTTTGTATTTTATCAAAATGCAGCACAACCAAACACAGCTTCCCCCTAGTGTTCCTCCTCGTCCGTACATCCAATTCAACTCCAATCGTAACAACAATCGACGTTAACTCACCGATTTTGATGCAATCTCCATCCTCGAGACTAGAAGGGACGTAGGGCTTGAGGGATTTCCCGTTCAAAACGGTGCCGTTAGAGGAATCAAGGTCGCATAAAGTCCATTTGGTGAGCTGGTTATCGAATTGAATGCAGATGTGTTTGGAGGAGATACCTGCGTCCTTGATGGCGATGGTGTTGCCGGTGACCACACGGTCGATTTTGACTAAGGTGGGTGATGAGCCTGTTAGGGTTTCGCCTTCTCTTGGGCCTTTGTCGATTATCAGCTTCAGTGTTGAGCATTCTGCCATTGATGATGCTGATGCAGATGCTGCTTGTGTGTGTGTGTGATGGTTGTGTGTGTGATGGTTGTGTGTGTGATGGTTGTGTGTGTGATGGTTGTGTGTGTGATGGTTGTGTGTGATGGTTGTGTGTGTGATGGTTGTGTGTGATGGTTGTGTGTGATGGCTTTGATGTACTTGATAAGTTTTCTGGTTGGTGCTCGAGCGTTGGTGAATCAGCCGTTGAGGGCTTTGTGCTGTTTTATGAAATACAGCACAGCTTTGTGCTGTTTTATGAAATACAGCACAGCTTTGTGCTGTTTTATGAAATACACCACAACTTTGTGCTGTTTTACGAAATACAGCACAGCTTTATGCTGTTTTATGAAATACAGCACAGCTTTTGTGCTGTTTTACGAAATACAGCACAGCTTTGTGCTGTTTTATGAAATACACCACAGCTTTGTGCTGTTTTATGAAATACACCACAGCTTTGTGCTGTTTTATGAAATACAGCACAGCTTTGTGCTGTTTTATGAAATGCATCACAGCTTTGTGCTGTTTTATGAAATGCAGCACAGCTTTGTGCTGTTTTATGAAATGCAGCACAGCTTTGTGCTGTTTTATGAAATGCAGCACAGCTTTGTGCTGTTTTATGAAATGCAGCACAGCTTTGTGCTGTTTTATGAAATGCAGCACAGCTTTATGATGTTTTATAAAATGCAGCACAAAAACGTTAAAAATGTAGCACAATTTCACATAATTTGATTTTTTTTTTGTAAAAAACTATAGTAATACTATACTCAAATTAAAGAGAAAAAAATGCTTGATTTTATGGTGTAATTTATTTAAAAAAATAATGTCGTATGAAAAAGTTATTAGCATTTAAAAAATAGGGGGAAATTTTAAAAAGTCAACAATTGTGGGTAATATAATAAAATACCCAAATTACCCTTGATTACTTATTTTTTCTACACTTTGATCTTAGCCCTTAATTAGATAATTAGAAGGCTAAGATTACTTCTTAGCCTACTTAGGGAAAAATTATTTTTTTAGGGGAACCTCCCTATATATATATATATATATATATATATATATAATATATATATATATATAATTTTTGCCAACTTCTTTTTATTTTAATTCATATATTATATATATATATATATAATTTTTACCGACTTCCTATACAGAGTGGCAGTACGCCCAGCTATGTTATACGGAGCATACTGTTGGGCCATAAAGAAATCGTACTAGAAACAAATAGAGGTAGCGGAAATGCAAATGCTGAGGTGGATGTGTGGACACACAAGACTGGATCGGATAACAAATGAAGTGTTTCGACAAAAGCTAGAAGTGGCTTGTATCGCAGATAAAATACGAGAGGGTTAATTAAGATGGTTTGGGCATGTGAAGAGGAGACCAATGGCAGCACGCCAGCACTAGTTAGAGCAGTAAAGAACATTATCTTAGAGGGTAGGAGAAGTAGAGGAAGACCTAGGTTGACTTGGGACGAGATAATTAGGCGAGATATGGTACACTTGCACCTCTCTGAGCACATGATCGAGGATAGGAGTGAGTGAAGACGTAGTTAAAATTAAGGAATTTTAGTGGGATCCGTAGGTAGGAAGGGTTAATGAATACATGTTGCGGGGTCTGATGTGTATGTTGTCCACATCTGCCCTATATAGGTGAAACTTGCTGCTACTCTGATGTATGCTCTTTCATTTTCGTATGCTTTTAGTGATTCATTACTACATGCTATGTGCTGTGAGCTTTATGATATTTTATATGCTGACTTGCTACCATTATGGCTTTTGTTATCGAGTCGGGGGTCTCTTTTGAAGCAGTCCCTCTATCTACCAAGATAGAGGAAAGACTCGCCACCACCTACCCCTCAGACCCTGCTTTTAAGTGGGATATACTGGGTTTGTTTGTTTGTTTGTTTGTTTGTTTGTTTGTTTAT
Organism: Flaveria linearis; assembly: GCA_024085815.1. Lineage (NCBI taxonomy): Eukaryota > Viridiplantae > Streptophyta > Magnoliopsida > Asterales > Asteraceae > Flaveria > Flaveria linearis. Next base: position 85,652,043 of record CM044001.1, read on the forward strand.
ATATATATATATATATATATATATATATATATATATATATATATATATATATAAAATAAAAGAAAAGGGTTTTGGCACTTGTCATCATATTAAACATCTTTTGACACATGTCAATTCTTAAACAAATATTGCCACTTGTCATCATATTAAACACTCATTTAAACTCCAAAATTTCTCTTAATTTGTTTCCCTAAAATAAAAAGTTTCTAAAGTTTAAATTAATATCATTTTTATTTTATATTCAAATAAATGTTAAATGGAAACCATTATTTGTATTCCTGATAATTTATTTTTAAAAATAAAAAGCCATTTTGTAATATACGTACAATGATTTTAAACCAAAATTATGGTAAACAGAATCTAAATTTTCAAATATAATGTTAAGAGATTAGTTTTTCATAATTTAATTTTATATACAATCACAAACAACTTAAGTTGGCATGTTTCTTCACATTTGCAGCTAAGTTTGTTATAACATTTTATCAATTTTATGTTTTAATAAATATTGGCTTTTAAGTTATATCTTGTCACATGACACACTCTCAAGAAGTTATTGTCACGTGTAATTCATATAGCGAAAAGTTATTTTAATGAAAATTTTGGATCCCTTAAATTTCGCATCCTTATATATCATTCTTATATATTATTCTTATATATTAGAAGATTATTAATATTAGTTCTTAATTTCTAATTGTAAATACTCGTTATTTTAGTTTTTTCAATCCGTGTAACACACAGGACGTTAGGCTAGTGTGTGTGTGTGTCTATATATATATATATATATATATATATATATATATATATATATATATATATATATATATATATTATTTTTTACCAACCTCCTTTGGGTACAAGTTTGCATCGCAGGCATGTCTGTTGTTTGGATTGCATTTTTTTCGAATCTCACTATTCATCTTATAAACGGTTTAGGTGATTTTTATTGTTTATTTCATTTTTCGTATAAATTCATATCTGTATGTTAATATTATTATCTTTTTGTTTTCTTATACTACGATATTATATTCTTTTCTGTTCTTTTTATTTCTTTATTTTATTACTCTTTATTTAAATAAATTAAATGCCTTTTCAATTTTTATATCGATCCACCGCGGTGCTTATTCTTGTCTACGTTTTTCTTTTAAGTTGACTTGACACAGCGTCTCGCCGAACACGCGGGTTACTTTTACTAGTTATTATTATGCCCTTAAATAATTTATAGAATATTATGGATATAAAGTATGGATATAAAATGGTTGAGTTGGGAGCACAACAATGAGAACTAATGGTAAAAATAAGACCTTAAATAGGAAAATAAAATAAATAACCCACACCAATTTTGAATTTGAAACCTCTGCTTTCAAATTTAAAAGAGTAAAAACTAAAACAAACAAAATCCATTCAATCAAATACCGCGTTTGCAATCGCACCTAAAATCCAAGCAACAATCTTACCACAATATGTGACCTGTTACAAAATGAAAATCAAAATATCGAATATTAACCGATTCACTCTTTAGAAACAAAGAAAATTATCAACTGACAACCCTGGTCGTTTTGCCTGCACATAAAAAATATGACAAATAATATGGTTTGAACTAGAGGTGCACAAACCGGTTTTTTTTTTTGAACCCGGTTCGGGTTGGACCCGGTTCGGGTTCGGTCAACGAAATCGCGCCCGGTTTTTACCAAGAACCGGTTCGGGTCGGAACCGGTTTTCAAGCCCGGCAAACCCAACCCGGTTGGAACCGGTTCGGGTTGGAACCGAACCGGGTCGGGTCTAAGAAACGGTTTGGAAAACCCGGTTTTTTTTTTTACCTACTATTTAAATTATATACAAATTAATTACAAATTTTGATTAATTAAAAAATATTAGAGTAGATTAATTAAACACAATAGTATGTACTTTATTTTTAAGATTTCCATTAATACGATTGTACGCGTTTTTATTTTCATTTTAATAAGTAAACAATTAATACGAATAAAAATCATAAGCGAGTTTTTCTAAAGAAAACAATAAAAATTACATTAATTCATAAAAGTAAACAATTAATTCATTACGAAAAATAAACAATAAAAATTACATTAAAATTAAACCAAAGAAAACAAAATATCCATATTACGAATACAAGTTTTCTAATTTAATCGTCTTCGTCGGTTTGTGTGCCAATGCGTTGAGACAAATCATAAGCGAGTTCTTCGTCGGATAGCGGTGAGGATCGTCAGGTTTGTACCTCGTGTTCGTGTATTTCTTCTTCGATCGGTGTTTCTTCTTCAAGGTTTGATATGTGTTGTCTTCGTTCGGCCGCATCTAAGTGGTCTTTTAAACAAATACACATCTCTAGCGATGTTCGAGTTAGCCTTGTTCTTCTAATCGATAAAACCCTGCCACTAACAGAAATGCAGACTCCGAAGCTACCGTGGAAGCTTGGACGGTTAGTAAATCACGTGCCATGGCGGCTAGGACCGGAAATTGTGATTCCTTTCCTTTCCACCATGTCAGAATATTAAATTTCAAGAATTCATCGGGAGACATAGTGGCTAAAAAATCGGTTCCCATATACCTCCCGAGTTCGCTACTTGGGTACCCCTCTGACGTTTACTGTTTTCATTTCTCAAAGTATTATATAAACTAATCATCGGGTCTCTACTTGAGCTCGACGAACTCGATTCCACGTTCGATGGTCGGTGGATGTTTGATGTTGCACCATATTTTTCAACATAAACATTAAACAATTTTTTAAAAATTTCATTAAATGTTTGTTTTGTATTAACATTAAAAAATGGATCTAAATCATGTAAATCTAAATCATAAGTTATCTCATCTATTAAAGTTTCTACCCCCGAAACATTTAAACACGGGTCTAGTGCGGCGGAACACGTAAAAACCGAGGGTAGTTCAATGAAATATTTTTAAAATTTTTCTTTCATCGGCGCAACCATTGCTGAAAACATTTCGTTTCTTTCTTCATATTCACTTAATTTATGGGTCATTAAATAAATTTGATGAAGTGTTAGACAACTTGTCGGATAATAAACCCCCGACAATTTTGTAGTTGCGTTTTTAAAAAGCTCTAAAAATTAAGTTATTTCTTGAATATATTCCTAACCCTCTAACGGAAACGGAACAACCCGACCCCGCATCGCAAGACTATCGTGAAAAACATGAAGCGTTTCTTTTTGTCGCAAAGCACTATTAAACATTTTCCAAGTAGATCCATCTAGTCGGGACATCCCAGTTTGGTTCTAAACAAATGGAATTCGTATCGTGACATATTTTTCTATAATTAACATACCTTTTTCTACTAGTTTTAAAAACGTCACGTAACATGTTTTTGAAAGACGTTTTAAAATCTTCAACTTCAGGAACGCCAAGACCATCTTGCACAACTAAATTAATAATATGTGCAACACATCTTGAATGAAAAAATACGCCGTCACAAACCGGTTTATATTTTATTTTTAATTTTTTAACGGCGGATGTGTTGTTTGAGGCGTTATCAAATGATATTGAAAAAATTTTGTTTTCTAATTTATACGTTTTGATTACATAGTCTAAAATTTGAAAAAGATTATCACCGGTATGCGGATATCCAAATAACTCAAACGCAATCGTACGTTTCATCATTTGCCACAAACTTGGATCTATCCAATGGGCGGTGACGCAAAGGTACGATTCCGATAAACCGTGTGGGGCGGACCAAACGTCGGTAGTTAAGTTCACACCGGTTTGTAAATTTTCAAATAAAACATTTAAATCATTTTTTGCTTGTTTCCAAAGATTTAAACAATCACGTCTAAGAGTGGTGCGACTTACTTGAGTGTAGCGTGGTTGAAGAGTTTCTTGAATCAATTTTGTTAACCGAGGGTTGTCGAAGTGATCGAACGGTAATCCTTCTTGAATTACAAACTTTGCCACTCTATCTCGAACCATATCGACGTTGAAGTTCCATAAACCACCATCGTTTCCGATTGATGTTTGCCCTTGACTCGATGTACTTTTCAAAGACTTGCACCATTTGGTCATATGATTTCTCAAAGTCGAGTTTGAATCCGACTTGAAAAACGAACCACAAGCCTTGCATCGAGCTTTATGTTGACCATTCAACATTTCGCATAAGTCGAAATTACACCAAATCTCTTGGTTTCGCGTTGTTGAAAGAATTCTAACAACGGTAGCGGCACTTGAGGATCCACCGGTTGGAACGGAAGATTCAGAAGCCATAATTCAAGAGATTGAGAGAATAGAAAGTTGAGAGTGTGGAGCGTTTTTGCATTTTTAAGCACGTTTTTGAGCGTTTTTAAAGTTTTGAGTGTTGTGACTAAACCATTACACCCACTACCTATTTATACTATCATATAAGGGCAAAATGGTCCAAAAAAAGTGGAAAAAAGGGTCAAAAACTAGCCCCCAACGGTCATATAGCCGTTTTATAACGTTAAAAAAAAGCGGTCAAAAACCGGTTCCAAACCGGTTTTTTTGGACCGGTTTCGAAACCGGGTTGGGTAAAAACCGGGTCCAAACCGGTTTGGGCTAGAAAATTCAAAACCGGTTCCGAACCGGTGGGTTTTTTCGGGTTGGAACCGGGTTGGGGGTATACCGGGTCCGAACCGGTTCGGTTTCGGGTCGGGTCGTCGGGTCGGGTTTTGAACCCGGTTCGGATGAGCATGTCTAGTTTGAACCACACACTTTTGTAAGATTGTTTAAATTTTTTGTATACATAATTAGCGTGGTATATTAAATACACAAAACTATATTATTACATTAATCACTTGTTTCGCAGAAAGTAACCTAGGAGGTTGTATGCATTCCATTTAACCCATTTCCCAATTGCCACAGAATTTATATTTTTATCTGGCCCATTTATCAGCTAGAGGTAAAAAAATTACTACTTCGACCCATTTAAAGGACCAACTGTCACCTCAAAGGACCATTCAAAGGACTCAGTTTGTAGAAGCCCTATGACATGAAGGCAATGACTTCTACCTGTTCCTTACTGAAGAATATTAGATTTGATTCTTGGCTTTAATACCCTTTGCGTCATCTTCATAAATAAACAATGACTGCAGAATAACACCATAACAATCGTTTCTTCATGTTTCTTACTAAGTATATCAAAGAGTAATGAAAACTTTGTATCATCTTCTGTAGAAGATGAGAAAAACAATAAAAAAGAAAAACAGAAACAATCACAACGTTTGGTTTACGTCTACATTATACACAGTCACACATGTTAACTATAGACATCATATATAGTGAATAGCATATGTTTACCCTGATGGTTTCATAGCGATGCCATCCAACCTTAAATGATAATGGATCCAACATGTAGTCTTGTGTCCAGCTCTAAGGCTCCAACCTTGTATTTTTAATAAAGAAACAATGAGATTGCATCACATTCAACAATTTAAAGCCAACCTTACCACTAAAAAACAATAGAGAACCAATGATCCATAATAAAATAAAGGTACTAACTTCAAAGCATTCGGAATGACCATCCTTTTCTTTTTGTTGTAAGAATCGAAGCCCCTTCGTAAACCTTTAGCCTTGCAAGTACATCTCCATGCTTAGTCTTGTGTGGAATCATCCTACACATAAAAAACGACTCTAAACAAAGTGACATGTATAAATAAGAACTCTTTGTAACCAAAAAACAAATTGTCAATAAAGATTCATCTATGTTTGATAACTATCAAATATGGCTGCTAATTGCAATACAACGAATATTATAGTTTAATACGTATCACTTGTTGAATGTTGCTAGTAATTACATCAAACTCCACAACTTATTCAACAATCACTTCTTATTTTGGTGTTAACTCACCATTAAAAATGCTTACTTGAAGCAAAACAACATTCTAGGATTCAGATGAATAGGTAGCTCGTTTGTGAATGAAGTTTGTCCCCTTGACATGTTATTGTTGGAGCTCAAGATGAATAGGAAATAAAGCTTGTAATGTTCTGTCAGGCACATAAAGTTACAATAGATATTAGTGACAATAATCGATACACTCTTATTTGTAAACATATAACAAAATGTTTATCCATAATTAAAGTTCATGATCATTCTATGCCATAGGAAAACTATATAAATGTATAAAAATATAACCATCTTATCAATAACATAAGTTTGGAAATCAGTGAGCATGTCAGTCTATGGAAAGTTGCCTGGACATGAGTTTTTTAGATGATTTCTGTGAGTTGAAGAACCAGAAACAGAATCACATAAATAGTTGATTTAAGTAAGGGCTAGTTAGGTATGTTTATTTTAATCACAAACAATTAGTTTTACTCTAAATATAGCTAACAAATATTTAGAAAAACCAACCAGATTCTATTGGTTATGTCATTAAATTTAAGCTCATAAGAATACCACATTGACTACCGCTACCACAAATGTAACTCGATTTAAAACAGATTCATATGACGTAAAACTCCAAAATTAGTATCCGAACAACATCATACTGACGAACTGGTCTATACACATGGTACTTACAACATTAATTTGTAAATCAAACATAGAATATGAATGAACACTTTAGGTTTAGCCTTTAAGTAGTTTAAACTTCAAATAGCTGGGAATACACACAAAGAGTACACATACTAATATTTTCAAACTTTAACCTTTGATAACTACATATACATAAAACACCCCCAAATAGGGTCAACTGAAAGAGGAGGAGCTTTAAAACTCACATTTGTGATGATCTTTAAAGATGTACAAGTTTTCTGTAGTAACACCTGCACATCATTATCATCAAACAAATAATATCAATATGTATTTAGAAAAAACAAAAAGTTTTGACAAAGTGGACCCTATGAAAGAGATCTGCAATCCCTTGAAGTAGTGCTCAGGCAATATGTCGATCTTTGTACAACAACTGCATTGGTATTCTTTGTTCTTAGATGAAGGGGGTAGAAGTTTGTCACACCCCAACCTTGACGGCGGAATCGTCGAGGTATGAGAGTTACGATTGTTCACAGCCACATAACGCTATGTTTAAATGTAAATATTCAAATTAATAGTTTCAAAAGAAATTACACACATAAGTCTCAATATGTTCAAACATAACATAACAAAGCATAATTCTTTATTCCATTAACTAGGTCCAAATCCTAGATTATTGCAGGCTTCAAAAAGTTCTCTTCTAACTTGGGGGTTTTCCTGAAACATGATAAAAATAAAAGGTCAACTAAAAATAGTTGGTGAGTTTCCAAGGTTTTCATGCATAATATGAAAAGATTATAAGTAGCAATTCATGTCATAGGTTATAAGTTAGTAAGGTTATAGAACACATATCTTTACAATCAAACCTCGACTTGATTACAAGTATATAAGATTAGCAAAGTGTATTTGGTTCTCTAGTGCACAAGCATACGACTCCTAGGAGTCGGCAATACATCGACTTTAGCACCAAATAGGCTTGTCAGGCCCAAAGATCTAAAACGTCGCCAGGCTAGCAATAATTAATGATTGTAACAAACTATGTATCTCATATAATCACTTACAAATCACAAATAACCATGACAAAATATAAAGATGAATTGCAAGTGCTTTACAAGTCTCAAACGTTTATAAGTGTATGATGTATAAGTATCATGTTTCACCCCAATAGTGTGAAATAAAGTAAAAAGGGCAAGAAAAACTCACTTGGCAGATAAGTATATATTTGATGATTAATGAGTATAATGACAAGCGTCGTTCCAAAGTAAACCGTCACAAGGCACCTAGTTATACATATATTTTTACAAGATTAAAGTTTAATTATATAAGTTTAACGAATCAACGAGTACTACGGTTCAAAGGACTCAGTTTGTAGAAGCCCTATGACATGAAGGCAATGACTTCTACCTGTTCCTTACTGAAGAATATTAGATTTGATTGTTGGCTTTAATACCCTTTGCGTCATCTTCATAAATAAACAATCACTGCAGAATAACACCATAACAATCGTTTCTTCATGTTTCTTACTAAGTATATCAAAGAGTAATGAAAGCTTTGTACATCTTCTGTAGAAGATGAGAAAAACAATAAAAAAAGAAAAACAGAAACAATCATAACGTTTGGTTTACGTCTACATTATACACAGTCACACATGTTAACTATAGACATCATATATAGTGAATAGCATATGTTTACCCTGATGGTTTCATAGCGATGCCATCCAACCTTAAATGATAATGGATCCAACATGTAGTCTTGTGTCCAGCTCTAAGGCTCCAACCTTGTATTTTTAATAAAGAAACAAATGAGATTGCATCACATTCAACAATTTAAAGCCAACCTTACCACTAAAAAAACAATAGAGAACCAATGATCCATAATAAAATAAAGGTACTAACTTCAAAGCATTCGGAATAACCATCCTTTTCTTTTTGTTGTAAGAATAGAAGCCCCTTCGTAAACCTTTAGCCTTGCAAGTACATCTCCATGCTTAGTCTTGTGTGGAATCATCCTACACATAAAAAACGACTCTAAACAAAGTGACATGTATAAATAAGAACTCTTTGTAACCAAAAAACAAATTGTCAATAAAGATTCATCTATGTTTGATAACTATCAAATATGGCTGCTAATTGCAATACAATGAATATTATAGTTTAATGCGTATCACTTGTTGAGTGTTGCTAGTAATTACATCAAACTCCATAACTTATTCAACAATCACTTCTTATTTTGGTTGTTAACTCACCATTAAAAATGCTTACTTGAAGCAAAAAAACATTCTAGGATTCAGATGAATAGGTAGCTCATTTGTGAATGAAGTTTGTCCCCTTGACATGTTATTGTTGGAGCTCAAGATGAATAGGAAATAAAGCTTGTAATGTTCTGTCAGGCACATAAAGTTACAATAGATATTAGTTACAATAATCGATACACTCTTATTTGTAAACATATAACAAAATGTTTATCCATAATTAAAGTTCATGATCATTCTATGCCATAGGAAAACTATATAAATGTATAAAAATATAACCATCTTATCAATAACATAAGTTTGGAAATCAATGAGCATGTCAGTCTATGGAAAGTTGCCTGGACATGAGTTTTTTAGATGATTTTTGTGAGTTGAAGAACCAGAAACAGAATCACATAAATAGTTGATTTAAGTAAGGGCTAGTTAGGTATGTTTATTTTAATCACAAACAATTAGTTTTACTCTAAATATAGCTAACAAATATTTAGAAAAACCAAACAGATTCTATTGGTTATGTCATTAAATTTAAGCTCATAAGAATACCACATTGACTACCGCTACCACAAATGTAACTCGATTTAAAACAGATTCATATGACGTAAAACTCCAAAATTAGTATGCGAACAACATCATACTGACGAACTGGTCTATACACATGGTACTTACAACATTAATTTGTAAATCAAACATAGAATATGAATGAACACTTTAGGTTTAGCCTTTTAGTAGTTTAAACTTCAAATAGCTGGGAATACACACAAAGAGTACACATACTAATATTTTCAAACTTTAACCTTTGATAATTACATATACATAAAACACCCTCAAATAGGGTCAACTGAAAGAGGAGGAGCTTTAAAACTCACATTTGTGATGATCTTTAAACATGTACAAGTTTTCTGTAGTAACACCTGCACATGATTATCATCAAACAAAATAATATCAATATGTATTTAGAAAAAACAAAAAGTTTTGACAACGTGGACCCTATGAAAGAGATCTGCAATCCCTTGAAGTAGTGCTCAGGCAATATGTCGATCTTTGTACAACAACTGCATTGGTATTCTTTGTTCTTAGATGAAGGGGGTAGAAGTTTGTCACACCCCAACCTTGACGGTGGAATCGTCGAGGTATGAGAGTTACGATTGTTCACTGCCACATAACGCTATGTTTAAATGTAAATATTCAAATTAATAGTTTCAAAAGAAATTACACACATAAGTCTCAATATGTTCAAACATAACATAACAAAGCATAATTCTTTATTCCATTAACTAGGTCCAAATCCTAGATTATTGCAAGCTTTAAAAAGTTCTCTTCTAACTTGGGGGTTTTCCTGAAACATGATAAAAATAAAAGGTCAACTAAAAATAGTTGGTGAGTTTCCAAGGTTTTCATGCATAATATGAAAAGATTACAAGTAGCAATTCATGTCATAGGTTATAAGTTAGTAAGGTTATAGAACACATATCTTTACAATCAAACCTCGACTTGATTACAAGTATATAAGATTGGCTAAGTGTATTTGGTTCCCTAGTGCACAAGCATACGGCTCCTAGGAGTCGGCAATACATCGACTTTAGCACCAAATAGGCTTGTCAGGCCCAAAGATCTAAAGCATCACCAGGCTAGCAATAGTTAATGATTGTAACAAACTATGTATCTCATATAATCACTTACAAATCACAAATAACCATGAAAAAATATAAAGATGAATTGCAAGTGCTTTACAAGTCTCAAACGTTTATAAGCGTATGATGTATAAGTATCATGTTTCATCCTAAAAGTGTGAAATAAAGTAAAAAGGGGCAAGGAAAACTCACTTGGCAGATAAGTATATATTTGATGATTAATGAGTATAATGACAAGCGTCGTTTCAAAATAAACCGTCACAAGGCACCTAGTTATACATATATTTTTACAAGATTAAAGTTTAATTATATAAGTTTAACGAATCAACGAGTACTAGGGTTCAAAGGACTCAGTTTGTAGAAGCCCTATGACATGAAGGCAATGACTTCTACCTGTTCCTTACTGAAGAATATTAGATTTGATTCTTGGCTTTAATACCCTTTGCGTCATCTTCATAAATAAACAATGACTGTAGAATAACACCATAACAATCGTTTCTTCATGTTTCTTACTAAGTATATCAAAGAGTAATGAAAACTTTGTATCATCTTCTGTAGAAGATGAGAAAAACAATAAAAAAAGAAAAACAGAAACAATCACAACGTTTGGTTTACGTCTACATTATACACAGTCACATATGTTAACTATAGACATCATATATAGTGAATAGCATATGTTTACCCTGATGGTTTCATAGCGATGCCATCCAACCTTAAACGATAATTGATCCAACATGTAGTCTTGTGTCCAGCTCTAAGGCTCCAACCTTGTATTTTTAATAAAGAAACAAATGAGATTGCATAACATTCAACAATTTAAAGCCAACCTTACCACTAAAAAAACAATAGAGAATCAATGATCCATAATAAAATAAAGGTACTAACTTCAAAGCATTCGGAATGACCATCCTTTTCTTTTTGTTGTAAGAATAGAAGCCCCTTCGTAAACCTTTAGCCTTGCAAGTACATCTCCATGCTTAGTCTTGTGTGGAATCATCCTACTCATAAAAAACGACTCTAAACAAAGTGACATGTATAAATAAGAACTCTTTGTAACCAAAAAACAAATTGTCAATAAAGATTCATCTATGTTTGATAACTATCAAATATGGCTGCTAATTGCAATACAACGAATATTATAGTTTAATGCGTATCACTTGTTGAGTGTTGCTAGTAATTACATCAAACTCCACAACTTATTCAACAATCACTTCTTATTTTGGTTGTTAACTCACCATTAAAAATGCTTACTTGAAGCAAAACAACATTCTAGGATTCAGATGAATAGGTAGCTCGTTTGTGAATGAAGTTTGTCCCCTTGACATGTTATTGTTGGAGCTCAAGATGAATAGGAAATAAAGCTTGTAATGTTCTGTCAGGGACATAAAATTACAATAGATATTAGCGACAATAATCGATACACTCTTATTTGTAAACATATAACAAAATGTTTATCCATAATTAAAGTTCATGATCATTCTATGCCATAGGAAAACTATATAAATGTATAAAAATATAACCATCTTATCAATAACACAAGTTTGGAAATCAATGAGCATGTCAGTCTATGGAAAGTTGCCTGGACATGAGTTTTTTAGATGATTTCTGGGAGTTGAAGAATCAGAAACAGAATCACATAAATAGTTGATTTAAGTAAGGGCTAGTTAGGTATGTTTATTTTAATCACAAACAATTAGTTTTACTCTAAATATAGCTAACAAATATTTAGAAAAACCAAATAGATTCTATTGGTTATGTCACTAAATTTAAGCTCATAAGAATACCACATTGACTACCGCTACCACAAATGTAACTCGATTTAAAACAGATTCATATGACGTAAAACTCCAAAATTAGTATGCGAACAACATCATACTGACGAACTGGTCTATACACATGGTACTTACAACATTAATTTGTAAATCAAACATAGAATATGAATGAACACTTTAGGTTTAGCCTTTTAGTAGTTTAAACTTCAAATAGCTGGGAATACACACAAAGAGTACACATACTAATATTTTCAAACTTTAACCTTTGATAATTACATATACATAAAACACCCCCAAATAGGGTCAACTGAAAGAGGAGGAGCTTTAAAACTCACATTTGTGATGATCTTTAAACATGTACAAGTTTTCTGTAGTAACACCTGCACATCATTATCATCAAACAAAATAATATCAATATGTATTTAGAAAAAACAAAAGTTTTGACAAGGTGGACCCTATGAAAGAGATCTGCAATCCCTTGAAGTAGTGCTCAGGCAATATGTCGATCTTTGTACAACAACTGCATTGGTATTCTTTGTTCTTAGATGAAGGGGGTAGAAGTTTGTCACACCCCAACCTTGACGGCGGAATCGTCGAGGTATGAGAGTTACGATTGTTCACAGCCACATAACGCTATGTTTAAATGTAAATATTCAAACTAATAGTTTCAAAAGAAATTACACACATAAGTCTCAATATGTTCAAGCATAACATAACAAAGCATAATTCTTTATTCCATTAACTAGGTCCAAATCCTAGATTATTGCAAGCTTCAAAAAGTTCTCTTATAACTTGGGGGTTTTCCTGAAACATGATAAAAATAAAAGGTCAACTAAAAATAGTTGGTGAGTTTTCAAGGTTTTCATGCATAATATGAAAAGATCACAAGTAGCAATTCATGTCATAGGTTATAAGTTAGTAGGGTTGTAGAACACATATTTACAATCAAACCTCGACTTGATTACAAGTATATAAGATTGGCTAAGTGTATTTGGTTCCCTAGTGCACAAGCATACGGCTCCTAGGAGTCGGCAATACATCGACTTTAGCACCAAATAGGCTTGTCAGGCACAAAGATCTAAAACGTCGCCAGGCTAGCAATAGTTAATGATTGTAACAAACTATGTATCTCATATAATCACTTACAAATCACAAATAACCACAACAAAATATAAAGATGAATTGCAAGTGCTTTACAAGTCTCGAACGTTTATAAGTGTATGATGTATAAGTATCATGTTTCACCCCAAAAGTGTGAAATAAAGTAAAAAGGGGCAAGGAAAACTCACTTGGCAGATAAGTATATATTTGATGATTAATGAGTATAATGACAAGCGTCGTTCCAAAGTAAACCGTCACAAGGCACCTAGTTATACATATATTTTTACGAGACTAAAGTTTAATTATATAAGTTTAACGAATCAACGAGTACTAGGATTCAACTTGGTGTTTAGGGCTTTTCAAATTTTTTATGTTTAACACAATAGAATTATGTTCATTAACGTCCAAGATATTTGTTACATTTTATATAAAGTTATGTATATAAAATATAACATTTTTATAATACCTATATATATATATATATATATATATATATAAGGTTGAAATAAGGTGCTATAGCTAAATACAATTTAAACAATGTTATTTTTAAAACATTTTATTTCAAGTCAGGTATATAAAAATATAACGTTTTATAATAACTAAAAATAATATTAATCATTATTTATAATCCATTTTACATTCAAGAACAACCCTTAATAGGATGTTTTATTCACAATTTATATTCATTTGTAAACTTTATAATTTTAACAAGATATCCCAAATAAAACCTTTATTTCATAAAATTATCTAATTATTTAAGAAACAATTTTTACAAAAATGTATTAAATGACCTTAAAATGATAAAAATTATAAAACTTCTTTTTTATAATTTTTAGAAAATTTTCTATAAATTTTTATAGGCCAAAAACCTTTTAAAAAATTATGTGAGGTTGCCCTGTTCGAACCCGGGACCTCTTGTTTAGAATTTGAGTGCAGAACCAGCAAACTAAGGCCTCAGCCGCGAAATAATCCCGGTTCCAAATTCTTTTAAACTGAGTTATCAAAGTGCCCCCAATTCGAATAAGAACCCTAATTCGATAATGCCCAAATTGAACAACAATTCGAGATTATTAACCAAATTAAGCATAGGGCTTTTGATTAGTTGATGAAATCGAGTGTAAACATGTATTCAATTACCAAAATTGAAGATGAATTGGTGATGAACCATCGAAGAACAGTCGCGGCTATGACAAAGCTAGTTCAAGTTGAAAATGATGACCATAATCAAATCCGTGCTACAGAAAGCTTCCAACAATCTTAGTGAGCAAAAGCCCTCTAACAATTTCGATTAATTTTGCCTCGAACATGGATTTTCATTGAGTTGCAAGTCCGCGACTTCAAAGGTGAACGGTGGTGGTGTTTGTGTTTGATTTAGGTGAAATTGAACTCGAAGGAGGTTTATAATTGATTAATCGTTCGTTAGTGCATGATTACTTTGTTTATAAAATGTTAGTGCGATCGATTTTGGGTGTTTGTCGGCCGAAAAACGTGGAAGGAGTGGCAGAAAATCGGGATTCGAATGAGGGAGCAGGTGGGTGGGGTTGGGTGTTTGAGAATTTACACTAATGGTCCCTCGACTTTCAGTTCCTTTTATTTTGTGCAGAAACTTTATTTATTACAAGTTTTAATATAATAAACCTTATATAATTTTATCTATTTACAAAATTATCTTTATTATTTTTATTATTATTATTATCTTTATTATTATTATCATTATTATTATTATTATTATTATTATTATTTATTATTATTATTGTCTTTATTATTATTATTATTGTTATTATTATTATTTTTAATTATCGTAAAATACGAGATGTTATAGTCTCCCCAACTTTTAAGAATTTCGTCCCGAAATTAAGAATGAGACTTAAACGAACAAGAGGGTTTAAATGAAAGATACGCGTACGAACGGACAGTGATAGATGTTTAATCTTAGATGAGATGTTTAAGTTTAGGGAATCCTTCAAGTCTCTTGACATAATACATGCCAACTTGAACTCTTCCAGTGAAATACGTGACGTTTTTAGAGGAAACATTGGGAATGATGACGAGTTACCATGGTATGTTAGACTTATAATCATAACTTCTAGAATATAATTTCGTGGTAAGGTGATGTCTAGAAATTAATAAAAGACCAAAAATGTTAAGAAAGGTTAACCGTCGGGATTTAAGAATTCCAAACGTCACCATATGAACGACCTTAACGCATATCTTGTGAATATGTATTTCTCCTTTGACCAACCATCGGTCCAAGAATAATACGCTATGCGAAGATCTTGGAATGAGTTCACGACGATGGTTAAGAATATTATTAAAACAGAAAATGAATCAATCGTTCAAAATGACGATCGATGTTTTAACGTCATACCACGGTATGCGAATATTTGAACAGATACAAGTAGTTTTTTCTCGACCTTGTGAGATAATGGGTCGAATTTTTATCCAATCGGTCTATAATTTACCAATTGTCATCATGACATTTAAAATAAGAAGCATTTAGTGAATGAAAAGTTAAACAGGAGATTCACGGGAACACGGAGGTTAGGTTTTGTCATATGTGAAGGTAAGACACTTGGACACATGCCAAGTTACGCCTTTTTCCTTTATGCCAAACTCATGACTACAAGTTATGAAGGTTTATGAACCATTATATCCACATCGCAATGAGGACAATAACGAGTCTTGTTTACTCTTGTCATTGAGGGTTCAAAATGTTATTAGTGTAACGTTGATACAAGTATCGTGTTTGTTAAGATTAAAGATTAACTTTCGTATGAGGAAAATCGTTGTAATGGGTTTTCAGAATAAGTGTGGTTTTGAGGGAAAGACATTCAGAAAGATTACTAGAGGTTGTTATGAGGAGTTCACATATGGTCCAAGAAATGACACAATAATAGGAATTGCATTGATCAACGAAGATAGCGTTCACGATTGGATTCAGGATATTGCTGATAAAGGCAAACACAAGTAGCTTTCCAAGTACGGCTTGCACATGCGGTTCATTAAACCCATAAACACAGCTGAGAACATTCGTGTGGCTAGGAAGCCATGAACACAAATTGGTAATGTCTTTATTTGGCAGGAAGATTGTTTAGGAAGCTATCATTACGCAATCAGGTTTTAATGATAACTCAAAATGAAAGTTGATAAGTAAGGAATAAATGGTTCGATGTAGCTAGATCGAGTCAAAACATGAAGATAAAGGGAAAGAAACCGATTTAAGAATTTAAATGCTCCAAGCTTGGAATCAAAATCAACCTAAAACGATCATGTCTCCTTTCAAGTTCAGAGATCATGCTTTGGCTTGATAGGTCAAAACACTAACATTGTTTCACCCGTCAAGTTACTACATGCTTCTCGTCACTTGATTACAACCATGGTAAGTTGAAGATCAAGAAATAAGAATAGTCATCAAGGTGTGGTTTTCACTCCTAACTTGATGGTGTATTCCCAAGGTATGACCACTAACTTTCCAATCATAAAGTTCGATCCCAACTCAATATTGAAGATCCACAAAAATAAGACGAGGTAACTCACCATTAAGGTAAGGGAAATCACTCCTATCTTAACGATGAAATTTTACAAAAACAAAATATAACATGAGGAACTTCTTCATCAAAATCTAGAATTCACTCCTACTTTGACGAGGTCGTTTCATTTGAGAAAATACAATTCATAAAAATGAAATTATCATCAAGGTATGAAATTTACGTCTATCTTGATGATTGAGCTTCATAATAACAAGAAAACAATCAAAGATTAACATTTATCACCAAAGTACGGGTTTCAATCCTATTTTGGTGAGATCATGTCATTCGTGAAAAGCCATTCCAAAGAGAATACTTGGAGTCAATCCTCAAGATAAGGTAATCACTCCAATCCAGAGGATGAAATTTCATAAAATACACAATTGGAAACCATTTATCGAAACGAATAGAGAATCATCAAAGTAAGGAAATCACCCATGTTTTGATGAGTTAGAATTGTTTAGGAGGTACGAGTGTTCTTAGTCATAGATTGACTTACAAACTCTTGCATCTCCCACGATGCAGACGGTTCAAGGTTCGACTTAACAACGAAAAGAAAAGAATATCACTTAGAAATTAAGGAAATTTCTAGTTACATCAATGTAACAAAAGGGAAATCATGTTTACAAAATTTAAGGTCGGAGTTCGAGGTAACAGAATTTGTTATGATGTTCAAATCTTGGATGGTTTAAATCGGGAAGATGAAATCAAGGACAAAAACAATTCGACATCACAATGAGATGTGAACATTCGATTCACAATCGAAGGGAATACATGGACTTCTCAAGATATGAGGTCAACCATAACCTTATTGAAGACACGCGTACTTATAAGTGGTAACAAAGTTATAATTAGTTTATTCGATCATTGAGGTGAGTGACCACTTATAATATTTGAGTTAACAAAGTTAACATTCAATTAGCAAAGTATCCCGAGATGTAGGAATTCCACCTACAACATTGAATGTCTTTAGTTATGGGACACACCCTTAGGAAGATTTTAGAACCATAAGTAACGGTTTAAAGTTTTAAAGACCATACGGTTTAGATTCCCAATATCTTTGGGTATATTAAGAGTCATGTTCATGTTGGTCGAGGTATAGAAATAGTTACATGAAACGCTGAGTTCAATACCGTTACACGTTACATGTTGAGCGTTTAAACGTAAGAGTTGAAATGTAGGATGAGTTCAATAGGAACATTATTTAGGTTAAGAATGAGAAGATATTTAAACTTTGGTGATAAACCAGTTCAAGGATTCAGGATTCTTAAAATACAGAAAGGATGGTTCCATTTGGTAGCGCATTACCATTTGGAACACGTCAAGGTAATTTGACTTATTTGCCTTAGAGACTTGTGTATTGACCATAGTTTATCACTCATTCCA
Source organism: Flaveria linearis (assembly GCA_024085815.1). Classification (NCBI taxonomy): domain Eukaryota; kingdom Viridiplantae; phylum Streptophyta; class Magnoliopsida; order Asterales; family Asteraceae; genus Flaveria; species Flaveria linearis. The sequence goes on from CM044001.1 coordinate 85,670,159, forward strand.
GAAATCCCCAGGTAAGCATAACTGGTCTCACAATGAGATTTATACGATACGCTTGCCTTAGCCCGAAGGCCTTTTGCCAGGAAATCCAGAATACAGGTGTCTATGTGTCACACAAATTTCTTTGGTTCATAGAATCAAAACCTTGATGGGATTTTCATAGATTAGACATAAAGTCTAAGGAATTGAACCCGCGACGATAGGTGTAGATTCCACATGTCGTTGAGAATAGGTTTAGGAAGTTCATTTGTCGAGGATAGTCAAAGAGTCAAAGTTAAGTTTAGGAAGACAGGTAACAAAGTTTAAGCATACATAAGGCAATCCTATGCTAAGGCATCAAGTTGCACGTAAGGCATAGCATTATGTAACATGCAAACATTATGTAAACAAAAGTATAAGGATCTTTCTATAAGGTTCATGCAACTATAGTCTAGGTCACCATGTCTAATAACCTAATTCCCTATAGTTATGGGCTCTGATACCAATCTGTCACACCCCAACCTTGACGGCGGAATCGTCGAGGTGTGAGAGTTACGATTGTTCATAGCCACATAACGCTATGTTTAAATGTAAATATTCAAATTAATAGTTTCAAAAGATATTACACATATAAGTCTCAATAAGTTCAAACATAACATAACAAAAGCATAATTCTTTATTCCATTAACTAGGCCCAAATCCTAGATTATTGCAAGCTTCAAAAAGTTCTCTTCTAACTTGGAGGTTTTCCAGAAACATGATAAAAATAAAAAGTCAACTAAAAATAGTTGGTGAGTTTTCAAGGTTTTCATACATAATATGAAAAGATTACAAGTAGCAATTCATGTCATAGGTTATAAGTTAGTAAGGTTATAGAACACATATCTTTACAATCAAACCTCGACTTGATTACAAGTATATAAGATTGGCTAAGTGTATTTGGTTCCCTAGTGCACAAGCATACGGCTCCTAGGAGTCGGCAATACATCGACTTTAGCACCAAATAGGCTTGTCAGGCCCAAAGATCTAAGACGTCGCCAGGCTAGCAATAGTTAATGATTGTAACAAACTATGTATCTCATATAATCATTTACAAATCACAAATAACAATGACAAAATATAAATATGAATTGCAAGTGCTTTACAAGTCTCAAACGTTTATAAGTGTATGATGTATAAGTATCATGTTTCACCTCAAAAGTGTGAAATAAAGTAAAAAGGGGCAAGGAAAACTCACTTGGCAGATAAGTATATATTTGATGATTAATGAGTATAATGACAAGCGTCGTTCCAAAGTAAACCGTCACAAGGCACCTAGTTATACATATATTTTTACAAGATTAAAGTTTAATTATATAAGTTTAACGAATCAACGAGTACTAGGGTTCAACTTGGTGTTTAGGGCTTTTCAAATTTTTTATGTTTAACACAATAGAATTATGTTCATTAACGTCCAAGATATTTGTTATATTTTATATAAAGTTATGTATATAAAATATAACATTTTTATAATACTATATATATATATATATATATATATATATATATATATATATATATATATAAGGTTGAAATAAAGTTTTATAACTAAATACAATTTAAACAATGTTATTTTTAAAACATTTTATTTGAAGTCATGTATATAAAAATATAACGTTTTATAATAACTAAAAATAATATTAATCATTATTTATAATCCATTTTACATTCAAGAACAACCCTTAATAGGATGTTTTATTCACAATTTATATTCATTTGTAAACTTTATAATTTTAACAAGATATCCCAAATAAAACCTTTATTTCATAAATTATCTAATTATTTAAGAAACAATTTTTATAGAAATGTATTAAATGACCTTAAAATGATAAAAATTATAAAACTTCTTTTTTATAATTTTTAGAAATTTTTCTATAAATTTTATAGGCCAAAACCTTTTAAAAAAATATGTGAGGTTGTCCGGTTTGAACCCGGGACCTCTTGTTTAGAATTTGGGCGCAGAACCAGCAAATCAAGGCCTCAGCCGCGAAATAATCCCGGTTCCAAATTCTTTTAAAGTGAGTTATCAAAGTGCCCCCAATTCGAATAAGAACCCTAATTCGACAATGCCCAAATTGAACAACAATTCGAGATTATTTACCAAATTAAGCATAGGGCTTTTGATTAGTTGATGAAATCGAGTGTAAACATGTATTCAATTACCAAAATTGAAGACGAATTGGTGATGAACCATCGAAGAACAGTTGCGGCTATGACAAAGCTGGTTCAAGTTGAAAATGATGACCATAATCAAATCCATGCTACAGAAAGCTTCCAACAATCTTAGTGAGCAAAAGCCCTCTAACAATTTCGATTAATTTAGCCTCGAACATGGATTTTCGTTGAGTTGCAAGTCCGCGACTTCAAAGGTGAACGGTGGTGGTGTTTGTGTTTGATTTAGGTGAAATTGAACTCGAAGGAGGTTTATAATTGATTAATCGTTCGTTAGTGCATGATTACTTTGTTTATAAAATGTTAGTGCGATCGATTTTGGGTGTTTGTCGGCCGAAAAACGTGGAAGGAGTGGAAGACAATCGGGATTCGAATGAGGGAGCAGGTGGGTGGGGTTGGGTGTTTGAGAATTTACACTAATGGTCCCTCGACTTCAGTTCCTTTTATTTTGTGCAGAAACTTTATTTATTACAAGTTTTAATATAATAAACCTTATATAATTTTATCTATTTACAAAATTATCTTTATTATTTTTATTATTATTATTATCTTTATTATTATTATTATCATTATTATTATTATTATTATTATTATTATTATTATTATTATTATTTATTATTATTATTGTCTTTATTATTATTATTATTATTATTATTTTTAATTATCGTAAAATACGAGATGTTATAAAGTTCACCATAAAACTAAGCATCAACTTGGATACTTAAAAACAAACAAGTGCACAATCCTAAATGGATGTAAAACTGGTGTGAAGTACCGACCTGAATTCGAACTATGACTGACCTAATCAGGCAGTAACGATACAAAATCAAGAAAACAGGGTGTAGATTTCTAAAGTGAAGACCTCAATTGCAACTATTACCGGCCTAATCACCTAATATGGCCACAAATTTAAGAAATTTGAACTGACCGTGGCTACAAATGAAACAAATTCGAAAAAATAGTACATGTAAAGCACAGATCAGAACCGAGGTCGATGATATTGTTATGGTTACCTAGTTCGGGGAAAAAATAGCACACATATAAGGGGAGAACATAACACCAAACATGAATACAAAGAGGAAATGAAATGGTTACCAGAATTCGAATGGCACACTGCAGCCGCATCAAAGGGGAACGCGAATTGAGGAACCCGGTGATATGTAAACGCAGACATGGAAGGTAAACGGGCAGTGGCTTTGAATGGGGGTGCGTAAAGGCCATGGAAACGGCTCGAAAACGATCGTGGGAGGTGAGACGTCCCTCCGGCGAGGTAGGCGTTCACGATCAGAAACGGCTGGTAAGGAGGGTAACGGGCGCGTCTTAAGATAGTTAGAAAATTATCATAATACCCACTCTTTGTGCATTATATAGTAGTTAGAGATATGAAGCAAAATTAAAAACACGAAATTAAGAAATTAAATATATCAAATACATTAAAAACCATACATAAATATAGACTCCAAGTCTTGGTCAATATTATACCACATAATGTTTCTATTCGGACTGAAATGACACGTGGATGCCCCCTCGTGTTCTCCTTAGTCCTTACCTTCGAAGTTAAACTCTAAAAAATGACGAGGAAAACTGGAAATTTACAGGATTAGCCCCTAGATTAAGACTAAATTACTAAACACCACCGTGTAGTTTTATGAATTGTAATGGCACCCTTTAAATTACTTATGGTAAGTTGGTAATGATTAACCACAAACAAAATTAAATAAGTCATTGCAAAAGATGACTCAACATGTTTGATTTTTCTTATTTCATCAACTTGTGAACAAATCAAATGCTAGCTGTCTATATGTCTTTAACTGAAATATTTTGGTAAGTATGTTTTAATTACTTTGTGAGTTTTTTTCATAATAGAAATCACTTGTATAAAAATCCACATTTAAAGATAGCAATCAGTGAAAGTTGAAACGCTTACCACTGCAATGCTCTATAAATGCTAATTAACGGTTTAATATTATTTTGAGATAGAACTATTTATGCAAAACATTCTTAAATCAATATTGTAGATATGTGATACCTCTTGCATCTTGCTATTGAAAGTAGTTAACCTATCAAAAAGAATAAAGTTATTCAGATATACGTTGCTAGCTTTAGTAAACCCGTATACTACACGGGTTGAACAAATAACATATTAAATAGAATAAAAATTATAAGACGATATACTAAGACATTGGAATTATTGAGAAGTTAAATATTTTGTTTTTCAAATTTTAAAATAACGTTTTAAAAAATTTTCATTTTAAAAAATGTCCTTCTATAACTCCCTATTTTAGTTATTTTTGTTTTATAAAAAATTTACTTTAGAAAAACCAATTTTAAAATATTACGTAAAAATAGTTTATTTTTTAGAAAAAAATTCTTTTTATAAAAAACTACTTTCTATAGAAATAGTTTTTTATAATAATAAAAAGATATCTTTCTTAATTTATTAAAAAAACTAACTATAATGTAAAAATAAATAATATTATTAGTAATTAATGTGATTATTTGATAGTAGAGAAAAGCGGAAAAAAATTGATAAGAATGAATGTGGTGCTGACCCGTGGCACACTCATTTACCCTTGTATTAAAGTAGGAAGATTTATATGTTTATAATTTTTATTATCTCTATAAAAATAATTTTTAGTATTTAATAAATCCATGTCTCTTGTATAATAAAACTCCAAATAACACATAATGTAAATGAGCGGTTGAACACAAATGTTAATCGTTCATGTGTTTATAAAATCATATCATATAACTAATTTTTGTCCAACTTTAACTAAACAATCAAACATAACTATTAAGAGAATTACATAAATGGTTCTCATGTGTGACCAAATTGCATGTTTGGTCCTTAAAATTTAGAAATCACAAATTTAATCCAAATTTTTGGGTGCGTGTTGCACGTATCGTCCTCACGTTGAATCTCATTAGATTAAGGGTTAAGTGAGAGTATCTTTGTCATTATATTTTTATATATTAAACACACACATAATAAATAATTTGCGCCCCTAATAGGCTTCTTCTTTGGCATGACAATTTAAACCATCTAAGAGTCCGCCCCCACCTTTCTCCTCTGATTTATGGTAACACATCACTTGTAACCCACCCAAACTTTCATTCTAATTTTCTGTTCAAATTTCACTTGATTAGTTTAAAGTTTTAAAAGCTTTTGTAAAGACGAAATTGAGTTTATTGTAGATCTTTACAACAAGCATTTGAGTTCGATCTCACTCTTTGAGGATTGATTCATTAACTGTTTTCAAGTGAGAAGTGAAGTCAATGCGCTTCATTGTTTCTAGAGGGGCAAAATGTTTCTATTGTAAAGATGGATAATGGGAGGAAGAGCGATGTTATGACGATTCTAGAACCAACTAGAGGGCTCCAATAATTCCAAATCCGACAATTTAGAACTAGATACCAACTTGTGGAAGAGTTTGGCAAGAAATCGACTAGAGGGTTGGGAGGTGATTGTCGTGAGTGAAACAAGAACTGTCGGGCACCATCTGAAAACCGATGCCACCCACTTCAATAATAACAAGCCATTAGATTGCACTTTTAGGATGCGTTCATCATAGCTTTTATCTTGTGATTTCCAACAATTGACATTAGATATATCTACAGAGATTATACTGTAGCATGATCTAATATCATTTAATCATTTTATTTTGTAAAAGTTTTAAAATCCAATATCTATGATAATGTCGATGAATGATGTTCATCATACCCAAATCATTTTTATAATCAAGCATGAGAATTTTTTTTTAAGATTAACCATGCTAGGTCCATAGGATAAAATACACATCAAGATCTTTCATTGTACATTGATAATAGTTTGTTATCAGGTCGCCCGTGGGACCGTTATTGCCTAGGGAGTCGTAATCCTTTATGCTAAACTATTACCAACAATACTTAATCATAGTACCTACGTATCACATATGCATAATTTCTGATCAAACCACACATACAATCTTAATCAGATGCTTATCTTACGTTTCACCAAAATGTATTCATAATTTAACCATTACTCATGTTGTTTTCAAGTATAAATATGAATCTCAAGAATTCATGAGTTTCATTTTCAAAGATAAACGTATTCATCTTAAAGGCAAGTCGGGCCTTTTGATCATTTTCGGAAAACTAACTAGAAAAACCTAACAATTGTTAGTGCTGGGAACCAGTAGTGTGCGCAACATGATATATCGAGCCTTTTCTTCTATTTTCTCAAAAGTAAGGACCAAGGGTGAAATATGTGCATACGAGGGACTACTCGTGTAATTAACTCTTTGGATTCAAATTTAAAATACATAATTTCCCTCACTTATTTGTGAAATCTGACATGATTTAACATTAGGGACTAAAGTTACAACACATATATAAAAATTTAGACTACGCTTGTAATTTTTAAATTTTGAAAAACAAACATCTAGTCTGATTAAAGTAGAAGGATCATTTATGTTCGTTTATCATCATTTTATGGGCTTTGAGGTCCATTTATCATCTTAAAAAAAAAAAACCATCGTCATACTTTATGACCAAAAAGTTGCTAAATTGTGGTTGGGAACTTACAATACCTATTTACCTTTATACCCTCTCCTCACAAGCTTTGCACACCGACCCCCCCCCAAGGTCATTCTCGTCCACATAACTATAGAAGAGATGATGTTTCCTTTTCGGGACATTTCTTGTTTTTGTTTTATCTCCATCACAAGATCGCAGAAACAATCAAAATCACAATCATTAAAAATGGAAAAACAAAACCTCAAGATTTTCTTTGATTATGACGTTTTCTCGAGAAAGATAGCAGCTTTCGCTTAGATTACAGTGGGTCACTGTGTGTGTGAGAGAGAAAGGGGGACGCCTGTCATCTCCTGGTAAATCTTCACCGACTCGCATGTTCATCCCCCTTTCAGTTTTCCCCTCAATTTCATTTACACTCTTTTAGGGTTTATCTTACTTTCATTTCCCCTGTTTTAGATTCTATGTTCTTCAGTGCGTTGGACCCTTAATTCTATTGTTCATTTGCAAGAAAACCCTAGATTCTTTGTTCATAATATCACTGTTTGATTGGATCTTTCATGGCGTATGATCAGAATGCGTTGCCTAATACTTCACGCCCAATTCATATAGCTAGAACGTTGGGTGATGAATCTCGCATTGTCACTCCGGCGAACCTGCCCAATTCGAACCCCCTGCCCCGTGAAGTCGCCACGGGTAGCCCCGGGACGATTCCGGTGTACTACCCCTCGACTGCACCCGCGGTTCCTGATTCGGGGTTTGTAGGTTTAAGTTATGGGAATGTTGGGAATGTGGTTCCGGCCGTGGTTAACTGGTTGCCGCGTGTGCCACCGCCCGGGGCCGCTACGGGTGTGGGCTTGGTGACTGGTTATGGGTATGCCAACAGTGGTGGTTTAGGCCCGAGTGGTGGTGGATATAATCCGAATTTAGCATCGAGTGGTGGGAGTAATGCCTCTGATCATGCTAGTGATGAGAGTGGTGGGGATGATTCGGTTTTGGGGAGGAAAGTTAAGTTTTTGTGTAGTTATGGGGGGAAGATTTTGCCTAGGCCTAGTGATGGGGTGCTTAGGTATGTTGGTGGGGATACTAGGATCATTAGTGTTAGGAGAGATGTGGGGTTTAATGAGTTGATTCAGAAGATGTTTGATTCGTATGGACGGAATGTTGTTATTAAGTATCAGTTGCCTGGAGAAGATCTTGATGCGCTTGTAACGGTTTCACGACCTGATGATTTGGAGAATATGATGGATGAGTATGATAAGTTAGATGAGAGGTCTTCTGATGGTTCTGCTAAGTTAAGAGTGTTCTTGTTTTCAGAGCTTGAATCTTCTAATGCCATCCGGTTTAAGGATTTGCAAGATAGTGGGCAGAAGTATGTAGAGGCGGTGAATGGGATTGGAGATAGTTTTAGTGGCGGTGGCGGCAGTGGTAGTGTTGGCGGTGGTATTGGAAGGAAGGGGAGCATAGCAAGTGCTTCCTCTACCCAGAATTCAGAAGTGAGTGGGACTGAAGGCGGTGTTGATAGTTTAGGACATGATCAAGGGGAGGTGATTGGTCCAGCGTTTGGTGGCGTGGTATCTCCTGGCGGCAGTTCTGCCGCCAGTGTTCCTGTTACTAAACCAGTTGCTGTTCCAGTTTCACCTTCTCAGTCTGATCATGAGTTGGAAATGTTAGAAAGATCGGTCCCTGTTCATGTCCAACAACAGCGGCAATTTGGTTATGATCTGCAACCGCCTGGAGCCACCATTCAACCGCCAACACAGTATGCCCAAACTTATGTTGATCCCCGCCATGGGACCTTTACCCGGACAGAGTACATACAGATGCCACCACCTCAAATGGGGTATCAATCTCAGATTATGGGCAGCATTGGTCCAGTATATGCCCAACCACAACTCCACAATAATGTCATTGGTGTTGGAGTCGGCCCACAGCATTTTATTACTCCTTCCTCACATGTAAGTTTCAATCCAATTCCCAATCCAAATCCAGCTCCGTTTCCAATTCCAATTCCAGCTCCTACTCAAGCTCCAGTTCAAACTCCAGCTCCAGCTCCGGCTCCGGTTCTAGCTCCAGTTCTAGCTCCAGTTCAAGCTCAACCTCCAAGTGCAGCTCCTTCTCAATATGTGCAGCAACGTGAGGTTGTAATGGAAAATTTTCCGGAGAGGGTTGTTCATATTACTTGTGATCCAAAGTACTCTACGTATCAACCTCAAACTCAAATATCTCCTGCAGTAATTCCTGGAACTTATGGTTGGAACCAGATTCGGGGCCCAGAACAAGTGGCCTTTTCTGAGAGCCGGGTGCCCACTCAACAAGTGATATATCAGGAGCCAGTGCCTAGATTTGATGGGTGTGTCATGTGTCAAAAAGCATTGCCTCATGCACATTCGGATACTGTGGCACAGGATCGTAAAGAAAGTCCTAGATCAACAGTTTCTGATGTGAATCCAGTTTATCAGAGTCTAAAATTTGAAGACACCAGAAGAATGATGCAACCTAACAGGGTTCCTGCAAGTGATCCTGCGATACAGGTGTCAACTCCTTATGGTGTATTGATGCAACAATCTCCTGTCCCTATGCAATATCAAGCAAATCAGGAGCCAGTGGTTACTAAATTTGTTAGTAGCGATTCGAACCCAGTTGGAGGTCCTTCACCGACTTCGGACACTCAGGCTCATGAGTCTCCAAGGGAGTATCCTGCTAATTTCCCCTTAATTGTTACTAAAGAGGATAATGTGGAATCTGGTTGTACATATGATAATCTGAAACAAATTGATGCTAGAATGGAAGATTTAAGAATACATCCTCATGATGTTCTTGCCAACACTGATCAGAGTAGCTTTCATGTTAAGAATACACAAGATGAAATCTTGGAAAATAGACCCATGCTTCTTGAAAAATCCCAAATGATTGTTGATTCAAATTACATAGCCTCTGAAGTTCCATGGTTGCATGGATTACAATCAATGGCATCCGGTGGAACAAGCAACTTGGGTGGTAATGACACGAGCCCTGCATTTTCTGGTGGTGATTCAGCCCGTGTGACTGAAGGAAACCCACCTGTCGGTGAATGGAATGTCTATCCATTACAGTTTGAGCCAAAAAGTGAAGTGGAGACTGTGTTAATTGACCCCCTTAATCCATTTAATAGGGTTATTGAATCCCAAGATGGTGCAAACTCACTTTTTAGCAACCAAGATCCTTGGATGTTAAGACATGATTCACAATTTCCGCCACCTCGACCCCACAAACTTATGCTGAAAAAGGAAGGTGTTGGTGCTAAGGAAGATTCACCTACAACAGATGCACTCATTGTTGACGGACCTTACCAGACTACTACTAATCTGGACATGAATTTCGGTGTGGAACAAGGTCTGTATTATAGTCCTTTTCGGGTTATCTTGATTTTGGTTTGAATCATTCTACTTGTGTTTTTGCAGGTTCAGCAGAGGAGTTGATCAAACAAGAACTTCAGGCGGTGGCAGAGGGTGTGGCTGCTTCTGTTCTTAGTTCATCCTCTCATCCTGACGTGAATAAGCATAGCTCAGAAGCTAACCAGACTGGTGAAGTGCAGAATAGTAATGCAGATGCGCAACCAGGAGATGAAGTTGAGGTCCTTTGATTGTATTATCCTTTTGTTGGTGTCTACAGACATCGTGCATTACATTTTTTGGTAGAAGTGGAAAATGGGCAGGTTGGGTAATGGGTCAAAATGGGCCCGGTGCACGGGTAATTTTGGTGCACGCTTTGGGTTGGGTTGACCCTGAACACTTTCTTTCAATTTTTTTAAATAATTAGACCCTATAATATAAGCGAAAACCTTTTATAAATTAATATTTAATTTTTCAATAAAATTATCTAGGAGGTTTCTTTACTAACTTCATGTAATTGTGTTTTGTGCATACAGGATCTGAAAACAAAGATTCCAGAAAAGACAAATCTTGGGTTTCCCGTTTCAGATGGCCTTGGTTCTTTGCAGGTAAAGGTTCAAGCTTTATCTAATTTCCACCTTTATAACACTTATCAACTAATAGAGTGTTCACCTTTTCTTTTAGATAATCAAGAACAGTGATCTTGAAGAGCTTCGTGAACTGGGTTCAGGTACATTTGGAACTGTTTATCATGGCAAGTGGAGAGGGTCTGATGTCGCAATTAAACGAATAAATGATAGATGTTTTTCCGGGAAAGCTTCAGAACAAGAACGCATGGTTTGTATTCTTATTCTATGTTTTTCTAATTTTGTTTGTTTGGTTATGAGCATCTGTTGAAGACAATTGAGTTGCTTTACTTACAGAGGGAAGACTTCTGGAATGAAGCAATAAAGCTTGCAGATCTTCATCATCCAAATGTGGTAGCTTTTTACGGGGTTGTACTTGATGGTCCTGGTGGCTCTGTTGCTACTGTTACAGAGTACATGGTTAATGGCTCTCTAAGAACTGCTTTACAAAAGAATGAAAGGTAACATAACTTGAGCTGCATTTATATATTGTCTGTAATTAATGTTGAATATTAATAACCAGATGATTATAATCAGGAATCTGGATAAGCGCAAACGTTTATTAATTGCCATGGACGTTGCTTTCGGTATGGAATATCTTCATGGAAAAAACATTGTACATTTTGATCTGAAAAGTGACAACTTACTTGTTAATCTGCGTGATCCACACCGTCCAATATGCAAGGTTGGTTGAACTTCATTGCTTTTCGACTATATGCTTATGCACCATCCAGATAAATGGTACTGTTTGCAAGAATTTTCATGACAGATTTTGAGCTTTAGGCACATAAATATAGATATGATCAAACAAATAGGTATAGCAGATTAGCAGTAGTATGACTTGACAAATATATTAAAAAAAGTAGAGTATTTTCTTAAAAGGCTTGCAATATTATTCAAACAATATTAAGTTGTCTAGTTGAAAAATCCATTTAGCTTCCTAGTAGTTTACAGATTCATTTTATGTCAGGTTTTAGAAGTTTTCTATTTTTTTTCATATCTTAGCATACTTGGCCTCTGAATACAAACCAACTATCCTCTTTAGGAAAATGCTGAAAGAGCAATAATTTGCAAGGATGTGGGTTTTGGACAGATTGTAGATTTGTAGGTGCAAAGGGTGATCTGAAGTCAACTAGGTTTGAGTTTGACCAAAAACTAAAACCAAACTGTGGTAGATTGTTTTTCTATTAGGCTCGGTTTTCTGGTTTTTAATGGGTCCCTCTTGATTTTGGCGGGTTTTGTTTACATATATTTGTTATTTAATCTTCTTCCAAGGTTGAACATCAATTTATGTTCCTGCTTTGTCTCCTATAAATCATTTTGCTTTGTACCCCATGCAAATATATGTGGATTAATTGACAATTACCAAAATGCTTACTCAAATAATGCATCTAGTATACAAATTACTTTGTTGGCACTTCAGTATGGTTCTTTCTTATAATTATTATAAATAACGTTAAAGTTGTGATTATATCTAACCCGTTTTAGTACTGATAAAACCATGTTTTTTCTCATAAGATTGAACCAACCCTAGAAAACAGTGTTTTCTTTGTCCACGGTTGCTTATTGTTGCAAAAGGGTTAAGTTTTTTCCCTAAATTTTTGGAATGATGATGGGGTTTTGATACGTACCTTTTTAGGTATAATAGCTTACATGGGCAAATGGGTCATTAGTGTCAAATGGTTTGTTATAAGTTGTTAAGAGTCAAGTTGTTGCTTAGGTTGGTTGTGAGAAGTCAAGTATAAAAGAGTAACTTGTACTTGAATGATGTGCAGAAAATGAATAACAAATTCCCCTTTTGTTCTAACCAATCTTGAATCCAATTTATTACCTAATTCAGAAATATTTCTTAATTCCTGTTTCTCTGTTGGTAATTTGGTGTTTGACCATTGAAATTCAATCTCAAATCACTTAAGAATCCAAAATTGAAGTTGCCATTTGTTGTTGATTGCATCAGGTTACTTTTAAAGTGGACATATGACCATAGTAATTGCAGAACAAATAAGGCACAATAAATATAGTAAGGCCATAAAATCTCTATGCCAAATTGCATTCACCAAACATATTTTCAAACCGTCAGAAGGGGCAATTTGTTATCTGTCATGTGATATCTTACTTTTCTTTCTCAAGTGTTATCACTGAATTAACCAATGTGAGGGGTGTGGGGTCTTATTCTTATGGTGACCAGGGGGGAGTTTCTACAGCGAGTGAGTCAAAATCAGTTGGTGTCCAAGAAATTAAAAAAAAGTTTAAGTTGCATGTCTTCTGTGATTGTGTTATCAGGTTGGAGATTTGGGGTTATCAAAAGTCAAACGGCAGACACTAATCTCAGGCGGTGTCCGCGGAACCCTTCCATGGATGGCACCCGAGCTTCTAAATGGCAGCAGCAGCCTCGTTTCGGAAAAGGTTTACTCAAAATCTCTCTCTCTCTCTCTCTCTGAGCTCTGATTAACTTTTTTTATTTCTTTCTTTAGGTTGATGTATTCTCATTCGGCATTGTCATGTGGGAACTTCTTACTGGAGATGAACCATATGCAGACTTGCATTATGGGGCCATAATCGGTAAGTTATACGCATGTATATAACCAACTAACTACTATGTAATTATTCAGTATTTAACTTACATCCAAAATTTCAGGTGGGATTGTAAGTAACACGCTTAGACCTCCAGTTCCAGAATCCTGTGATCCCGAATGGAGATCTTTAATGGAGAGATGCTGGTCTGCCGAGCCATCAGAGAGACCAAGCTTCACCGAAATAGCCAACCAGTTACGCACCTTAACCTCAAAGGTTCCACCAAAAGTACAACCATATCAGTAACTTATCATTTTCCAAACAGGGCATAATACATAGTTTAGTACTTTATTATTAATCCTCATTTTGGGTTAGATATCCGTGGTATAACGCTACAAAGTTGAGACCATAGAATATGTTTCTGCTAAAATATAACATAGTTCCTCGTTGCATTTCATTTGATTCTCATAATAGCACACGCATAAGGGGTGTACGCGCCTGCGACTCTCACAGCCTGTGTTATGGTTCGGCGTTATGTTGGATATGTAAATGTGGGTTTGTATTTTGGGCATGGACAGCAAATAAGTAGTTAATATTGATATGTTTTGGAGGATTCATGTTGTGGGATGTTCATATTCGGATTAGATGGCTTTCATGTGTTTGGTATTGACGAAGTTAATGATTCCTAACTAAATCATGTTGTTAGTAGGCTTGTGTGTTATGTACAATCAACACCGCTACATTATTTATTAAAATCTCATGTAACCAAACAATTGTTAATATTGTTTAGCAGTTTTCTGTCTTTGAACTTCTGTAGTGGTAACCTCATTATAACATAACTTCTTTTCTATGTATTACTTAATCATGCAACACAAAGTATAAAATTTGATTTATGATCCGAAATTTCTGATTTCCAACGAGTAACATGGTTAAGGAAGATACAATGGGTGAGTCATGTTGGGTCAAAAACAGGTAAAAACTGTTGGTCATCATTCAATTAAAGAACTCTAACACTCAACAAGCACGGGGAATCATAGATCAACGAGACCAAGAACTATGACGAAAGACCAACGAGAACAATTAAAAAGGTGTAAAAGAGAGCATAAGAAGTGTGTCGTTTACACTCCCTCCGCCTTCATATAAGATCCACGATAAAAACGAAGTACCCAAGTCGACCCATTGTATACATCAGTTTGAACTTAATAGTGTGTGTATTCGTATGCACATATGAACCGATAAAACAATAACCTCAAGTCTGATCCGATTTTTAAAATAACTTAAGAAAATATATCCTTGTTTATCTATCCGCCTAAATATTCTAGAATCACATAAAATAATTATCACGCGTCTAAAGCATGTGACTTAACTAACTTAACTTAATTTAACCACCACAAACTTAGACTTCAAATATCCATTTATGATAAGACCATCTTCACTTTCTCCAGCACTTCCTTTGACCTTCACATCCACTTCCTCCCAATTTTGACTTTTCTTTCTTCCATATTTCCAAAACTACCCTTTCCTTCTTATCCTGTTGACATTTTTGCCCTCACACGCTCCCAACGTTCTAAAACACAAAATCCACACGCATTCACAATATATATAACACACACACCCTTCATGACTTTCCAACTCAATGTCTAAACAACAAGAACTACAAGCTTTGAATGCGCCTTACACCACACCGATCATCGTGGAGCATGATCAAGAAGGCCAAGACATCCACCATGACACCGCCAGCGGTGGTGGTTGTTTCAGCCTCTTTTGCTGCTTTGACAACCACCACCATGACGGTGAATCTGCGGGGTTCTTGTCCCCGCAACAATCAGGAGATATGATGAACAAAGATACTTGGTTCATGCAACGAGCTCGGAGTTTAAAGGAATACTCTGAACTCGTTGCAGGACCCAAGTGGAAAAACTTCATTAGAAGGTTTAGTAGGAGACCGAAGACGAGATTTCAGTATGATCCACGAAGCTATGCTCTTAACTTCAACGATGGAGATAATCATGAAGATGATGATTTGTTGCCTCGTAGCTTTTCTACACGATTCGCACCCCCTTCAAGATCGATGCAAATATGATTTTTATTTATTTATTTGTTAAGATTGGATTCATTGTTTCTTCTCCGCAATTTGTTCGTGAATTGGTGTTTTGTATATATTTAATTGATGGATACAGATGTTTTTGTCGAATTGATTAATACACAATCAATGACCCCAAGAATAAATAATTCATGCTTAATTTTAATACGTTACCCCTATAAAGTTTTCTTTATGTAATTTTGAATATTAATAATTTAGCAAAAAGGTTTTACAAAATCAATGTTGCAAGTAAACCAAGTATTGTAAGATAGATATCATAAAACCTAACCTACATTTTGGATATGAAATACTCATCGGTATTTGTTTATTATTTCTATTTTTTATAATTGTTATAAAAACCTATGTAAGAAAATTATGAATGACAATCAAATCTGAATCCAATGTGAATATCTTGAAGTCGAGACATCTAGACAAGTATAGGGTCGAGTAAACAGGTATGAGACTGGGGGCAGGGTTATATTAAAAATGATGTTTTATCTAAAAAACTTAAAAAGTATTGTGCGTTTGACACATGTCCTTCTATTATCATAGAAAAATAGTATTTTGGTCATTGTGTCAAATACGTCAGCATATGTGTCTTATACGATCATTGTGTCAAATATCAGTTCATTATGTAATATATTTTACATCATCTGTTATGTGTATTAATCATTTGTTTACGTTTTAGATTATTTTTATGTTATTTTTGTCACTGTTTTTATATATTATAAATTTGTTATCTATAATTGTGTTTTACAATTAGAAGACACAATGATATACTTTTACTAATCTAGTTTCAAAACTCATAGTGTTGAAAATAACACAATGTGTTATTTTTATTTTTTAATAGATTATATAAACTTGTTATTATTCATTGTGTTTTACCATTAGAAATACACAATTATGTTATTACAACAATGTATTTTTTAAAACTCATATTATTCAAGATAACACAATGACGATCAAAAGAAAAAATGAGACATTGTGTTATTTTGTCATTGTTTTTAATGTATTAGATTAATTACTTGTTAATTTGTTATTGTATTTTACATATTAGAGATATACAACAATGTTATTCCATCATTATACTTTTTTAAATTCATCATTTTAGAAAAAACACATAGTATTCAAAATTAACACAATAACGAACAAAAAGACACAATAAACTGTATTAAAGACACAATGTATGAGCTTAGAAACATCAATTTTTTATTATCTTTTTATATAACAATACTGTACTCATTTTAAAGATTAAAAAACGCTCGTATTTATGGTGTAATTTTTATAAAAAAATATTATTATATATAAAAGTTATGAACATTTAAAAAAATAGGGTAACTTGCAAAAAGTCAACAACAATGGGTATTACTAAAATACCACTCTAACAAACTTTTTTCTATAATTTGATCTTAATAATTGATTAAAAAGATGAATAATTGAGATTACTTTTTATACTTTTTAGTTTTAGAAGACTTTCTATTTGAACCTTTCATGAGACTGGGAATAAAATTACTTTTTATTATTTTCACACGTATGGGACAGGTATGAGATTATATAATCTACACGCATACCCCACAAGATTACCTGATTAAGCATACCTAATTACCTTATTATATACCTAAAATAATTATTGTTTTTGTTAGTTTAATTATACTATACTCAAGTTCTTTAGTTTCAATTTCTCTCTCATTTGATCATTCTCCTAATCTTCTACTCGAGTAACTCGAGTAACTCGAGTCTTCTTCAAACCATAGGCATGATCAAAGAGAATGAGCGACACAACGGCAAATAGATTGGTCAGATAGCCACAAAAATTTTGGCCGAAACATTGAAGATATACATAACACGTATACCTAATGGTTATTATTTAAGAAACTAATGGGATTCCTAATACCCTAAGAGTAAATACGTGATGCATACCCGATAGGTTTTGGATGATGTATGAGACACACTTTTCTAATAATGCATAGGGAGGAATTACATAAAATCATCCCAAATCCACTCTATTGCTATCCATTGTAAGAACTTAGTTATCTAGTTTGCGCTCATCCGTTAACATTTATTCTCTTACATAAATGGATATATTGAATTGAAATCCTATTTGCAGTAACTAACATCAAGCATAGTAACTTTGTTACGGTTGATGACCAAGTTTTTGTAGCTCAGTGTTGATGTTGCTCAATAGCAACTTACTAGCGATGACCAATATTTTGCTATTCGTGGATCATGTTGTTGCTGATCTTGTATGCTACTAATGATTAGTAGAAATTTAGTATTGATCATTAGTTCTTACTAAATATCATTTCCATGAAAGGGGTGCTCTATTTGAAACATGTCTAGGCACTGCCCCTAACCCTTCTAAGGAGGTGACGCGCCTTTGAAACTTTCTTGCTTTAAGGGGTTTAACCCCTTGAACTAATGGGGTTCCTACAAGCTTGAAATCAATATAGTTTGAACAAGCATTTACTTTACACATTCTATCTTGAATAAATGTTTATTTAGATTTCTTCTTTGGTAAGATGTTTCCATGACATGAACTTGAACTAATGAGGTTCCTATGTGCCTGAAATCAAATCTTGATTAATCGAACCTAATGTACTTTACTTGATAAGATGTTTCCATGACATGAACTTATTGTCTCCAAGTCAATATAACCCAATCCTTTTATTACTTGACCCATCATTTTAATTGAAAATTCTTGATGTATACAAAATCTAACTTGAATGAAAATAGTCTTGATTTTTGGGTTTTTAAGTTGGTTAAATGTTATTAATTCTTTAGGGTTTTTGATGTTGGGAAACGGGGATCAGTTTTAACGTTTAAAACCGTTGTGACTTGTGAGTTAACGTGGTTAACTATATTTATTTAAATAAAATACTTTTATTTGATCAGAAGCGGCTTTCACGTTATACAATAAAATCATATTTGATTAGGTTTAGAGTTTTAATCTAATTAAAACTCTAGTTTATTAAATCTAAATGGATAAAGCTATTTTCAATCAGGATCACAGGTTAAAAACATATAAAGTAAAACACAACCATAGGTTGTTTTTAGGATTATACATTGACGAACTTTTCACCAGAATTGTAACACGCGGGTTACAACGAAATCCTCGCTAGTAGGCTTCTTCACGGTGTCCAAAACCAAACGTCACATGACTTGGATTTGTGACGACGGTGACAGGAGACAGCGGTGGCGGATCGGGGTTCCGGGGTGGTGGGTATCAATAAGCAACACCAAGAGGAGAGGGAGAGAGAGAGGCCAACGGGTTTCTTTTTCCAGGGTGTAAACTTAGTCTTATATTTATAATAACAGTTATAACACTATAGTCCTTAACTTATTGGACTTAGATTTCCGTTTTAATAATAAACTCTTTTATTATTAACCTCAACTTTAATTAACTTTTAATTAAAACTTTAATATCTATACGTTAATAAAAGGGTAACTAAGAGGGTCATGTGACAACATCACATTCCTACTCTCACCAATTTTTCCCGTTTCTCTCTCTCCTATTAAATAATCTTATTAATTATTAATAATATTATTTAATTTCTTTTTAGATTAAAATACATCTTTTAAAATTATGAAAGAGATTTTTTAATAATTTTATTTCTAAGATTTTTTTTATAAAAATAATTTTTTTTCTAAAATATCAAACTTTTTTTCAAATACGAAATATGTTTAAATTGATGTTTTAAAAAAAGTAAAATTTTTATGAACAAAAAATAATTACAATTGGGAGTTATAATAAGAGAGATTTTAAAAATATATTTTTTAAAACATTTGATTTGAAACAAAATTTTCATTCTAAGCAAGAGGCGAAAAAATCAGTGTCAGAGGCAAAGAACACGACGTATGAGAAGATGTATAAACGATTAGAGACGAAAGAAGGAGAGCATGACATGTATAACATAGCCAAGGCAAGAGAAAATAGAAGACAAGACTTGAGAATGGTGAAGTTTATAAATGCTGCGGATGGAAAGGTTTTGGTGAAGGAGAAAGACATCAAGGTGAGATGGAAAACGTACTTCGATAACCTTTTCAACATAAGGAACACAAATCAACAAACTGAGAAAGATAAAACAACCCAACAACGCAACGAAACAAATGCTATTGTAGAAGCATCGCAGTCGACGAAGTTACGAGAGCTATGAAGAAAAAGGGAAGGGCTAAAACGATGGGGCCATACAACATACCGATTGAAGTGTGGAAATGCCTGGGAGATGAGGGTCTCCAATGGCTAACAGATTTATTCAATACTATCTTTAAGACAGGGAAGATGCCAGACAGTGGAGAACCAGTGTCATAATCTCCATATATAAGAAAAAAGGAGATGTCCAATGTTGCGAAAACTACAGGGGAATAAAACTATTGAGTCACACGATGAAATTATAAGAAAGAGTTATTGAGACGAGAATTAGACGGGAAACTCAGATAGCGATAAACCAATTTGGATTTATTCCAGGATGTTCTACAATAGAAGTCATACACGTCATAAGGAGGATAATGAAGAAATATAGAGAAAAGAAAAGGGGCCTCCATATGGTATTCATCGACCTAGAAAAGGTCTATGACAGTGTTCCGCGTCAATTCATTTGGCAAAGTCTACGACTTAGAAGGGTACCAGAGAGGTATATCAAAATAATCAAGGATATGTATGACGGGGTAAAAACGTGTGTGCGAGCACCAGTCGGAGACACAGACCCCTTTCCCGTAGAAGTGGGAGTCCACCAAGGATTGGCACTGAGCCTATTTCTCTTCACAGTAGTGTTGGATGAGATGACCAAGTCTATACAACAGGTAGTTCCGTGGTGCATGCTCTTTGCGGATGATATTGTCCTAATATCAGAATCTAAAATGATGCTTAACGACAGACTAGAACAGTGGAGAGCAGCACTAGAGAGCAGAGGCTTAAGGATAAGTCGCTCTAAGACGGAATACATGCATTGTAACTTTAGTGGTAAGGCTGAAGAGGACACCCAAATCAGTATCCAGGGTATGGCGGTCCTACGAACGTTTAGGTTCAAATACCTGGGCTCGTACCTACAGGAGGACGGAGAGATACACAGCGATGTAACTCACCATGTTCAAGTAGGATGGTGCAAGTGGAGAGCAGCATCTGGGATTCTATGTGATAAGAGGTTTCCAGCAAAACTAAATGGAAAACTATACAGAGTGGCAGTTCGTCCAACTATATTATACAAAACAGACTACTGTGCCATAACGAAATCGCACGAGAAACAAATAGAGGTAGCAGAAATGCGAATGCTGAGGTGGATGTGTGGACATACAAGACTGGATCAGATAAGAAACGAAGTGCTTCGATAAAAGTTAGAGGTGACTTGTATCGCAGATAAAATACAAGAGGGAAGACTAAGATGGTTTGGGCATGTGAAGAGGAGACCAATGGCAACACCCGTTAGAGTAGTAGAGAACATCATCTTAGAGGGTAGGAGGTGTAGAGGAAGACCTAAGTTGACTTGGGACGAGTTAATTAGGCGAGATATGATACACTTGCACCTCTCTGAGCACATGATCGAGGATAGGAGTGAGTGGAGGCGTAGGATCAAAATTAAGGACTTTTAGTAGGATCTGTAGGTAGGGTAAATGTAGACTTGATGCGGGGCCTTAGGTGTACGTAGCCCATATCTGCCCTTTATAGGTGAAACTCGCCACTTCTCTGATGTTTGCATTATCATTTTCTTAATCTTTAGGTGATTTTAACTGTATGCTGTGTGCTGTGTATTGTATTGATATATTATATGCTGTCTTGCTATCGTTATTGCTTTTGTTTGCATTATCATTTTCTTAATCCTTAGGTGATTTTAACTGTATGCTGTGTGCTGTATGATTTATTATATGCTGCCTTGCTATTGTTATTGCTTTTGTTATCGAGTCGAGGGTCTCTTTGGAAGCGGTCTCTCTACCTACCAAGATAGAGGAAAGACTCGCCACTACCTACCCCCCAGACCCTGCTCTTGATTGGGAAATACTGGGTTTGTTTGTTTATAAATCAAGATCTCAATTATATATTTTCTTAAAATATCATTTTATAATTAATAAAAATTATTTTATTTATTCAACACGTGTAATACACCGGTACTCTAAAACTAGTTATTAATAGTAAGTATTATTATTAATAGGACTTTGTTAACGAGTCGGGGGTCTCTTCGGAAGCGGTCTCTCTATCTTTCTAGATAGAGGAAAGACATGCCACCATATACCCCTCCCAGACCCTGCTCTCCAGCGGGATACACTGGGTATGTTTGTTTGTTTGTATTATTATTAATAGAGTAAATTATCATTTGTATCCCTGACGTTTTCTCATTTTAACCATTTGTATCCCTATAGTTTTAAAGTCTCGATTTGACCCCTAACGTTTTATTTTTTGTCTCCATTTGAATTCAAATGACTAATATCGTTAGTTTTTCTGTTAAATATTTTATAGAAAAGACTAAACTGCTCCTAAGAATAAAAAACAAAAAAATATGCGACCCACACATATTATCTTTTTCACCATAATAAATATTACACATTATCTCTTTCTCTCTGTCAAACATAAACATATAAACCTACCCCCACCTTCTCTCTCTCTCTCTCTCTCTCTCACATTGTCACACAACGACTGCCACCTCCACCTCTAGGACCACAACCACCGGTACCCCCACCACCGTCGGTCACCATGTAACAACCCACCACCATCTCAGTTCACCACCATTGTTTTTCCTATCCTACTCACATATAAACACCTATCTCCCCCTTCAAATTCACCCCACCTAAATTCTCATCTGTAATCGATCAAGATTTCAAGGACGATGTAGATGAGAAGATGGGGAGTTTGTTGGGTGTAAAGAGAGAGTTCACTTAGGCGGGTGGAGGTGGTGGTGGTGGTGTGCTGCAGAAGTCAACATAAGTCAACTGATGTAAGCTACGATAGTGGTGAGGGGCGGTTATGGTGGTGATGGGTGGTGAGGGGCTGTTGTGGTGATGATAGGTGGTGTAGGTTGACCTGATGGGTTGCTATGATGATGATGAGGGGGCTACGGTGGTGGTGAGGGGCGGTGGTGGTGTGGGTTGACCTGATGGGTTGATATGGTGGTGGTGAGGGTGGTGTTAGTGGTATTGGTTGACCTGATGGGTTGTTACTGTGGTAGTAAGGGGCTATAATGATGGTTTGGATTTGAAAAAAGATCAGATGGAAGAAAAGAGAGATTATAAAAGGAAGGCGTAGACCCTCCCTGGTGGTGGTGAGGGGCGGTGTTGCTTGTGGGTTGACCTGATGGTTTGCTACGGTAGGGGTGAGGGGGCGATTGTGGTGGTGATGGGTGGTAGTGTTCATGGTGGTGGTTATGGAGAAATGATAGAGAAAGAGTATGTGTGTTTATGTTTATGTGTGTAAGAGAGAGAAAAGTGAAAGAGAGAGAGTTTATGGTGGTTAAAGGAGAAGAAGAAGATAATATAAGTAGTCCAACAAAGTATTTATTTATTTATTATTTTTAAGGACAATTTAGTATTTTTCATAAAAAGTTAACAGAATAATATAACGGAGTTAAAATTTTGGATACAAATAGAGACAAAAATGAAACGTGAGGATAAAATCAAGACTTTGAAACTCTAGGGATACAAGGGGTTAAAATGAAAAAACACCAGGGATGCAAATGGTAATTTACTCTTATTAATATTATAACAAATTTCCTTTTATATTATTTTACAAATACTAATCCACCTATTAAATAATAATCAACAATTAATTATTATAGTTTTCTATAAACATGAACTTAAACGTTTAATAATTAAATCATTTAATTTTTACTATAAACGTGATATCATACTATAAACAACACATAAGGCAAACCAACACAAAATGCATTTTCTTATCGTGGAACAAGAGAGAATACACTATCTTATTGTAAAACTACACAATTTCAGAAATATTTTAAATGACGTTTTAACATAAGATAACACAAAATGTTTGTTTTGCCCCAAGTTGTCTTATGGTAAAACATCACGGAAGTGTTGTCTTATCGTAAAGCAAAACATAACGTATTGTGTTATTATAATACATCACAATTTCGTAATAATTCTATTTTTTAATTTAAAAATATATTATAATACCATACTCAAATTAAAAAGAAAAAAACTCTTAATTTTATGGTGTAATTTAATTTCAAAAGTAATATCGTATAAAAATTTACAAATGTTTAAATAAAGTGGGAGAATTTAAAAAATATCAACAAAAGTAGTTTTTCCCAAAATACTATTGATACTATTTTTTTTTCTCCTTAAAAATTAATCTCAGTCATTAATTTATGAAATAAAGGGTGTAGATAAAATTTTAGGCTTTTTAGGTTACACAAACATTTTTTATGGAGCCAACATCATGTAAATAGATCCTAAAACTAATAGTTGATTATGATAATATAATGATAGCTTATTATGTAATAAAACCACCACAATCTAATAAATTAAACTATTAGAAATCACTGGAAAACTTAACAAGTACGACTACAACATGAAAAACAAGTAGAATTCATTATTTGTTGCATACAAGCTTATTAGCTTTTCATTACACAAATCGATCAAACCATTAGCATTCTTTAAGCCTCAAAAGCATCCTTCGGAAAGGTCTTGGAGATTCCAGTGGGTGTTTTAATGGTGATTTTGTCACTTGTTGGATTTTCGACATACATCTCAGTGAGTGAGATCCATATCAACACCTCTTTAGACTTCACTCCCGACAACTTCTTGATCTTGCATTTCTCAAAGTAGGAAGTGATCTCAGTGGCATATGACACTTGCTTTCCGACCTTCTCAAACTTGTGCGTGATCTCTTTCTTTTGCTTGACCCACACAAATCCGGTTTCTTTTACGTAACCAAGTTCCTCAACGTCCTCTACAGGCAATAGGCCGTCGGGAAGACAGTATTCTCTTAGCAGAGACTTGGCTTTTTCCTTGCACACGTCATTTCCCGTAAAAATTTCAGCACTTGCTCTAATCTCGGGGGTGATCGGAGACATTTCCGGTGAGCGGAGTTGAATGAAGCAAGTTTTGTAGATGGTACTTGTGTATATAACTATATAAGTTCTACTAGAGTTGTAAACAGGTGATGAATGCTTGACAGGTTCGCAGTTATTTATATGTAGTTAGATAAATTTGTGACCTTAATGTTAGTTTTAATTACATTAATACCCCTTTCACACATCTCGTTTTTTTAATCCAGTTGATTCCTTTTAACAGCATAACTTTTGTTATTACATGAGACTTATAGAATTTAAAATTTCATCACACCTTAATTAATAGAAATCACGTGCCGTGAAATATTACAAATATTCTATACGTTTTCAAAAATATCTTTAAAATATGAGATGAAATGATAAAATATCTTTGATAGTAAATCAGGTTTAGTTAGAATAACTTAACTTTGTAAAAATGTTTATATTACTTACATCACTTTTGGGGATTTTTAGAGGAGATGTTAGAATAAAAATAAAGTTACAATAAATATATTGCATAAACCCTTATTCTATCACTATGGAAGGAAGGCTTTCAGCGGTGACCGGTGGACGTATCTTTCGGGAGTCCCTCAGTGAAAGTTGTCACCACACGGTTGAAGGGCACATGAAAAAGGTGCATTGGTAACGTGTTTATAAAAACAAAAAATCAGAAACATATGCTGCGACTACATTTAGTCGCAATAGATGAAGCTGTAGAGACGAAATAATTTCGTCTCTAAACATTTAGTCGCAATATATTAATTTTCTTGTAGTGTTACCAACTGACACCTACAACAATTCTCAAGAGATATCATTGATGGAAACAGCATAGTAGAGATCATGATTGGTCTCAAAACCGAACATGTGACCCTTCTTCGAACGTCAAGCACTTTAATTGCTTCCATATATAGTTGTGGGTCATTAGTCTGTCGAGCGCTCGAGCGCTGAGCTTGATGTACTCAATATACTTTTCATTATATTGTTGATGATATATCTTCTATAGATTACCAAAAAGAAATGCGAATGAATAGTTTTATGAAAATTTCAACACCATGATTGCTATAATATATACCTTCTGTAATTACATGTGTTAACCAAGTATCCTAAGTTGTTATGCACGAGTAAAAACAAACTAACAAAAAAAAACAACATATGTTGCTAAATATTGTTAACTACACACATCGTTAACAAAATTCGTTAGAAGTGGAAAGCTTTTTAAGTTTTAGAACTAAATCAAAAGAATCTATACTAATAAATAAAAGTCTTTACAAGCCACGTGTTATTTTTTAGGCTGTCAACCTAGGCTACACCTAGAATTTGGACACATGTACTCACTATAATAAAAGTTAATAATTAGTATATAAATATAAATATATTTCCTTAATAAATACCCATGTATTATTATATTAATGAACTTATTTTTTAAACTAATAAAATGTTTAATTAAAAATATATTAATAAGAGTTAATTTTTTTAAAATTTAATTTAAAATCATTATTAAAATTAAAATACTTTAAATTTTGTATTTTTAAGCAAACCTTTTTTAAAATATCAAGATTCACGAAGTTAAACACAATAACAATTAACGATTACACACTATAAAACACTATCTCCGCTTCAATGTACAGGACGGTTCAATCTTATCAAAACTAGATATATTTTACTACTTCACAATATAATATTCATAATTTTATATTCATTATTTCAATCCGTGTAAATAAGTAAGACTATGAGTAATTGTAGACTATGTTTGGCAAAAAGTTTTGTTAATTAAAAAGCGATAAATGACTTTGATAAAGTAATCAACTTAAGAAAATATCATAAGAAATATAAGATCGAATAACTGGAAACGAAAGATTTAGTTTCTATATAACAAGAAAGCTTTTGAGTTTTTCATGATTAAAAAGGAAGAACGATATTACATGTTATAAAAAAATATACAACGTGAATAAGATATTTATGTATCTCATATACAATAAGCTCAATGCAAGTTGTTGGTCCCCGATTTGCAATTTAGTAATGCTTAATGAATGTTATTAAAAGCGGCATTATTAGAGTAAGAATCATACATGAATATTTTAATTAGGTTTTGAACAAGAACAAATAATAATAAATACAATGGGAATAAAATAGAGAAGTGAACTTTTAACTTTAAGTTAGATTAAGAAAATAAATTTGCAGATTGGTGGAACCAAACTAGCTAGCTATTGAGGTTACAGAATTTGTTCATAACTTAAGCTGGTACTTAACCATGAATATTGAACGTGAACAAACAATGAACAAGAAAACAATATGTACTCCCCAAGAGACTGAGTACAAACTTTCAAACACAAATATTGTTGTACTTTTTTGTCTCTCATACTATAACGTTCCTCTTATATGCAACAACGTATTGTGAATCTCTATACCCAAATGATTTCTATTTATATATATCATTAAGGTATTGGATAAAAGAAAATATATCTATATCTATACTACTATATAATACATACTAGCTTTAATAAACCCGTGTATTATACGGGTTAAATAAATAAAATATTAAATATAATAAAATTATTAGTTATAAAACGATAGACTAAAATATGATATGTTTGAAATTATGTATAAGTAATAACTATAAGTAATAAAATAATAATATGAATTTTTAATTTTTTTTCAAAAATATATTAAACATATTGTTTTAAAACAACGGTATAAAAATTTTTCATTTTTAAAAATTTCCTTACTATAACTCCCTATTTTAATTATTTTTGTTTTATAAAAAATTACTTAAAAAACTAATTTTAAATATTACGTAAAAAGTTATTTTTCTTAATTTATTAAAAAACTAATTATAACTATAATGTAAAAATAAATAGATAATAAAATGAATATAATACTGACACATGACATCCCCTTTACCCTTTTGGTAGAGTAGAAAGATTAAAAGTATAAGATGATAATTCCATTAAAAGTATAAGATACCTATATAATATTTAAGCATAGAGTACAATTACTTTATGCAATAGTTTTACTTTTATCCCTATTTAATTAGCAACTTCTAATTATTGTATTATTAAATTTATATTTACTAATTATACTTTTTATAACTAAATACTATTTAAATTATATAATATTTTATTTAAATATTTAAGTATCTCTACTACTATATAATACAAAACTCATGGGTAGGTTGGTAATTTCTTATTTTTGTAAGACACATACAACAACTATTTAAGCATATGGTATAAGTGTTTTATGAAAGTGTTTCTAAATTGTATACATTTAATAAACTTATTCTAATTAATACATAAGTTAACGCATAGGATTAAATTTACTATATTAAGTATTACTTTATTTATAATAATTTAAATTAACATTATATTTATATTTTTCATTTTTATTTTTACTATTTAAATTAAGTATTATATTATTAACTAAATACTATTTATTAAATATTTACATAGTTATAATAACAATAATATAATCAATATTTAACAACAATAATAATAATAGTAGTAGTAGTAATAATAATAATAATAATAATAATAATAATAATAATAATAATAATAATAATAATAATAATAATAGTATAATTAGTATTTAAGACGAGTCGAAAAAAAACTGAATAGCACCCACGCATCACGCGAGCCAATTCATTATATATAACATATAGAAAACAATAATGAATATCTATATTATCTATACCATTTATAAAATAATTTAGGATGTCAAAATAATAATTTTATATTAACCTTAAAACACCTATAGGGTTAGTATGGTAATATCATGGTGAATTTCTATTTTAACTTTTTTAATACATATGAATTCACTGAATTAATAATAATAATAATAATAATAATAATAATAATAATAATAATAATTATAATATTATTATTATTATTATTATTATT
This sequence comes from Flaveria linearis, assembly GCA_024085815.1. Lineage (NCBI taxonomy): Eukaryota > Viridiplantae > Streptophyta > Magnoliopsida > Asterales > Asteraceae > Flaveria > Flaveria linearis. The sequence continues at coordinate 85,698,341 of CM044001.1, forward strand.
ATTTATTTATTATTATTATTATTATTATTAATAGTAATAGTATTTAAAGTAATTATTATAGTTATTTACAAAATAAGAACAATTTTAGTAATAAGTAATAATGTGTAATAATATACAAGTAATCAAACTCAAAATATACAAGCTCTTAAAATTTTTTCAAAATTCTGAATCTTATATTTGTTTTCTCTTATAATCATAAAAATATGATGGTTTATAAAATCAACATTTAACGTTATGATGTGCTAAATTATATCAATGTTTCGACATGGTTTTTTTTCCAAAACAAAGTTGTCAAAATAATTTTTATCCATATCTACGGATTGAATACTAATGTCCAAGTAACCGAAATCAAGGGTTATAAATTTTAACTAAGCTTGGCAAAGTGCGGGTTCACACACTAATATATATATATATATATATATATATATATATATATATATATATATATATATATCCTCATATTTATACTAACTACAATACTAATATTTTTCTAGGGGCATATTGTGAGTTTAATAATTTTAATATTTATCTATATCTTTTATAATAAAAATGAAAAGATGATAAAATAATAATTTTACATATGGATTAAGACACCCATATAAGAAGACATGCTTAAATTTCAAATAATTAACCATTTTATTCTATTTATGTCCTTACAATAAAGTATAACATATGATGCTTATAATATAAATAATAAAGCATATACACGTGGCCAAACAATACCGCTACTTTCAATGTTGTTCATTCATTGCGATTGAGCACTAATCTCTATTGCCTTTTCCCTTGCAAGTTGTTAACAACTCAATAACAATCAAGATAATAATTTATGATGAAAATTTATCTATTAACTTTCTACGGTGTATGCAAATCAGCACCGAAAGCTATCTCCGATAATTGTAAAGCTCTAACCTACATTCATAAAACGAAACATCCTAAAATCTAGATAATAAGTGATTTCCATTCATAAATATCACCCATGTTTTCACTAATCTTGTTGGTATAATATAGTTATTTTAAAAACTTTTGTAATATACCTAATTGTTTTCTTTCATTCAGTTTTTCAATAATTATATTTTGATTTTTTAATTTACGCCATAACGCATCCAGCCGATGCTGACTAAAGTCGAATTCCCATAAAATCGCAACAGTTGTACCGCTGTAACGCGCGAACATTTCCACTAGTCTAGAATATATCTTAATATTCACTTCCTTTATCATGAGAGTTTTCCACATATATAATCTTAAATGTGATGTATCTTTATCTTTAAAATATCACCTTTATGGATCTTCACAAATATATGCACATATTTCGTTATGTTGTTTATGATCTTCGATTCATGTGTTCTGCTTGCAAAGATATTACTTGATCGTTCAGTCTTCGTTCTTTGATCTTGATTGAAGTGCTTTATTCTCGTGAATAGCTGTAAATCTTTGTGAATACTTAGTTTGAGACGAGACGAGATGTGTTGATGTTGTGTTGACTGATTCCATAGGAATGATTACTTGGTTAATAGATTTTTCTTCCTAAATCTTCTTATGACTTTAACTAGGTTGCAACATGTGTCTAACTTTTTTGGAACATCTAAGTCTTAGCTAATCGATATTATATGGTATTATTTTAGAATTAGTTTGTTATTGATATATCATGTAATTAGTCATGCATATTTTTTTCTGTTTATGTTTATCCTTTTCTAGTTTTCAGTTTGTATTGTTCCCTATTTAAAGGGTTTTGATATTCAAGTGAATACCTAGAAAATTATCACCATAAACAAGCTTTTATGGTATTAGAGCTTCGGTTTTGAATACCCACCTTTTCCCGTCCTTTTTTTTCTTCTCATTCAAAGCCGACACCTAGCCATGACCAAAGACGTTGATGAACCTCAGTCCAAACCCACAGCCGGTGAATCCTCCTCCAAACCCAATGCCTTACATCCAGCCTATTTGGTCACTAACATTCAATCCAAGATCTGAACCTTGGATGGGACGAAAGTTACTTATTCATCCTGGGTGAAACTCTTTCGCCTCCATGCGATTGCATACAAGGTGTCTGATCATATCGATGGCACCCCTGCTCCTGCCTCAACGTCCACAGACTTTGCAGCATGGAAGGAACTTTATGCACTTGTTTTGCAATGGATTTATAGACCGTATCTAACGATATCTTGACCCACATCCTTAATACCAAAGCTACGGCTTCTACAACCTGAAAAAAGTTAGAGAAAATCTTTTTATTTCGTTTTTCTTGCCCTCAAACTTTTTCCTAAAACGGTCGAGCTAAACATATGATTCGTCGCCTGAATGATATCATTCGTGATCTTCTCATCCGTGCCAATCTCCAGCCCATATTCTGGGTGGATGCTCTCCATATCCCTGCCTACCTTCATAACATTCTATCCACTAAATGCTTAATTTCTATACACCCACCTTTGCACTCTACTTACACCACCGTGAGTATGACCACTTACGAGTTTTTGGTTGTGCTTGCTACCCAAATACTTCAGCCACCCAACCACATAAATTACACTCTCGGTCCACTAGATGTATTTTTCTTGGGTATCCTACTGATTTTCAGGGCTATTGATGCTTTGATCCTACCACTGGAAAAGTCCACATATCCTGACATGTGACCTTCAATGAGCACATCTTTCCTTACACCATTCTCCCACTTCCTATATCCTACACCTTTTTGGATAATCCGATCCCATTGAGATTTACTTTTCACCTTTCTACGGTACGACCCAACATTCCACCACCCATCATCCACACCTACTTTAGTCGGCCTCAACCACCCCCTCCCCCTAGCCCCTCACGGTTAGCCCCATGGTCCACCTCCCTCGAGCGACCAGCCTCCTGCCCACACATCCTATAATGCCCATATACCTACCGTCTTACATCCCATGAGTAGTCGCTCTAAATCCCATACTAGTGCACACCTTGCCTTTATCGCCCCCACTCTCTCACCTATCGCTAACACCTATGCTAAATCCTTGCCGATTCAAATTGGTTGTATGCCATACGCGTTAATTTTTCTAGTTTACAGTATAATGAAACATGGGAACTTGTTCCACGCCTTACCAACTGCCCAGGTATATGATGAAAGTGTCTTTTTGATAAAAATTCAAATCGGATAGGTCCTTGGAATGATACAAGGCACAGTTGGTTGTTAACGGTAATTCACAGGTGGTGAGAATAGATTGTGATGACATATTTAGCTTGGTTGTCAAACCGGATACCATTCAGAGTGGTCATGGCTGATTCATCAACTAGACATCAAGAATGCATTCTTATATGAGGATTTACATATAATCTTCTTTATTCATCTACCACCAGGTTTTGTTGATAGACGGCTCTCTAATCATGTGTGCCATTTGAAGAAGTCTCTTTATGGCCTTAAACAGGCATCGTATGTCTGCTACATATGCTTTGCTACTTCCACTTCACATGGTTTTCGTAGCAGTGCTTTTGATAATTATTTATTTATAAATTAACAAGATACTTATAACATTGCATATTTATATAAGGCCCCGTTCCCGGGACGGTTACAGCTGGCCATTCATCGCTCCTTTAAAACATATAATGTCATTAACTTTAGTAAACATTGCAGCGGAATTAGTGAAATAACTTTTCATTTTACTATAAATGCTTTTGCAAGTTAATACGACATTCATTACAAAACATCGTTTGTTCGTATTACAGTGCAAAAACATTATATAAAAGAATGCCATCCAAAAGAGCTGAGTAGCCGCCCCGTGCCATCCTCAGCAACATTACCTGCCAACTGGGAACACATAAAAAGTCAGCGTTGCTGAGTGAGTTCTAGTTTTAAAAACAAAATATTTTACTTTTGTTAAACCGTTTCTTTACTTTCATGCTATCACACATCATACGTACACTTAGATAATATCATTATTATCTTCATCATTCATTATCTTTTACTTCTATATAGATCCTGTCAAGCTTTACCCTCTTCACGGCACGCAGCCATGATTACGGAGGTCGAGTGACAAGGATCCCGTTTCGTTCTGTGTTATTATATTTCGTCTGTTCATTACTTTTATTCATTCATTCTTTAACTTTCGTTCATTCGTCATACTTTCTGATCTTTCTTACTCTTTCATCTTTATCTCTTTTCTTTCCATCAGCCATAAACCTTTCCTTTCTGTTTCGTGGTACTGGACCTAGGCCTATCATAGACCTTCTATAACGGTGCATCGCACCTTTTGGCCACAGTACCTAAGGTAAAGTGTAGGTGTACCATTCCCATATGCAATATCCTTCAGTATCATGGTACGGGACCAAGGCCTATCATAGACCTTCTATAACGGTGCATCGCACCTCCTGGCCACAGTACCTAGGATATGCAGCAATGATTCTATACAAATGGTTAATCACAGTGTCAAGATTTACCCTCTTCGTGGCACACAGCCATGATTACTATGGTCGAAAGACAAGGATCCCATTTCGAGTCTGTTGCGACAACAAGGTCGCTCACCTCCTATATTTGCTTGCAAGCCTTTGTTACTCTCATTCTTTATTAATGCATGCATTCATTCATCATGTTTCTCTTTCATTATCTTTCACTTTACGTTACATAATACTTCCGTTTCATTCTTTAACATAATACTTAAAGTCACAGGAAAGATAAACATACACTATAATAAGGAACATCAACATACACAGTAGCATCATCATACATGGCATCATCATACATATGTAACATACATCATGCATAAACATGCAATATCATCATGCCCAACATATCCTCTAAGACCTCAACATTCATCTTACTTGAAGTTACGGGGACTTTCACGTCAAAACTTACATCCGCACTTTCCCCCGAAAGTCAGTAATTAAATTATGCTTCTCCTCGGGTACAACAACCCTATTTGGGCGTATGGGCACCCTTCAGTCGCATGGCCTCCATGCGACTGAACATCATGTGAATGGACCACTGCAGATGCACTCCAATGCGGATGAACACCCAATCGTGCGAATGGACCTCATGCGGTTGAACACCATGCGAATGGACTTATGCGAATGGACCTCATGCGGATGGACTTAATGGGGATGAGTGCCTATGCGAATGGGCTCTCAGTCGCATGACCCCCATGCAATTGGACCCACAGTCGTGCGACTGAACCTCAGTCATGCGAATGAACTCCAATCGCACCTCAATCGGCCGAATGGCCTCCATTCGGTCGCCTAGCCCTAGCTGATGCAGAATGCAGTTCATCCTGAACCCAATCTGCCATTTTCGACCTCCAAGCTTATCCAAACTCATTCTAAGCCCAAATAACCCATCCTAAACCTTAGGAATGCATACTATAACACCATTCAAGCACACATAAGCCTGGAATCAAACTCCAAACGCATCACATGCTATCACACCAAATGGGTCAAACACACACATATACAAAAACGGGTTTAGTATGTGTTCCAGCCCTAAATCAGTTGAAAACGAGTAAAATAAGGGTCCTAGAACTCACACAAACTACAAGAAGAAGAAGAGCTTCGTCTAGACCCGCTACACGACGATTTTGCACACTTGAATCCACTCGAATCAAGCGTTCTTCTTCTCTTCTCCCTTTTCTCTCTTCTTTCTCTCTTTTGGCTGAGTTTTCACAAGTGTGGGGAGGGTGTGGCTGCCCTCCCCCTCTTAATCTCCCACTTTTGCAAATTTTCTCCCGTTTTGGCCAGTTTGGTGCCCCGACTTTGGACTTTATTTTCTTTTTCTTCTTTCGTCGGCATCAAGAAAAATATCCGGGTGTTACAAGTCCACCCCCTTATATAGGTTTCGTACCCGAAACCTGTTATTCCTCGAACAACGTGGGTAATGCTGTCTCATTTCTTCTTCGGTCTCCCACGTTGACTCGGATCCCTTCCTGTGCTTCCATCATACACGCACAAGAGGAACCATTTTGTTTCTCAGCCTCTTCTCTTTTCGATCGATGATTGCCACTGGTAGGTCCACATAATTGAGCCGTTCTTCTACTTTGACATCCTCCGGTGGAACAATCATATCTTCATCTGCCAAACACTTCCTTAAATGAGATACGTGGAATGTCGAGTGAATTCCACTTAACTCGTCTGGTAACTCCAATCTATAGGCCACATCTCCTACTCGAGCAATAATTCGGAAAGGGCCTATGTATCTCGGGCTCAACTTGCCTCGCTTTCAAAAATGAATGATACCCTTTTAAGGGGAGACCTTCAACATAACTCGGTCACCCACCTGGAACTCAATCGGTCTGCGTCGTTTATCAGCATACGACTTCTGTCTATCTTTAGCTGCCTTCATGAAGGCCTTGATCCTTTCAAGCTTTTCAGTCGTAGCCTCGATCACCTCGACTCTCCCTAACTCTTTATGACCAATATCACCCTAACAAACATGTGTCCTGCATCTCCTACCATATAACATCTCATAAAGTGGCATACCAATGCTGGCATAATAGCTGTTGTTGTATGAGAATTCAGCTAACGGTAAGTGGTTATCCCAACTTCCCCCAAAATCAATCACACATGCCCGAACCATGTCCTCCAATGTCCGAAAGGTCCTTTCTGACTGACCATCAGTCTAGGGATGATAAGTCGTGCTAATATGTAACCTCGCCCCCATGGCGTCGTGGAATTTCTTCCAGAATTTAGATGTAAACCGGGTGTCACGATCAAATACAATAGACACCGGGACACCGTGACGAGTCACAATCTCCTTAATGAAAAGATCCGTCAACCTCCCGGATGAATATGTCTCGCGCATCGATAGGAAGTGAGCACTCTTCGTCAAGCGGTTAACAATCACCCATATAGCATCATACCCTTTCGGAGTACGCGGCAGCTTCGTAATGAAATCCATGGTGATGTGCTCTCACTTCCATTCTAGTATATCCAAAGGTTGAGTCTTTCCATACGGCTTTTGATGCTCGGCCTTCACTTGCGAGCAAGTAAGGCACTTACTCACATACTCCGCCACGTCATGCTTCATACCCGGCCACTATTAATCTTTCTTCATGTCTTGGTACATCTTTGTAGCACCGGGATGAATAGAGTATCCAGTCTTGTGAGCTTCATCCATAATCTTCACCCATAGATCCTCAAAACATGGTATCCACATTCATCCAAACCGGGTTCTAACACCAAATGTGTTTTCACCCAACTCTGCGACCAGACATCTCATTTTTTAAGAGTTAAGATGATCTTCTTTTAATGCCTCATCTTGAAACTCTTTGACTTGGTTCATCACATCAGAGGTCATAACCAACTGGTACGCTTTCACCCGAATCGGCTCGGGCCTTTCCTTTTGACTAAGGGCATCCGCCACCATGCTGGCCTTGCCCGGATGGTAATGGATCTCACAATCATAATCTTTTATGAGCTCCAACCATCTCCTCTGCCTCATGTTCAAGTCTTTCTTCTCGAAGAAGTACTTCAAGCTCTTGTGGTAAGTGAAAATGGTGCACCTCGTCTCGTAGAGATAGTGCCTCTAAATCTTTAGTGCAAAGACTATAGCTGCTAGCTCCAAGTCATGAGTAGGATAGTTAACCTCATGAACCTTCAACTATTGGGATGCATAAGCTATAACCTTCCCTCTCTGCATTAACACGCACCCCAATCCTGAGTAGGAAGCATCAGAATAAACCACCAGGTCTTCACTTCCATTGGGTAATGACAATACAGGAGCTTGGGTCAACCTCGCCTTCAATTCCTCAAATGCCTTCTCCTGAGCTTGACCTCACACAAACTTTACATTTTTCCGGGTCCACTTGGTTAGTGGAGAAGTGATCTTGGAAAAGTCTTGAATAAATCTTCGATAGTAGCCCGCCAAACCCAAAAAACTACGGATCTCGGATGGCGTCTTTGGAGACTTCTATTGCATCACCGCTTCCACCTTTGCCGGATCCACTATAGTCCCCTCCAGATTCACCACGTGACCCAAGAATTTAACTTCGCGTAACCAGAATGCGCACTTGAAGAACTTGGCATCCAACTTCTCCCCCCTCAACGTCTCCAATACCTCTCGAATGTGACCGGCATGCTCTATCTCGCTCTTCGATTAAATCAAGATATCATCAATAAACACAATCACTGATTTATCCAACATCGGCCGACATACTCGGTTCATCAAGTCCATAAAAGCAGCTGGCACGTTGGTCAAATCAAAAGACATAACGAGGAACTCGTAGTGACCATAATGCGTGCGAAAAGCTGTTTTAGGAATATCCTGCTCTTTCACCTTTAGCTGATGGTAGCCAGATCAAAGATCTATCCTTGAAAACTAACTGGCGCCTTGAAGCTGATAAAACAAATCATCAATTCTCGGTAAGGGGTATCTGTTCTTCACCGTCAACTTGTTCAGCTTGCGGTAGTCAATGCACATCCTCATACCACCGTCTTTCTTCTTTACAAATAGGACCGGAGCACCCCAAGGAGAGATACTCGGTCTAATATACCCCTTATGAAGCAGCTCTTGCAATTGCTCAATCAACTCTTTCATCTCAGTCGGAGGCAAACGATACGGTGCCTTGGCAACAGGTTGGGCACCTGGTATCAGATCAATCTGAAACTCAATCTCCCAGTCAGGTGGCACGCCTGATAAGTCTTCTGGGAACACGTCTGGAAAGTCACACACCACCGGAACATTAGATAGTTGTGGTGTTGGCGTTTCCGCATCTTTTACATAACACAAGTAGGCGCTACATCCACACCTTATACACTTTCCCGCCACCGCCATTGAGATTACTTTCGGGATCGTCATGACCCGATCCCCATAAACCGTTACCGAACTCCCGTCAGGCGCTATCAAACGAATCATCTTCTTGCGACACACTATATTTGCCTCGAAGTCCGCCAACCAATCCATCCCAAGAATCAAATCAAAGCCACCTAGGATCGTCACAAACGGTTTAACAGGAAACTTATGACCTTCTAATTCCACATCACAGTTCTCTATCACCTCAGAAATCCTTGTAGACTTACCTATGACAGTTTCTACATCAAAGGGCGCATCAACACGTCTACTACTAACTGGCAACTTAGTACAGAAAGCAGCAGAAATAAAACTTTTACTTGCACCCGAATCAAATAACACAGAAGCTAAAGTTTGGTTCACCAGAAACGTACCGGACACAACATCAGGGTCCGTCCTAGCTTCCTCTTATGTCATAGTGAATGCCCTGGCGCTCGTCCTCGGTCCTTCACTCTCCGTCTTCTTCACTCCGGAGCCCTCAGCCCTAGGCTTCTTACAATCCTTACTTACGTGGCCCTCCACGCCACAGTTAAAACACCGGACCACACGATAGTCCTTGGCTATATGCCCCGGCTTCCCACATCGGGAGCAAACATTTGACCCCAGCCTACATTCCCCACTATGCTCTCTTCCACATTTGCCACACTTTTTCATACCACCACAAATCCACTGCCAAATCCACTGTTGACCTAAACGTGCTCGGTCGGGCAACGATCATGTGCCTGCAAATATCCGCTGGCAAACCCTGAATGTACCTCTTAATCTTCAGTGACAGAGGCATCACTTGATCCGGTACCAGACGTGACATCTCGTTGAACTTTATGGTGTACTGTTGGTGTGTCATGGTTCCCGCCTCCAGCTGTAGGAACTCCCTCTCAACCTTGTCTATCTCCCGATGAGGACAAAACTCCTCAATAACTAACTTCTTCAGCTCCGACCATCTCATCCTCCCAATAGCCCTGCTACCCTTGGCTTGGACTATATTGTCCCACCAGCACAGAGCCGAGTCCACAAAAGAGTAGGCAGCAAACTTTACTTTCTGATCCTCCCGGCACTCGCTGATGTTCAATACAACTTCCATTTCTCTCACCCACCGGTGAGCAGCAGCAGTAGTGCCGTTACCATCAAAAGTAGGGGGCTTGCATCGTTGGAACGCCCCATAGTTATAGCCTCATGCCGCCTCCGGCGCAGGATCCTCTTCTTCCTCTTCTTCATCATCAGAAAGAACCGTTTTCGGCTTCGGTTTCTCTCGTCCTCCTGAGGACCTGTTCCTCTCTTTTCGTTCTCCTTCCCGTACAGCCTTAATCACTTCAGTCACCATAGACGGTAAGATCGTCTACATGACTTGATGAACCTACTCCACTACAGCCTCCTTTACCGAGGCTCTCAAATTGGCGCTCTCATCTAGACCCTCCGGATGAGGGGTCTCGGGTTCTTCTGGAACCACCTTTTCAACTCTAGGCCTGTCTTTTGGGCCGCGATGCAGCACCAAGTCCACCACATGAGGCTTTGGATGATCTACCACCGGCCATCATCTAACACACACTGAAAGATTCAAACACCAAGCATTACCTGTCCTAACTACATCAGTATCTAAATCTACCAGCAACACATAAGTCACATAACATACGCACGTAATACCGGTTAATATTATGAAAATACCTGATGGCACGCAGCTACTAAGACTGGCATCCCTTTCCTTTCCGTCCCATTTTCAGTTTAAGTTAAGGTTTATTTTGAAAATTTACCCGTTTCACTTAAACTTTAGCTCTGATACTAACTTGTAAGGCCCCGTTCCCGGGACGCTTACAACTGGCCATTCATCGCTCTCAAAACATATAATGTCATTAACTTTAGTAAATATTGCAGCGGAATCAGTGAAATAACTTTTCATTTTACTATAAATGCTTTTTCAAGTTAATACAATATTCATTACAAAACATCGTTTGTTCGTATTACAGTGCAAAAACATTATACAAAAGAATGCCATCCAAAAGAGCTGAGTAGCCGCCCCGTGCCATTTTCAGCAACATTACATGCCAACTGCAAACACATAAAAAGTCAATATTACTGAGTGAGTTCTAGTTTTATAAACAAAATATTTTACTTTTGTTAAACCGTTTCTTTACTTTCATGCTATCACACATCATACGTACACTTAGATAATATCATTATTATCTTCATCTTTTATTATCTTTTACTTCTATATTGATCCTGTCAAGCTTTACCCTCTTCACGGCACGCAACCATGATTACGGAGGTCGAGTGACAAGGATACCGTTTCGTTCTGTGTTATTATATTTCGTCCGTTCATTAGTTTTATTCATTCATTCTTTAACTTTCGTTCATTCGTCATACTTTCTGATGTTTCTTACTCTTTCATCTTTATCTTTTTTCTTTCCATCACCTATAAACCTTTCCTTTCTGTTTCGTGGTACTGGACCTACGCCTATCATAAATCTTCTCTAATGGTGCATCGCACCTCTTGGCCACGGTACCTAAGGTAAAGTTTAGGTGTACCATTGCCATATGTAATATCCTTCTGTATCGTGGTACGGGACCAAGGCCTATCATAGACCTTCTATAATGGTGCATCACATCTCCTGGCCACAGTACCTAGGATATGCGGCAATGATTCTATACAAATGGTTAATCACAGTGTCAAGCTTTACCCTCTTCGTGGCACACAGCCACGATTACTGAGGTCGAAAGACAAGGATCCCATTTCGAGTCTGTTGCGACAACAAGGTCGCTCACCTCCTATATTTGCTTGCAAGCCTTTGTTACTCTCATTCTTTATTAATGCACGCATTCATTCATCATGTTCCTCTTTTATTATCTTTCACTTTACGTTACATAATACTTCCGTTTCATTCTTTAACATAACACATAAAGTCACGGGAAAGATAAACATACACTATAATAAGGAACATCAACATACACAGTAGCATCATCATACAGGGCATCATCATACATACGTAACATACATCATCCATAAACATGCAACATCATCATGCCCAACATATCCTCTAAGACCTCAACATTCATCTTACTTGAACTTACGAGACCTTCACGTCAAAACTTACATCCGCACTTTCCCCTGAAAGTCAGTAATTAAACTATGCTTCTCCTAGGGTACAACAGCCCTATTTGGGCGTATGTGCACCTTCAGTCGCATGGCCTCCATGCGACTGAACATCATGCGAATGGACCACTGCGGAAGAACTCCAATGCGGATGAACACCCAATCGTGTGAATGGACCTTATGCGGTTGAACACCATGCGAATAGACCTTATGCGAATGGACCTCATGCGGATGGACTTAATGCGGATGAGTGCCTATGCGACTGGGCTCTCAATCGCATGACCCCCATGCGATTGGACCCCCAGTTGTGCGACTGAACCTCAGTCGTGCGAATGAACTCCAATCGCACCTCAATCGGCCGAATGGCCTCCATTCGGTCGCCTAGCCCTAGATGATGCAGAATGCAGTTCATCCCGAACCCAATCTGCCATTTTCGACCTCCAAGCTCATCCAAACTCATTCTAAGACCAAATCACCCATCCTAAACCTTAGGAATGCATACTATAACACCATTCAAGCACACACAAGCCCGAAATCAAACTCCAAACGCATCACACGTAATCACACCCAAATAGGTCAAACACACACATACAAAAATGGGTTTAGTATGTGTTCCAGCCCCAAATCAGTTAAAAACGAGTAAAATAGGGGTCCTAGAACTCACACAAACTACAAGAAGAAGAAGAGCTTCGTCTAGACCCGCTACACGATGATTTTGCACACTTGAATCCACTCGAACCAAGCTTTCTTCTTCTCATCTCCCTTTTCTCTCTTCTTTCTCTCTTTTGGCTGAGTTTTCACAATTGTGGGGAGGGTGTGGCTGCCCTCCCTCTCTTAATCTCCCACTTTTACAAATTTTCTCCCGTTTTGGCCAGTTTGGTCCCCCGACTTTGGACTTTATTTCTTTTTCTTCTTTCGTCGGCTTCAAGGAAAATATCCGGGTGTTACAATTTACTCCTTTACAATAATGATATCGTCCTCACCGCCTCAAATGATCGTCTGTTGCATGATATTATTGGCACACTCGAGAATTTGCTATGACTGATCTAGGACGACTTTACTATTTTCTGGGTATTAAGGTCTCTCAGCTTGAATATGGTATTTTCTTATCTCAAGCACAATATGTGAAAGAGATTATTTCTAGAGCACCCATGACGTCGTGCAAACCCTACGCTGCACCCGTGGATTTGTCCGCTAAACTAAGTGCTACTGATGGTTCTTTATTTATTAACCCTACTTTATATCGAAGTCACGCTGGAGCTCTGCAAAATCTCATATTTATTAGACCCGACATCTCTTATGTTGTGCAACAAGTTTCTTTATTCATGCACGAGTGGCGAGATCCTCATTATGCATTTATGAAACATATCATTCAATATATACATGGCACTATTGACTTTGGTATACGTATAGTCAAATCAACTTCTCATTCGCTGGTAGCCTATTTGGATGCTGATTATGGTGGCTGTCCCGACTCACGACGATCTACCTCCGGTTATTGTATTTTTCTGGGTGATAATCTTATTTCTTGGTCATCTAAGCATTAGCCTACCATTTCTAGATCGAGTGCAGAAGCGGAGTACCTTGGGGTTGCCAATCCCATGGCCGAGGCTACGTGGATTCGGAATTTTTTGCATGATTAAATACGCCCTTGTGTAAGGCCTCGGTCGTGTATTGTGATAATGTGACCGCAATTTAGCTATCTAATAACCTTGTGCTACATTAGTGAACCAAGCATATCGAAATAGACATTTATTCTGTTCTAGAAAATATTCGCGTGGGTCACATATGAGTTCTTCATGTTCCATCATCACTTCAATATGCATATATTTTCATGAAGGGGTTGTCAAGAAAATTATTTTAATCCTTATGTACCAGCTTGAGCATCTGTCCTTCGCCCGATCAGACTGCGGGGGTGTCTTAGCCAATCGATATTATTGGCATTATTTTAGGATCAGACTGCTACTGATATATCTTATAATTAGTCATGCATATCTTTTCCTATTGATGTTTATTTTTTCCAAGTTTTCGGTTTGTATTGTTCCCTATTAAGAGGGTTATGATATTCAAGAGAATACACAAAAACTTATCACCGTAAACAAACTTTTACTAAGATCACTGGCGGAGCATCATAGGGGCCGAGGGGGGCCGCCCCCCTATTTTTTCATCCGTAATGTTAAATTTTAGCCCGATAGTGTAAATTTTTGGCCCGATAATGTAAATTTTTATATAAATATCAAGTTCGCCCCCCGTAAAAAAATTAATTTCGCCCCCGCCCCCCCTACGAAACAGTTTAAGCTCTGTCACTAACTAAGATGGCTATGAACTTAGAACATCTGACCATAAGCTTATGAAACTTTACTCTTTACATGTTAGAGGATGTTATGCCTTGCAAAATAAAAAATCTAATCTCATAAACAACTTAAGACAAATCTATTTTTTACATAGACATACGTATTCTTCATCAATTTAGGTCAAATTGGTATACATTACAATATAATAAATCATAAAGATTTTCTCTCTGGAAGAATCTTTTGCACTACAAGAGGTAAATTTATGTAATCAAGTCTTGAAATTTTTGAAAAGGATTTTTTGCACTACATTACTAAAGATGTTTGTTTATTTGTGATGTTAATGGTTTAGTCTCACTTAATAGACAATGTGCATAATATCATGACTTGATGTGTGTGCTTTTTCCTTTCAAATATATATAGAATGAAATTTTTTTATTTTTCTAAAGTAGACAAGGACAAAAAATATATATATAATTTTCTTCTTAGCGATCACGAGGGTGATTTTCTTTCTGTTAGGCTCTCTTCGTCGAAGCTCTACCGACAACCATCATCCGTCTTGTTACGATCCTATTCAAGGGGATTTACCTCCCAGTAGTCTTTTCTTGTAGGAAAATACTCAAAAAAATAAAAAGACAAGACTTTGCTACCAAAATTTTTCATTTATTTTTTATTAGACTCAAAACACTTTTGGTCATTTATAGGCTAACATGGTAAACAAAAATAGCAAAGGATCCTAACATAGCACATGGTGAGATTGATGAAGCCGAGTGCAACGGGGAGATACGTGGTGTGATTGATGGACTGTAGGCACACGACAATTTAAGATCAGGCAGCACAACCTAATCTTGATCTGACATCTCTACATATCAAGATTAATATAAAACCTCGAGCATCATTTTAAAAGAGTTGGATATGTATATATATGTGTATTGTGTCGTAATGAATAGGAGTTTTTCTAACAGTTCCTGTACTTTCAAATAATGGATTACATTTGGAAGTTTAAGTGTGGTTTCGGTTAACCATCAAATTGTTGTTGTATGATTGCATTACTTATGGATCTTTTGTTTTTCATATTAACTTCTAGTCATTTTTTTAATAATAATTTAACTTGTTGATTCTGTCGCTAGCTTCATGGGGTACAACATTTTCACGTACACAAATGCATCTACATGGATATTCATTTTGTGAGAACCAAGACTAAGAGGGAATTGAATAAGTTGTTTATTTTAAATAAGTTGCTCACAACCTGCCATTGTATTATTTTGTTGCGTGATTTCTACTTTTTCTAACCACATATATTTGTGTAAATGATTTTCTTTTATTCATTTTATTATCTATCTATATAAAAACAAACTTTTGGTTACACTGAATTTTAAGGTTTTAATGTTTTAATCATATGAGTTTAATCTATATATAATACTAAAAGAGTAACTTGGGGGGACACTTGTCACATTCTTATATCCCCTAAGTTTGTTTTTCCCGCCTCTCTCTCCTCTTAAATAATTACCTAAATTAAATATTAAATAATTTTAATTCTTTTTAAGTTTAAAAATATTTCTTAATGTCTTTTTATTAATGTTATTTCTAGAAAATAATTTTTTATAAAATAAGAGTTTTTCTAAAGCATCAAACATTTTTAAAAATATGAAATATATTAAAATTGATGTTTTTAAAAATTAAACTTCTTTATAAACTACAAATAATTAAAATTAGGAGTTATAATAAGAAACTTTTAAAAAGATATTTTTAATACGGTTTGTTTGGAGAAAATGGTTAAATTTTTTTAGAAATAAAAATTAAAATTATTACTTATAATTATTATCCATATATAATTTTAATCATATCTTATTTTAAAATATCATTTTATACTTCATAAACTTTTATCATAATTAATATTTTATTTTTTAACTTGTCCAATACACGGGTTTGCTAAAGTTAGTATTATATAAATAACGATCAACAACTAATCAATTTTATTTTTTTAACCCGTGTAATACATTTAGTTTTATTTATATTTTAATAATTAACTCTCCACCTCCCGTGTAATACACGGGTAACTAAAGCTAGTTTTTTATATAATGACCCTTTATTCCCTCTTTTAAACTTAAGTTGATTTTTTTACCACATCTTCTCATCTCCTCTCACGATGGCCACTACCGATCTGAAAAAGGAAACATCGACTTTAATTAACAAATAGAGTCTACGTTGTGAGGGTTCGAGACCTAGCCTGACAATTTTTTTTAACATTTTTTTCTTTTCTTTCAGGAAACGTTTTGGATTTTTTTATTGTTTTGCAAACATTATTCCTTTCGTTTCATTTCTAATGTCTTGGAATTCCACGTCGGAGTGATAGTCACCATAATGTGTTTTTACGTTCGTGTTTTAACATTCGCGTCCATGGCGTAGTTCTCCGCGCAACTCGCGTGTGGAATAATTCTAGTTTCAAAAATAATTATTATGTTTCTATGTCTTTGTTCACCGGATCCTCCAAGTTCAATATGAATGAATTTTAATATGCATTCTCGTGTACTCCTTCATACCTCAATCATATATAGTACTTGTAATATATTTTTTTTATAGTTTATATGTAATGATACTAGTGATCAGCGTAATTTATTTTATATTAAACCCGTAGAGATCATTTAAAAGAAATACAATAGTACTGTTCGAAGCACAAAAAAGATCATTATTTGTTGCATACAAGCTTATTTAATTTTAATACGCAAACCGATCAAACCATGGTAGTATTTTAAGCCATAAAAGCCTCTTTTGGAAAGGTCTTGGAGATTCCTGTAGGTGTTTTCATAGTGATTTTGTCACTTGTTGGATCTTGAACGAAGATCTCAACAAGGGAGATCCATAACATCATCTCTTTAGTTTTCACCCCTGACAACTTCTTGATCTTACATTTATCAAAGTACGAGGTGATTTCGGTAGCATATGATACTTGCTTTCCGACCTTCTCGTACTTGTGAATGATCTCATTCTTTTGTTTGACCCACATAAACCCAGTTTCTTTTACGTAACCAAGTTCCTCAACATCTTCTACGGGCAACAGGCCGTCAGGAAGACCATATTCTCGTAGAAGAGACTTGGCCTTTTCTTTGCAGATATTATTTCCGGTGAAAATTTCAGCTTTTGCTCTAATCTCGGGGGTGATCGGCGACATTTCTGGTGAGCGGAATTGAATGACTTTGGTTAGGCCTTAGATCAGCAAGTTTTGATGTTAGTTGTTTATATCTGATCTAGAGATTGTGATGGTATGCTTCGGTTCCTTTTCGGTTATTTATAACAAGGTAGCTGGATTTATGACCTTGATGTTTGTTTTAATTACTTAGATACCACTTTCACACATCACGTTTTTCTCATTGAGATGCTTCCTTTCAACGAGATAACTTTTGTTGGTACATGAAACTTTTAATAATTCATCCCATATTTCAAAAAATAAAAATATCTAGTGAAATGCTAGCAAAATTTATGCATGTTTTTGTCAATAAGTTGCAACTTATAAGTTCAAAATGATAAAAATAAGTGGTCTGAAAAGTGTTTTATTGATTCTTTCTTTGTGTTTTCTATGAACGGCTTTTTGATTAGCTGATTGTCCGCGAGCTCACCAATAATTTTCATTACTTGAGTAGGAAACCGTGGGGCTTTTGGCCATTGGTATGTCCCCAAAGGAAAGCTCGTACATCAGCCGGGCCTCATCAGCCACAAACCTGAGACCAAATTTAGAAGGAAACTCACATTACGTGAGAAAACCCTTAATGTATTTAGAAACCTCTTTTTTATTATAACTGGGACTTGAACTCAAGACATTCATATTTTAGCGAAGACTTGAGTACCTTACGCCAACCATTTGGACCGAGAATTATTGATTATTGCTTTGTGTGACACTTCAAATTCAATTCGAGTCGAGAGTAAATCTCATAGAACATATTTAAAGGTTGCTTGCTTGAAAACAAAAATACGTGATATGTTTTTCTTTAACTAAATAACTAAAGTTTGAAAAATGTATACTCACTCACATCAACTTTAGATGATTTTTAGGAGAGATGTTAAAAGAATCGGGAGAGTATGTCTACCGATGGTTTTACACTTTCTTCTATGAAAAATATTTTAAATTTACAACAGTATAAGCAGGTAACTTCTACTTTTATATATAGTAGTTATACAGCACGTTGTCTGTGAAGTATAAAAGTTAAAACAAGTGTATCTTCCGAAGTTAAGTTTCTTCCGAATCCAACATGATTCTTCTGAAGCTTAGTTTATTCTTTCGAATGTTATGTTTTGTTTTGGAAGGGTTGACGGTGTTAATGCTTTACTTTGGAAATCTTCCGAAGGACACTTCTTGCTTCGGAAGCATTAGTCTAGGGTCATTAGTATAAATTCTCAATTAGTTGTTGAGTGTGTAATTAGACCGTTATAGTTAGTTAGTCAATTAACGCTATAAATAGGGATCATTTTTAATCGGTGAGACTAACTCTTAATCACTGATCACTGATAATCATTCTTGATAATAAGATTCTTTCTTGTATTCTTGAAGTTCATCTTCTTTATGTTGATTGAATTTCATATTATTGTTCTCAATTGGTTTAACAATTGGTATCAGAGCCTGGTTAGAGGCTCACTTGAGGATCAAGATTCAATCAAAGGTTGTTCGGTAGTAACGATGGTGTCAACAAAGTTTGGGATTGAGAAATTCAACGGGAAGAACGACTTTGGGTTATGGCGATTGAAGATGAAGGCATTGCTCGTTCATCAACAAGTGGTGGATGCCTTGGCTGGAGAATCCAAGTTATCAAATACAATGTCAGACATGGAGAAGAAGGAGATGCTTGAACAGGCACATAGTTCAATCATCTTGAACTTGGGGGATCGGGTACTCAGAGAAGTATGAAGGAGACGACGGCTGTAGGGGTCTTGTCAAAATTAGAAATCTGTACATGACAAAGTCTCTTGCAAACAGGATGTATTTCAAGAAACGTCTGTACACGTTCCAAATGGCGCCTGGGAAGTCAATTAAAGATTAAATTCAGCAAGTTGGTGTTAGACCTTGAAAACATTAAAGTTGAATTGGATAATGAAGACCAAGCAATCATATTCTTGACATCTCTTCCATCATCTTATGAGCACTTTGCGGATATGTTGATATATGGTAGGGATACTCTTACCATGGAGGAATTGCTGGAAGCTCTCAATTCAAAAGAATTAAAGAAGACAACTGATCATAAGGAAGATGGTAGAGAGGGCTTGGTGGTTAGGGGAAGATCTGAACAAATAAACTTCAAACCAAGAAGTGTCTCAAAGTTAAGATCCAAGTTCAAGAGAAAGTGTTATGTGAGGTGGGTCAGAAAAGCATTTCAAGAAAGATTGTCAAAATTAGAAAAGAAAGAAGGGTGAATCAACTGGGTTAAAATCTCATTTTGGACACAATGCACAAGATGATATCTCTGATGGGTATGAGAGTGCAGATGTGTTGGCTGTCACAAGCAGTGATAATAACAATGAGTGGGTGATGGATTCAGGTTGTTCATACCATATGACACCTGTGAAAGAGTTCTTCAAAGATTTGAAGTTTGAAGATCTTGGATCTGTGAAGCTAGGAGATGATAAACCTTGTAAGATTATGGGTCATGGTACATTGACTCTGAAAATAAAGAATGGTATGAAAGTAGATCTTCATGATGTAAGGTATAACCCTAGTCTTAAAAGGAGTTTGTTGTCTTTAGGGTTGTTAGAGAGAAATGGTTACCATGTTAGTCTTAGGAATGGTAAGGCTAAGGTGATTAAGGGATCAATGGTGGTGTTATCTGGTAGTAGAAAGGATAACAATATCTATTTACTAGATAGCGCTGGTGTAGTAGAGTCCCATATGGCAACTGCCTCAAGTGATAATAGTTCTAAGGCTGTGTTATGGCACCAGAGGCTTGGTCATATCAGTTAGCAAGGATTGGTAGAGTTACGGAAGCAACAGGTGATGACTGAGTTGAAGAATGGTAATTTTAGTTTTTGTGAAACTTGTATTCTTGGGAAACACAAGAGGGTGAAATTTACAAGGGCTAAGCATATCACAAGTGGGGTATTAGACTACATTCAATCTGATTTATAGGGTCCTGCTAAGGTTGATTCTTTAGGTGGTGCTAGATACACTTGATGATTTTGATAAATGATTTTTCAAGAAAAGTTTGGATGATCATCTTAAAGAATAAGAATGATGCCTTTAGTAAGTTCAAGGAATGGAAAGTCCTTGTGAAAACTCAAACTGAAAGAAAAGTCAAGAAGCTAGGAACTGATAATGGGTTGGAGTTCTGCAATCATAAGTTCAATCAATATTGTATAGCTCATGGTATTGCAAGACACAGAACTGTGCCTAGAAATCCATACCAGAATGGTTTGGTTGAAAGGATGAATAGGACCTTGCTTGAAAAGGTAAGGTGTATGTCGGCTAGTTCTAGATTACCAAAAATGTCCTGGGCTGAAGCTATTACTACTGCAACTTATCTAGTCAATAGGTCTTTATCAGTTGCATTAGACATGAATACAACTATGGAGGCATGGTCAGGTAGAAAGACTGATTATGGAGAACTTAAGGTGTTTGGTCATTGGCTTATGCACATGTCAGCCAAGGGAAACTAGAACCCCAGGGCTTGCAAATATGTATTTTTAGGATACCTTGAGGGTGTAAAAGGGTATAGGTTGTGAAGACTAGATGGTGGCAGACCCAGGGTGATAGTGAGCAGAGATGTGGTTTTCCAAGAGGATGTTTTATATAAAGACATTGAAAGAAAAAAGGATTAAGAAGTTTGAGAGCAGAGTGGGGTTCAGATTGAGGTGGAGCAGCACAGTGTGAGGGATAAATATGTTGATCATGGCACTTCTAATAGCCAAGAGGATGGGTTTGTATGATTGTCAATTGGCTAGGGATAGGCAGAGGAGATAAATGGTACCTCCACTCAGGTATAGAGAGGGGATTGACTTGTCAGCATTAGCCTTTGTTGCTGCTGAAGAAGAAAGCATCTATGAACCGTTGTCATACTCTGAGGCAAATTCTGTGAAAGAAAGCTCTAAGTGGTGTAAGGCCGTAGAGGAAGAGATGGAATCTCTTTATAAGAATGACACATAGGAGCTGGTCGATAAGCCAGAGGGTCACAAGCTTGTGTCATGTAAGTGGCTATTCAAACTGAAAGATGGGATTTATGAAGGTGAACCTCCTAGGGACAAGGCTATATTAGTAGCTAAGGGGTTTACACAGAATCCAAGGGTAGATTATCACGAAATATTCTCACATGTGGTGAAACATTCATCTATAAGAGTTATGTTGTCATTGACTGCTTCTATAAATATAGAGTTACATTAGTTGGATGTGAAAACTACGTTTTTACATGGGAAGTTAAATGAAACAATCTATATGAAGCAGCCTGAGGGGTTTGAGGTTAAGGGGCATGAAGATAAGGTGTGTCTCCTTAAGAAGTCCTTGTATGGGCTGAAGCAATCTCCTAGACAATGATATAAAAGGTTTGATGAACATATGGTGACTAATGGGTTTAACCAGAGCAACTATGATAGTTATGTCTATTTTAAGAAATACAATGTAAACAAATTTGTGTATTGTTGTTGTATATTGATGACATGTTGGCGGATTGTCAAGACTTAGAAGAAGTTGAAGCTACTAAGAAGATGTTGATGTCAGAATTTGAGATGAAAGATCTAGGTGAAGCGAAGAAGATATTGGGCATGGAGATCAAGAGAGATAGAGAACATAGGGTGTTGAAGTTGTCTCAAAGCTCTTACTTGGAGAAGGTACTAAGTAACTATAGGATGTATGAGGTTAGGCCAGTAACTGTTCATATAGG
Source organism: Flaveria linearis (assembly GCA_024085815.1). Classification (NCBI taxonomy): domain Eukaryota; kingdom Viridiplantae; phylum Streptophyta; class Magnoliopsida; order Asterales; family Asteraceae; genus Flaveria; species Flaveria linearis. Next base: position 85,720,316 of record CM044001.1, read on the forward strand.
TGCTCATATTAAATTGTCAAGCTCTAATTGTCCTAAGTCAGATGCTAAGGTTGGTTATATGGAGAAAATGCCTTATGACAATATTGTTGAGAGCTTGATGTACTTGATGGTGTGTACAAGGGGATATTGGTTATGCTGTGAGTTTAGTCAGCAGATACTTGTCTAATCCAGGTAAAGCTCATTGAGTTGCTGTGAAATGGATCTTAAGATATCTCAGGGGTAGTAAACACTATGGCTTAGTGTTTGGATGTTATGGACATAGGGAGAATAACAGGATTGTTGGTTATGTTGATTCAGATTTTGTCAAGGATTTGGATAGAGGTAGATCTATTATAGGGTATGCATTTTAAGTGTTGGGTAACTTGGTTAGTTGGAAAGCCTAGTTGCAGCATGTAGTGGCATTATCTACCACAGAAGCTGAATATATAGCTTTGACTGAGCGAGTCAAGGAAGCTATATTGTAAGACCCCATTCCTGGGACGCTTACAGCTAGTCATCATCGTACTTAAAACACATCATTATGTAATCTTTACTAACATCATGCAGCGGAAACTGTGAAATAACTTTTCATTTTACTATAAATGCTTTTGCCAGTTAATACAACGTTAATCAATTACAAAATATATATTGTTGTATTACATCACAAAAGCATTATACAAAAGAATGCCATCCCAAAAGAGCTGAGTAGCCGCCTCGTGCCATCCTCAGCAACCTTACCTGCCAACTGGAAACACATAAAAAGTCAGCGTTGCTGAGTGAGTTCTAGTTTTATAATAAAACATACTTTACTTTCATTAAAACTGTTTCTTTACTTTTAGGCTATCACACATCATACGTACACATAGATAATATCATTATTATCTTCATCATTCCTTATCTTTGTTTCTATATTGGTCTTGTCACACTTTACCCCCTTCAGGGCACGTAGCCATGATTACGGAGGTCGAGTGACAAGGATCCCGTTTCATACTTTATCGTTTCATTTCTTCCGTTCATTACTTTCATTCGTTCATTCTTTAACTTTCATTTATTCACAGTAAGTCTTTAACTTTCTTACTCTTTTATCTTTATCTCTTTTCTTTCCGTCACCCATAAACCTTACCTTTCTGTATCATGGTACTGGACCTAGGCCTATCATAGACCTTCTATAACGGTGCATCGCACCTCCTGGCCACAGTACCTAAGGTAAAGTTTAGGGGTACAATCACTGTATACAATACCTTTCTGTTTCGTGGTGCTGGACCTAGGCCTACCATAGACCTTCTATATCGACGCACCGCACCCTCCTGGCCACAAAACCTAAGGTAGAGTTTAAGTGTACCATTGCCACATGCAATATCCTTCTGTATCGTGGTACTGGACCTAGGCCTATCATAGACCTTCTATATCAGCGCACCGCACCCTCCTGGCCATAGTACCTAGGATATGCAGCGATGGTTCTATACAATGGATGATCCTAGTGTCAGGATTTTACCTTCCTCGTAGCACACAGCCACGATTACTGAGGTCGTAAGACATGGATTCCATTTCGAGTCTGTTGCAACAACATGGTCGCTCACCTCCTGTATTTGCTTGCAAGCATTTATTACTCTCATTCATTATTAATGCATGCATTCTTTCATCATGTTCCTCTTTCATTATCTTTCACTTTACGTTACATAATACTTTCGTTCCATTCATTAACATAACACGTAAAGCCATGGGAAAGATAAACATACATCATATTAAGGAACATCAACGTACACTATAACATTACTATACATGGCATCATTATACATACATAACATACATCATGCATAAACATGCAAGATCATCATGCCCAACATGCCCTCTAAGACCCCAACTGTCATCTTACGTGTACTTACAGGAACTTTCTCGTCAAAACTTAAGTCTGCACTTTTCCTCGAAAGTCAGCACTATAACTATGTTCGTCCTCGGGTACAACAGCCCTACTTGGGCGAATGGGCACCCTTTAGTCGCATAGCCTTCATGCGACTGAACACCATGCGATTGAACCTATACGGATAAACACCAATGCGAATGAACACCTAATCATGCGAATGGACTCTCAATCGTGTGAATGAACACTATGCGAATGGACCTCATGCGAATGGACCTCATACGAATGAGCACCTATGCGACTGGACTCTCAGTCGCATGACTCCCCATGCGACTGGATCCCTGTCGTGCGATTGGACCCTGTCGTGCGACTGGACCCCTGTCGTGCGACTGGACCCCTGTCGTGCGACTGGACCCCTGTCGTGCGACTGGACCCCTGTCGTGCGACTGGACCCCTGTCGTGCGACTGGACCCCTGTCGTGCGACTGGACCCCTGTCGTGCGACTGGACCCCTGTCGTGCGACTGGACCCCTGTCGCCATCCAGTCGGCCGTATGGCCTCCAGTCGGTCGCCCAACCCTAACTGGTGCAGAATGCAGTCCTCTCGAACCCAATCTGCCATTTTCGACCTCTAAGCTCATCCAAACTCATTCTAAGCCCAAATCAATCCTCCTAAACCTTAGGAATGCATACTATGACACCATTCAAGCACACATAAGTCCAAGAACATACTCCAAACGCACCACACGCAATCACACCCAAATGGGTCAAACACACACACATACAAAAAATGGGTTTACTATGTGTTCCAGCCCCAAATCAGTTGAAAACCATTAAAAGAAGGGTCCTAGAACTCACACAAACAAGAAGAAGAAGAAAAGCTTCGTGTTGACTCGTTACTCGATGATTTTCGTGCTCGGATCCACCCGAACAACCCCTTTTTCTCTCTTTTCTCTCTTCTTTCTCTCTTCTTCTCTTTTGGCTGGGTTTTCTCAAGAGTGGGGAGGATGTGGCTGCCCTCCCCCTCTTAATCCAATATTTACAACTTTTCCTCCGTTTTAGCAAGTTTGGTCCCCCGACTTTAGACTTTATTTCTTTTTCTTCTTTCGTCGGCTACAAGGAAAATATCCGGGTGTTAAAAGTCCACCCCCCTTATATAGTTTTCGTCCCCGAAACCTGTTATTCCTCAAACAAGCGTGGGTAATGTTGTCTCATTTCCTCTTCAGTTTTCCACGTTGACTCGGAGCCCTTCCTGTGCTTCCACTGTACACGCACAAGAGGAACCACTTTATTTCTCGGCCTTTTCTCTTTTCGATCAATGATTGCCACTGGTTGCTCCACATAATTGAGCCGTTCATCCACTTCAATATCCTCCAGTGGAACAATCATATCTTCATCTGCCAAACACTTCCTTAGATGAGATACATGGAATTTCGGGTGAATTCCACTTAACTCATCTGGTAACTCCAATCTCTAGGCCACCTCTTCTACTCGAGCAATGATTCGGAAAGGGCCTATATACCTCGGGCTCAACTTGCCCCGCTTTCTAAACCGAATGATACCCTTCCAAGGTGAGACCTTCAACATAACCTGGTCACCCACCTGGAACTCAATCAGTCTGCGCCGTTTGTCGGCGGACTTCTGCCTATCTTTGGCTGCCTTCATGAAGGCCTTGATCTTTTCAACCTTTTCAGTCGTAGCCTCGATCACCTTGACGCTCCCTAACTCTTTATGACCAATATCACCCCAACATACGGGTGTCCTACATCTCCTACCGTATAGCATCTCATAAGGTGGCATACCAATGCTGGCGTGATAGCTATATTGTATGAGAATTCAGTTAACAGTAAGTGGTCATCCCAACTTCCCCCAAAATCAATCACACATGCCCGAAGCATGTCCTCCAAAGTCTGAATGGTCCGTTCCAACTGACCATCAGTCTGGGGGTGATAAGCCATGCTAATGTGTAACCTCGTCCCCATCGCATCATGGAATTTCTTCCAGAATTTGGATGTAAACCGGGTGTCGCGAGCAGATACAATAGACACCGGCACACCATGACGAGTCACAATCTCCTTAATGAAAAGATCTGCCAACCTCTCGGATGAATATGTCTCGCGCATCGGTAGGAAGTGAGCACTCTTCATCAAGCGATCAACAATCACCCATATAGCATCGTACCCTTTCGGAGTACGCGGCAGCTTCGTAATAAAATCCATGGTGATGTGTTCCCATTTCCATTCCGGTATATCCAAAGGTTGGATCTTCCCATACGGCTTTTGATATTCGGCCTTCACTTGCAAGCAAGTAAGGAACTTACTCACATACTCCACCACGTCACGCTTCTTACCCGGCCAACAATAATCTTTCTTCATGTCTTGGTACATCTTTGTAGCACCGGGATGAATAGAGTATCAAGTCTTGTGAGCTTTATCCATGATCTTCACCCGTGGATCCCCAAAACGAGGAATCCACATCCGCCCGAATCGGGTTTTAACACCAAGTGTGTTTTCACCCAATTCCGCAACCAGACCTCTCATTCTTTCAGAGTTAAGATGATCTTCTTTTAATGCCTCTTCTTGAAACTCTTTGACTTGCTCCATCACATTAGAGGTCATAATTAACTGGCACGCTTTCACCCGGATCAGCTCGGGCCTCTCTTTTCAACTAAGGGCATCCGCCACCATGTTGGCTTTGCCCGGATGATAATGGATCTAACAATCATAATCCTTTATGAGTTCCAACCATCGCCTTTGCTTCATATTCAAATCCTTCTGTTTGAAGATGTACTTCAAGCTCTTGTGGTCAGTGAAGATGGTGCACTTCGTCCCGTAGAGATAGTGCCTCCAAATCTTTAGTGCAAAGACCATAGCTGCTAGCTCCAAGTCATGAGTAGGGTAATTAACCTCATGAACTTTCAACTGTCGGGATGCATAGGCTATAACCTTTCCTCTTTGCATTAACACACACCCAAACCCCAAGTAGGAAGCATCAGAATAAACCATCATATCTTCACTTCCATCGGGTAACGACAATACAGGAGCTTGGGTCAATCTCGTTTTCAACTCTTCGAACGCCTTCTCTTGAGCTTGACCCCATACAAACTTTACATCTTTCATGGTCAACTTGGTTAGGGAGAAGCGATCTTAGAGAAGTTTTGAATAAATCTTCTGTAATAGCCCGCCAAACCCAAGAAACTTCGGATCTCGGATGGCGTCTTTGGAGACTTCCATTGCATCACCTCTTCCACCTTTGCCAAGTCAACCATAATCCCTTCCGGATTCACCACGTGACCCAAGAACTAAACTTCGCACAACCAGAACGCGCACTTGGAGAACTTGGCATACAGTTTCTCCCTTCTCAACGTCTCCAACACTTCTCGAATGTGACCAGCATGCTCTATCTCGCTCCTTGAATAAATCAGGATATCATCAATAAACACAATCACTGATTTATCCAACATCGGCCGGCACACTCGGTTCATCAAATCCATAAAAGCAGCTGGTGCATTGGTCAAACTAAAGGACATGACAAGAAACTCGTAGTGACCGTAGCGCGTGCGAAAAGCTGTTTTAGGAATATCATGCTTTTTCACCTTGAGCTGATGGTAGCCAGATCGAAGATCTATCCTTGAAAACCAACTGGCACCTTGAAGCTGATCAAACAAATCATCAATCCTCGGTAACGGGTACCGATTTTTCACTGTCAACTTATTCAGCTCACGGTAGTCTATGCACATCCTCATGCTACCGTCTCTCTTCTTTACGAATAAGACGGGAGCACCCCAAGGTGAGATACTCGGTCTAATGAACCCCTTATCAAGCAGCTCTTACAACTGCTCCATCAACTCTTTCATCTCCGTCGGAGCCAACCGATACGGTGCCTTGGCAACAGGTTGGGCACCTGGTATTAGGTCGATCTGAAACTCGATCTCTCGGTCAGGTGGCACTCCTGGCAAGTCTTCTGGAAACACGTCTGGAAAGTCACACACAACCGGTACATCAGACAGTTGTGGTGCGGGCGTATCCACATCCTTTACATAGGCCAAGTAGGCACTACATTCACGCCTCATACACTTTCCCGCCACCGCCATTGAGATCACTTTCGGGATCGTCGTGACCCGATCCCCATAAACAGTTACCGAACTCCTGTCAGGCGCTATCAAACGAATCATCTTCTTTCGACACACTATATTCGCCTCGAAGTCCACCAACCGATCCATTCCAAGAACCAAGTCGAAACCACCTAAGGTCATCACAAATGGTCTAACCGGAAATCTATGACCCTCTAATTCCACATCACCCTCTATCATCTCTAAATCCTGGTAGACTTACCTATGGCAGTTTCTACATCAAATGGCGCATCAACATATTTACTACTAACAGGCAGTTTAGCACAGAAAACAGTAGAAATAAAACTTCTACTGGCACCCGAATCAAACAACACAGAAGCTAAAGTTTGGCTCACTAGAAACGTACCGGACACAACATCAGGGTCCATCCTAGCCTCCTCTTGCGTCATCGTGAACGCCCTGGCGCTCACCCTCGGTCCTTCACTCCCTGTCTTCTTCACTCCGGAACCCTCAGCCCTAGGCTTATTACAATCCTTAGTTACGTGGCCCTCCACGCCACAGTTATAGCATCGGATCGCACGACAGTCCTTGGCTATATGCCCCGGCTTCCCACATCTGAAGCACATGTTCAACCCCAGTCTGCATTCCCCACTATGCTCTCTCCCACACTCACCGCACTTTTTCATACCCGCACTCGACATGACCACACAGAGGTCATCCACCCGTGCCTTCTTGTTACTCGTCGAGGCATTACCCCTACCAAACCTCTTTCTATTCCATTTCCTATCACCACCACCCTTCCTACAACCTTCAGCCACCACCACTACCGTCCTCTCGTCATATAACCTCCCTGCCAAGTCCACTACCGACCTAAACGTGCTCGGTCGGGCAACGATCATGTGCCTGCGAATATCCGCGGGCAAACCCTGGATGTACCTGTTAATCTTCTGTGACAGAGGCGTCACCTGATCCAGCACCAGACGTGCCATCTCGTTGAACTTTGTGGTGTACTGCTGATGTGTCATCGTTCCCGCTTCCAGCTGCAGGAACTCTCTCTCAACTTTATCCATCTCCCAATGAGGACAAAACTCCTCAATAACCAACTTTTTCAGTTCAGACCATCTCATCCTCCTGATGGCCCTGCTACCCTCGGCTTGGACTATATTGTCCCACCAGCACAAAGCCGAGTCCACGAAAGAATGGGCAGCAAACTTTACTTTCTGATCCTCCCAGCACTCGCTGATGTTCAAAACTACCTCCATTTCTCTCACCCATCGGTGAGCAGCAGCAGCAGTGTCGTTACCATCAAAAGTAGGGGGCTTACACCTTTGAAATGCCCCGTAGTTACAGCCTCGTGTCGGCTCCTGCACAGGCTCCTCCTCCTCCTCCTCCTCATCGGAGGGAATCGTCTCGGTCTTCGGTTGCTCCCGACCTCCCGAGGACCGGTTTCTCTGTTGCCTTTCCCTTCCCGTACAACCTTTATCACTTCGATCACCACAAACGGTAAGATCTTCTGCATGACCTGATGCACCTCTTCAACCACCGCCTCTTTCACCGAGGCCCTCAAATTTGCACTCTCATTGCCACCCTCCGGATGAGGGGTCTCGGGTCCTTCAGGAACCACCTTCTCAACTCTAGGTCTGCCTCTTTTGGGCCGCGATGCAGCACCAAGCCCACCACGTGAGGCTTTGGATGATCTACCACCGGCCATCCTCTATCACACACTGAAAGATTCAAACACTAACACGGTCATTCAACAGAATAGCTCAGTTTATGTCAAGAATAGTAAGTCCTAATTACAGTGACCAGTTGTGATTAGCCACTTACTTTACTCTTCGTACCCCGAGCATTACCTGTCCTGACTACATCAGTATCTAAATCTACCAGCAACACATAAACCACATAACATGCGCACATAATTCCAGTTAACATTAAAGAAAATACCTGATGGCACGCAGCTACTCAGATTGGCATCCCTTCCCTTTCCGTCCCATTCTCAGTTTAAGTTAAGGTTTATTTTGAAAATTTACCCGTTTCACTTAAACTTTGGCTCTGATACCAACTTGTAAGACCTCGTTCCCGGGACGCTTATAGCTGGTCATCATCGCACTTAAAACACATCATTATGTAATCTTTAATATGATCATGCAGTGGAAACTGTGAAATAACTTTTCATTTTACTATAAATGCTTTTGCCAGTTAATACAATGTTAATCAATTACAAAATATATATTGCTGTATTACATCACAAAAGCATTATACAAAAGAATGCCATCCGAAAAGAGCCGAGTAGCCGCCTCGTGCCATCCTCAACAACCTTACCTGCCAACTGGAAATACATAAAAAGTCAGCGTTGCTGAGTGAGTTCTAGTTTTATAATAAAACATACTTTACTTTCATTAAAACTGTTTCTTTACTTTTAGGCTATCACACATCATACGTACACATAGATAATATCATTATTATCTTCATCATTCCTTATCTTTGTTTCTATATTGGTCTTGTCACACTTTACCCTCTTCATGGCACGCAACCATGATTACGGAGGTTGAGTGACAAGGATCCCATTTCATACTTTATCGTTTCATTTCTTCCGTCATTACTTTCATTCGTTCATTCTTTAACTTTCATTCATTCACTGTAAGTCTTTAACTTTCTTACTCTTTTATCTTTATCTCTTTTCTTTCCGTCACCCATAAACCTTACCTTTCTGTATCATGGTACTGGACCTACGCCTATCATAGACCTTCTATAACGGTGCATCGCACCTCCTGGCCACAGTACCTAAGGTAAAGTTTAGGGGTACAATCACTGTATACAATACCTTTCTGTTTCGTGGTGCTGGACCTAGGCCTATCATAGACCTTCTATATCGGCGCACCGCACCCTCCTGGCCACAACACCTAAGGTAGAGTTTAAGTGTACCATTGCCACATGCAATATCATTCTGTATCATGGTACTGGACCTAGGCCTATCATAGACCTTCTATATCGGCGCACCGCACCCTCCTGGCCACAGAACCTAGGATATGCAGCGATGGTTCTATACAATGGATGATCCCAGTGTCAGGATTTTACCCTCCTAGTAGCACACAGCCACGATTACTGAGGTCGCAAGACAGGGATTCCATTTCGAGTCTGTTGCAACAACAAGGTCGCTCACCTCCTATATTTGCTTGCAAGCCTTTATTACTCTCATTCATTATTAATGCATGCATTCTTTCATCATTTTTCTCTTTCATTATCTTTCACTTTATGTTACATAATACTTTCGTTCCATTCATTAACATAACACGTAAAGCCATGGGAAAGATAAACATACATCATATTAAGGAACATCAACATACACTATAACATTACTATACAGGGCATCATCATACATACATAACATACATCATGCATAAACATGCAACATCATCATGCCCAACATGCCCTCTAAGACCCCAACTGTCATTTTACGTGTACTTACGGGAAATTTCTCGTCAAAACTTACGTCTGCACTTTTCCCCGAAAGTCAGTACTATAACTATGTTCGTCCTAAGGTACAACAGCCCTACTTGGGCGAATGGACACCCTTCAGTCGCATAGCCTTCATGCGACTGAACACCATGCGATTGAACCTATGCGGATGAACACCAATGCGAATGAACACCCAATCATGCGAATGGACTTTCAATCGTGCGAATGAACACTATACGAATGGACCTCATACGAATGAGCACCTATGCGACTGGACTCTCAGTCGCATGACTCCCCATGCGACTGGACCCCAGTCGTGCGACTGGACCCCAGTCGTGCGACTGGACCCCAGTCGTGCGACTGGACCCCAGTCGCCCTCCAGTCAGCCGTATGGCCTCCAGTCGTGCGAATGGACCCCAGTCGCCCTCCAGTCGGTCGCCCAGCCCTAACTGGTGCAGAATCAGTCCTCTCGAACCCAATCTGCCATTTTCGACCTCTAAGCTCGTCCAAACTCATTCTAAGCCCAAATCAATCATCCTAAACCTTTGGAATGCATACTATGACACCATTCAAGCACATACAAGTCCAAGAACATACTCCAAACGCACCACACGCAATCACGGTCAAACACACACACTTACAAAAACGGGTTTACTATGTGTTCCAGCCCCAAATCAGTTGAAAACCATTAAAACAGGGGTCCTAGAACTCACACAAACAAGAAGAAGAAGAAAAGCTTCGTGTTTACTCGCTATTCGACGATTTTCGTGCTCGGATCCACCCGAACAACCCCTTTTTCGCTCTTTTCTCTCTTCTTTCTCTCTTCTTCTCTTTTGGTTGGGTTTTCTCAAGAGTGGGGAGGATGTGGCTACCCTCCCCCTCTTAATCCCCATATTTACAACTTTTCCTCCATTTTGGCAAGTTTGGTCCCCCGACTTTAGACTTTATTTCTTTTTCTTCTTTCGTCGGCTACAAGGAAAATATCCGGGTGTTACATATATGGTTGCATGGTTTTGTTTCTGAGTTGGGAATCAATGTCGCAGACTCAGTGGTATATTGTGATAACCGGGGTGCAGTCTAGTTGTCTAAGAATAGCATGTTTCATGAGAGAACAAAGCACATCAATGTGAAGTTGCACTTCATAAAGGATGTGCTGAATGTTGGGAAGGTGAAAGTGGAGAGTGTGTCTACCGGGTGTCAAGTTTAAATTTTGCTTGGATGCATTGGGAGTTGGTTAAAATATTGTTTTGATTTTAAGGTGAAGATTGTGAAATATAAAAGTCAAAACAAATGTACCTTCCGAAGTTAAGTTTCTTTCGAAGCCAACATGATTCTTCCGAAGCATAGTTTATATCTTCCAAAGGTTATGTTTTGTTTCGAAAGGGTTGATGGTGTTAATGCTTTACTTTGGAAATCTTCCGAAGGACACTTCTTGCTTCGGAAGCATTAGTCTAGGGTCCTTAGTGTAAATTCTCAATTAGTTGAGTGTGTAATTAGACCGTTATAGTTAGTCGATTAACGCTATAAATAGGGATATTGTATAATCGGTGAGATTAACTCCTAATCACTAATCACTGATAATTATTCTTGATAATAAGATTCTTTCTTGTATTCTTGAAGTTTATCTTCTTTGTGTTGATTAAATTTCGTGCTCTTGTTCTCAATTGGTTTAACATTGTCGATATAAAACTTGAGTAAAGTAACAAAGAACTATAGGATACTCGTGTATGTATGCTTAACAAATATATGAAGAGCTAGAAAAAGAGTGAGATAAGTGGTTACATAATTGACTTATATATCACAGTTAAATAAGATATAAAAATGCTTATTCAGTTCTCTTAATGTTATGCTCAAAACAATACAAAGTGTAAACAATAATTTTTTTTTTCATTATATTAGGATTATTTTAAAAGGAGCCATGACATCTTTTTGTATAGAGATGAGTACAAGAATTTGATATGATATATACCTAAGTGTGATAATGATACAACATAAAGACAAAAATTGACAAGACCAACTAAACATATATCTTTAATATGTCCCCTGATTTAGCTAGGCGTTGATCGTAATATGAAACTTCAATCGCAAAGTATGAGATCTAGGTCACGTAAACCATTGGTTAGAGTATCAACAATCGCTGGACCATAGTGGAAATATATAAAATACTGATATGTGCTACCACCATATCTTGTACAAAGTGCATGTTAAACTCAAAGTGTTTTGTATGCTAATGAAACAACAGATTGGATGCTAAATATGTAGAAACAATATTTCCTCTCCAAAGTGTAAGTGGATTAAAAAGAAATATACATAATTCATCAAAACATAAATAATCTAATAGACTTGGGTAGTAGTATAAGCAATGGCACAATACTTGACCTTAATACGTACTAGAACAAGTTATGGTATAATGTTCACTGGATCTCCAACTTAAACAACAAATAATTTCTTATGGTGGACAACTAATCATCTGGATAATCAACGTAATCGGTATTTGCAACAGCATGAATAGTGAGCTTAGAGAAACTTAGTCGAGTAATTGACCATGAGTGATGGTACCCTTAGGTAGTGAGTATACATTTACCATCAATCAAGTAGTGATAGGTAGGTTTCTGAATACACTATGAAACCTTAGTGACCGCATAAGCAATGTATGACAGAGTCAAGACAAAGTATTATAAGACACCAACAATTTTCTGATATATAGCAAAGGATTCTCCATGGTAATGCCATAGTACTATAATAGCTTAATTAGGGTGAGAAGAGGGTATATAAGGGTCAATTTACTAACGAAATTTAGTATGGTATAAAATATCATTGTTGATTTACTAACGAAATTGGTCAATTTACTAACGAAATTTGCTATCGAGCTAGGAGTCTCTTTGGAAGCGGTCTCTCTATCTATCTGGATAGAGGAAAGACTTGCCACCACCTACCCCTCCTAGACCCTGCTCTTGAGTGGCATATACTGGGTTTGTTTGTTTGTTTGTTTGTTGATATAGAAGAATAACATAATAATTTTTCATTTACCTCCAATAAATAATTCTATTTTCTTTAGTCTTTAAGTTCAAATTTAGAGGTGTAATCCCCTAACCATATTACGCCTAAAATGTCTAAATATTATCAATATATACAAGAGCATAGCAAGTACGAGTCTTGAAAGTAAAATAAAACAAGGATGCATTATAAATACTCCGAGTGAAGCCAACTATGATACGGGTTATAGATACTTTAAAAAACAAAGCTGTTGGTGTTTACTTAAGCTATTAATGGGCCTTCTATTACAAGAACTAATTAGGTCTAGTAGAGTCAACGCAATCAAAAAGTTAAATCACATATACAATGTTAGTCAAATCTCCATGAGGACGATATTATTGATGTTAATCTTCCTAATAACGCATCCACGAGAAAAAAACAACAAATAGAATCAACCTCATAGTGATTGGTTTAACAATCAGGTTAAAAGTCTTAGCACACTAAATACCCTCAATCCGATGAAAGCCTTCGGCAACAAGCAATGCTCTATATCGACTAATATATCCATCAAAGTGTCTCTTAATCATAAGGAGAAAAATGGTGAAAGTCAAAGAAGATAAATAGTTTAGAGTAAATTTAACGCTGGTTTAATCATCACCATAACATTTTAAGTAAAATGCATGAAATATTAAAGGTTGAGCAATATTAAATAGCTGGTGGTTTTTACGCTCAATTAACACATTTTGTTGAGTTATATGGACAAAATATAATATGTAACGTCTAAAAAGGGAACATATGTTCCTTTTCATACAATATGATTGGCGATCTTATTATTGTCGAATATTCTACCGCCATTTGATATCGACCACCTTATTTTGGTTGTAGTGTTAGTGATTACTTTAGTTTGCTCCACTTAGTTGACCTCTGCCTTTACTTAAACCACGCAATTCATGACTTATTGTCGACTCATCATTGCAACTATAATACTTGAAATAAGACCCCTCTTCTTACAAATTTAACATAATATTGATGGTCTAGAATATGGAGGTTTATTCTCTCAACTATTATTCAACTTAATTACTTTTGTTGGATACTGATTTTTTTTAATTTCCTTCTATATTATAAATAAATTGATTTGATTAACAACCACTACACTAAAAGAGACCTATAGCAATGACATATGAAATCAATCCACAATTGATGGTGAGAACACAAATAAAATCAATCCATAACAATTAAGCACCCACACCAAAAGCATCAAGAACAATAAGTAATACTTGGCAACTATTAGCAAAAGTGAAGATTAAATTGTTGTCTCAAACCCACTTGTTAAGTTAATAAAAACTGAGAAGTGAATAATAATCTTGATCATTCAAGTAAACAACTTATCCAACAAAAGAGTATCAAGAATTTAAACATAATTAGGCAATAAATCTAAGTAACTTAAAAATCTTCAGAAACAAGCTAACATGAACCGACAATCTCTAATTATAAGCCAAAATTCATGCAATTTACTCATAAATTTATCCTTTCTACTCATCAACACTTTTTTATCATGCCAATAAGCATTCTGTAACCCTAACTCGTGATCAAAACTCTAGATTTCCTCATCACCACCTTCCTATCACAATTTTGAAAGTCCAAAAGTCGTGTGAAACTACCGAAAAATAGTGAAATGTAGAGAAGTACTACATACCTAGAAGGAATTGTTGGGTCTCTTCATCTTCGCTTCATCAGATTTTGTCACAACTTCATACTTTCTTCATCTCTTCGTATTCTCAAGCTTCAATTAGAAGAGATGAAGGTGGAGTCGGTGGTGGTACAAAGGTGGAGATGGCTTGGGTTCCCTCTCTTCTTGAGCCGGCCCTAGAGACGATGGTGGTGCGAAGGTGGAGTCGGTGGCGGTGAGAAGGTGAAGATGATGAAAACGGGGAAGAACGATGCGAAGTTGCGAAGGGTAACCCTACTATGGTGGTCTCGGTTTGGCGATATGCTGGAGCGAAGGAGATGGCAATCTTTTTTTAGTACCACTAAATTTTTTAGAGCCTATAGGGATGACACGTCCTTGCTATAGGATGAACTTGTCGTTGCTATTATTATTATTATTTTTACTGCTGATGTTGCTGTTGTTGCTGCTGTTGTTGTTGTGTCTAATCGACCTTCATTAGGCCTAACCTTAGACTCTGTCCACCATAGGGTGTAATTAACCATAATAGGAGTCTAATTGACCCTTATTAGGCTTAATATGCTATAATTTGACCTAAGTATGAAAGGACTAATTGACCAACACTGGACCTAATCAACTATAATTGGGTCTAATAGATCATCGTTGGTCTAATCGGCTATAATTAGCACTATTCAATAACCATTAGGCATAACTGACCTTCATTAGGCATAATTCATAATAATTATGTCTCAACACTATTTAACTATACTTGTACTTAATAAGCAATCACTAGTCCTAATAAACTGTAACTGAGACTGATTGACAACCATTATGCCTAACCGATCCTCATTAGGCCTAATTAATTGACCACCAAAAGGGTAGACTCAACTATAATTGAGCCTAACCGATTCTCATTAGGCCTAATTAATAATAATTGGGTCTAACGGGTAATAATTGTGGCTTTAATAACCATCATTGGGCCTAATCAATTATAATTGGGTCTAACTGTATATCAATGTTTATATGCGATCATTATTAGGCTTAATCGAATGTAAGTGGGTCTAATTGACCATTATTCAGTTTAAATGACAATTTGTGTGCCTAACGATATATACTGGGCTCAACTGATAATAATTAGACTTAATCGATCATTTTTCCACAAAATTGACAACCATTATGCCTCTCTAAAGTTATTATACAAATAATAATAATAATAATAATAATAATAATAATAATAATAGTAATAATAATAGTAGTAGTAGTAATAATAATAATAATAATTATTATTATAATTATAATAATAAATTTTAAATATAAAAATATAAAATAATTATAAATATACTATAGAAAGGACAAGTCATCCCTATAGAAAGGATAAGTCGTCTCTATAGATTTTTCTAAATGGCGAGATTTTTCTAAATGGCGAGAGTTTTCCCGCTTATCTTGTATGTACGGATAAAGAATCTAAAAGTTTTGACGACGACGTGTTGTCCCTATAGGTGAACAATAATAATTATTTTTGTTCAAAAAAGGCAAAATTATTTAGTAATTAACTACAACAACGACTTAAAGGTTCTATTGCGACGTCAACGATCAGTCGCTGAAAGACTACCCTATAGCGACGACATGTCCACTCCTTAGCGAAAGGTAAAAAAATTTGGGCCAACCCTATAGTGACGACATGTCGTGGCTATAGGTATCATATAGGGACTAAATTTTGTTGTTGCTATAGGTCTTGTCTCCATAGGATTAAATTGGTGTAGTTACAAAAAAAATCTTAAGTGAATTAATCAATAACACTATTTGACCAATAACAAGAACTCAAGAACACAACTTAGAATCACAATATGGTTAAGTTATCACGACACATATAGCGCACATTAGGGTTTTGATTAGCATGAATTTATATGACTATTGAGAGTTAAATCTAGCAAAATTCGTTGACTAGTCTCTAGAGGTAATTACAATGAATAAACAAACACAGGATAAATGAAGTCTTCTTCATGTCTTCATCGAGTGTATAATCCTAAGCTACCACTAGTAGTATCTTGTCCCTTTTCATTTATGTCTTCATCAAGAGTGTATTCCTATTAGTAGGAACCATTTGTCAACAAGGGTGGAGGGGGCACTACCATAGTGTACCCTGAACTATCTTGAAATCCACCAATAACACACTGACACATCACAAGTGCTCTAAACTACCTTGAAACACTAAAAAAACTAGAAATACAACCCTGAACTACCCTGAAACTTTTATTTTAATATTAAAATAATTTAAAAGAAAATTAACTTTAATTAAAAAATAAAAATTACCATAATTTAAATAATAAAAAATACAAATACAAATACAATAAAAAATCATAAAAAATATAAAAACTAAAAATCACAGGCCAATTATATTTCTCAGTTATTTTTCATTTCCGTTCCAATATTATTTGCAACATTGGACAGGTGATGTGATCGTGCAGTTTCATAAAAACGTTTTTAGGTCTCGTTCCATCCGCTGCTCTCTTATTGCCTCGCGTTGTTTTTCTAGCAATGCGATACTTTTTTAGCCTTCTTGTTTTTTAAACTTGACCAGCTCTTTATAGTTTTCTTCTTTCATTGAAGTGTAAGCCGAGAGTTGCTCGCTTAAATCTAAATTAACGCTCGACGAGCCGGCAGACCTTTTTGCTTTACGGGTCGGCCATGTAGGTCCTGCGTTTTCGTTGAGGTTGGGAATATGAGCCGGTTGATTATCATCGGGTGTATTTGGGTAGTTTCCGGAACCTGATGACTTTCATTTTTGGCCGGAATAACTACCCGACGACTCACCCATGACCAGCACATGGGACCATTTTACATGACCATTTGCAACTTCTTAAGCTCTAATGTGATGAAAACCGGAGGGGTGTTTCTTTTGATAATCTGGTAACACCCTTCACATCACATCAAGATCGGAGCATCAGCTACGCCGTAAATGTTCCTAGGATTACAAAATAATAATTACAAAAAATATATATTTTCATTTAAAAAATAAATAAATAAACAAAATACATACTTTAATTTTAAAAAAAGTAAAATAATTAAATACATACCGCTTGAATATAAAAGTCGTTAAAGGTATTTATTTTTGTAAGCATCACGGTCCATTTTGTGTTGAGTTGGTGGATCATTCGGGTGCTTCCTCCCACGAGTTGATTATAATGATTAAGAATCGCGTTCCAAAAACTAGATTGTTTTTATTGATTTCTGACCCTTTTGTTTTCGGAACAATGAACCCAAGCTTTACACAAAGTTTCTTCTTGTAATTCGGTCCTTTGTTGGCGCTTGGCTCGTCCTTGAAATCTTTGTTGCGGTTGTTGCTCGATCGGGCCTTCGTCTTCGTCATCATCTCCATATTCTTGTTGAGTGTGTGGAATAAATTCTTCTTCTACTTTTGGGTTCGGTATGCAAATGGATCATCGAACGGGAAGTCGGGTAGACCAAAATTTGAATTTTAGTATGCAAATGGATCAAACATTGGTTGAGATTACGGTGAATACCCTTGTGGTGGGTATCCGTAATGTGGTAGAGAAGCACTCTCTTAGATGTGTCCACTCCTACCCCCGCAAGCGAAGAGCTTTCAAGATACCAGTCGACCGAGTGAAAGTGAACAGCTTTGAGCAAATCTTTCAGTAATTCTACCCCTTCTTCATTCTTGGACCTCGTTTCTAGGTGGTGATGGTTGTGGTATATAAGGTTGCGGTGTATAACCTCTCGTACTCGAACCACCACCTCGGGAACTCAAACCACCACCTCAGGAATTTTTTGCTACTAACAAGTTTTGACCTTCGGGGATCCACGGCAATATTTTGGTGTTTGTGTAAATATATGTGTGTTTGTGTAGATAATAGTGTGTATGTGTGTGAGTATTTATATGGTAATTTTTTCTATAAAGCCGCTATTTTATTCGGGCAACACTCGAATAATACAACCCGAGAACTACAACCCGCCGGGTACCTGCAGGGGGTGGTGGCGGTGTACTCGGGCGGGTACTGGGAAACCCGAGGGGTGCCCCGTCCTCCCTAACAACTTCAGTTGTATGAAGTTTTTCTTCTTTACTAGAAACATTACTTTCTTTAGTTTTGCACTTTGTTCTTCAAAGTATCAAGTGTCTCCATTAGTAGAAACCTTATTAACATCAAACATATCTTAAACTAAAATCCATGTCCATCAATAATATAACATACTTATCACTGGCAAGATTGTTGCCCCACTAGTTGGATCAAACACTACCTTTGTATGAATCATAATTGTGCTTGTATGTAGAGACAGGTGCTTGTGATTTTGATAACAAATAATGTAACAGTCTAGGAAAATCTCACATTTTTTATAGATATGAGAGATGTTAGGTTCATAAGAAATATTATACCTATAAAATCACCAACCTATTTAGCCCATTAACAATGGAATGGAGAACTCTAGATCAAGTGTACTTAGGTGGAAATAATCCTAGGATGGGCAACCTCATGAAAAGTTTTTATCAAAGTTTTCACTTCTAATGATTTCTCCTTATGTGTCACCCGGATAAAATATCGGCTTCTTTAGAAGTCTAAGAGTCCTTAATATTTTCTTGTTCTTTCTCATGGACCTAGAGCATTCAATATCTAAATAACATATGTTTCATTGTTGGAAGCACCCTACACACACAAGATTTGTAACTAACTTTTAAGGATGAATTCCTATATTTTAGGCATCGCTACTTTATGTTGTTGGTGAAAGTCAAAACTAGAGAAACGCCTCAATCATATCGATATTGTATACAAAAATTGATGAAATTAGACTTATGTCGATACTCCACAACCGCGGATTTAAATATCGTAATATGAAATATAATTGGAGGATGTTACATATTTAATCAATATCTACACATAAGGTGTTTTTGTTTTTAGGTATGAGAAAGAGAGCAAGGATTGTTAGATCATTTAATAATTATTTTCTTCATATTGTAGTCTACATAGTAGATTCATTTTCTAGTGCTTAAGTTAATTAAAAGCCAATCATTATGTAGTACTAAAACGACAATTAAAAATACTTGCTTCATACGTGTGAAGTTAAACACACCATTGATATGGATTAGATGAACGCTATATAGATTCTATGTACCAACACTTATAACAAAAGCAAGTAAAACCGGTGGATTTGAGTTTTATCATATTAGGTTTGATGTAACTTCCTATACGTAAAATAACTACATCATCATATTAAACGTAAGACATAAACATGCCATTTCAATACGCTAGCCACACTGTTGTTATGGGTTACTGAAACTTAACATATTGTTTATCAAAATATATATGTTAGTGACTAAACCCTCAGAAGTTAAAGACACTATTCCAATAAACTAGACACAAGTTTGTTTAAAGACACTATTCCAATAAACTAGACACAAGTTTGTAATGCGTTAGATGCGCAACCATGTACTCATGCATCAAGATGTATCACAATAGTGACACCCTCGGAAGTTGGACACGCGATTTCAATGAACTTGACACACCTTTGTAATAGGTTTGATGCATACCTATATACTCACGTGTAAAAACTTGAGATAATAGTTAGTCAAATCTTGGATGTTGGATGTACTATTACGATGTGATAGTTGTATTGTTATAAAGAGTTAGAGGTATCATCATATACAAATGCGTCAAAACTATTAAAATAGTTAATACCCTTATTTGATTGCTTAAATTGATCTACTCTTTTATAAAGTCACTTAATTAATATTAATAGTTTCAATCATTCATCAATATTAATAGTCTAATGCGTTTTAAAAGTTCCTAATATAACTTAAAAGATCTAAAAATGATATTTCTCATACGGGTATGTAGAGTTGGATGTTTTGAATCACCAATTGTTTTGTATTGAAGATAAAGATAGATTGACTGCGACTGCTTCGTATAATAAGTTTAAATATTTTTTATCATATAATTAGAATATGAAAGGGACAAGTTAACTGCCAATGACATAATATAATATAGGAAGATGATATATCAGCAAAGGTGCAAATGGATTTAGATTGACTACAGGAATTCGAAGTCAATACTGGTTAAGTGTGGTCGGCGTTTTACGTTTGATCTATTGATATCAGTTTCTATGCTTGTTATGTTAAACTTTTAACATTTATACTTGATTAATCACTTTTTCCAAAATCATAGTTTTGAATTTTTTTTAGGATATGATATTCAAATGTTATTTCTATGAAATTGAAATAAACATTGGGATGGTTTAATGACTATCTTGAGGGTTTTTGTAAAGATGAATACAACATAAATGCTATAATTTTAAACGAAAAAAAAAGCACTCAGAAACAAGTAACATTGATATATAAAGATAAACATAGGCATCATTATTTGTTGTACACAATCATTTCTTATAACACACACATCGATCAATCTCGGCCAATATTATGGTTTCCTCTTAAGCCTCAAAAGCCACCTTTGGGAAGGTCTTGGAGATTCCAGTGGGTGTCTTCATGGTTATTTTGTCGCTTGTGGGATCTTCAACAAAGATCTCGGTGAGTGAGATCCATATCAAAACCTCTTTAGACTTGACTCCTGACAACTTCTTGATCTTGCACTTCTCAAAGTAGGAAGTGATCTCAGTGGCATACGACACTTGCTTTCCAACCTTCTCAAACTTGTGTTTGATCTCGTTCTTTTGTTTGATCCACACAAGTCCAGTTTCCTTAACATAACCAAGCTCCTCAACGTCCTCAACAGGTAATAACCCGTCTGGAAGACAATATTCTCTTAATAGAGACTTGGCCTTTTCCTTGCATACTTCATTTCCGGTAAAGATTTCTGCACACGCTCTAACCTCAGGGGTGATAGGAGACATTTTTGATAATAGGAGGGAGTAAAATTGCTTAGGATAGCAAGTTTTTGTAGGTGTATGATTTGTATATATGTTGTGAGGATGAAAAGCTTATGGTACTCCATGGCCTTTTATAGACCCT
The DNA here is from genome assembly GCA_024085815.1 of Flaveria linearis. Classification (NCBI taxonomy): domain Eukaryota; kingdom Viridiplantae; phylum Streptophyta; class Magnoliopsida; order Asterales; family Asteraceae; genus Flaveria; species Flaveria linearis. The sequence continues at coordinate 85,741,303 of CM044001.1, forward strand.
TAAGGGAATATACGACCTTAAACTTCCTGTAAAATATAAAATTGCCCCTTGCGCACACCTCCTGTTTTTTAATTCTCCTTGACTATATTCCTTTCACAGGCCTTGGGTCCTTTTGGGTGTCATGGACAAGAACGTCAAATATTATATATCTTCTTTCCACCTTTGAATAATTGAACGCGATTGTAAATGTTTTTTTATATTACACATTTCTTAACTGGTCAATATATTAATACTTATTTCTTCACATTTTTAAATTCTGGATCAAGATTGGCGATGCAAATGTAGGTTTTTGTATTGCACATTTATTAACTAGACATTATATTAAAAGATTTAAGTACCAAACGATAATCTTGTAGAACAAAGTCGATGTTGATTTATTAGCAATAGTATATAACACACAAATGTCATACATTGCAAAATTGATTTAAACTTCTATATATATACCCTTAATTAGCAAAATCTGAATTTGTGGAAGTTTTATTTTAGAGTAAATTACATTTTTAGCATGTCACACCCCGGTTTGGTGCCCCAAGTGAAGTGTATTGGATCTACAAAAAACTTTAAATGTCATAAACACAAAAAGTCTTAATACTAAACTTATATCTTACATTTGTTTTATTTTTATTTCCACTAGAGTTTTAATTATGCTGGTGTTTATATGTTTTCAAATAGTCATGTCGATACTATCTATTCTTTTTTCCTTTCATCTGCTGCTAGAAGCAATAAACTTTCCTAAATGATTTGCTAAAACGAGTCCGCAAATGCCTATGAGTTTTAAGTTTGATTTTCATAAGAAGATACAATTAGATATATTTAATACACTACTAGAAAAACTGCAATAGATGACGCGCATTGCGCGTCATCTTTGGGGTCAGATGACGCGCAAATGCGTGTCAAGGAAGGGGTAGTCATAAATGATATATGACGCGCATCCGCGCGTCATCTGTTTATGACGCGCAAAAGAGGACGCGCATTTTATGACGTGCAAAAGATGACGGGCAATGCGCGTCAAGGAAGGGGTAGTCATAAATGACTAGATGACGCGCATCCGCGTGTCATCTATGAAATTTTTATGACGTGCAATAGATGACGCGCAATGCACGTCATAAAATTAGCTGCATTTTTAATTTTTTTTATTTTTAATAAATTTACCTATTGTTTTCTAAAACAAATTGTCGAATAACATTAAAAGCGAAATCCATTAAATACCAACAAAGTTTACAAAAGTTGTTAATTAACAACTACAAAGCATAAAACAAGTCCAAATTAAATTAGTACCAATTACAAGTCCAATACCAACTAACACAAGTCCAAATATATCATTTCAGTCCTACATATAAATGAAATTCGATACATAGCGCGCCCAATCTTCACGAACTTCATCCAAATCACCATCAGTGTATTCTTCTTTACCTTCTCCAATCTAAGACAAAACCAATTTCATCAAATTAAACTTGTTAGTTTTGACCCAAAAACCCCTTTATGTAAAACACTTGTAATTTACTTGACTAGTTTATATCAACTACAAGGCAACAACAATGGTAATTTATTTATAAAAAACTCATACATAGATAGTTATATTCAATAGTATAAACTACAAAGAAACAAATGGTAAATATAAGGGGTACGTAGTCAATGATCAGCTTACATTATTATTGACTAATATTTCAAGCCCTTTATCTACTATTTCTTTCATGAACTTCAACACATAATATTCACATTCGGTACTTCCTGGCTGACGTGGACACTATAAGGGGTAGTCAATGATCAGCTTAATAAAGTTAAGTAAAGGTGCAAATTCAAATAAAAATTAAGTGCTCACTGTAGAATTAACCCATTTGAGTTTTAATAACTTGTATTACTTACGCATCAATGGTTTGTTTCAACAACAGATTGATAGTGCTGACCCGTAGAGAATCAAGATAATAGCAAGTCAATGTTTTTATGTCTAGCACGGCCAGCACCCAATGGTTTCTAAACCAAAAAACAGTTAAGTCAAACAACTTATATAATACGTACGGTAGAAAATAATCAATTAAGTCACACCCGGGATTGTAGGGCAATAGGATGATATCATTGTGTCCGACTTTCTGAAACTATCATGTTCCGACTTTCTGAAACTATCAAGTAAACAATTTAAGATAAGCATAACTGGTTGTGAACATTGATTAGAGAATAACAATAGGAAGAAACAAGAGAAATTCAAATAATTACCATTTCTTGTAGATTGGTAAGTGGAAATTCAATTTCACACTTTCACCAAGATGATCATTGCACGATTAACAGAGACAACAAAATTTACAAGAATACAAAGTATTAAAAAACAAGTATTATACCTTTCTTCCCCTAGTATAAAGATAGTTTCCATCTTTAGAGAACTGAACCTGTAAATAAGATGATGTAAAGCAGTATTATCATGTTCTAATCATGATTAGATGAAATTTTCTAGCCATAGTTGCCCACTTACATGTGTGACCCCACCTTCTTGGCCGTGTAGGACAAACAAGAGTTCCATATTATCTTCCCTGTGTATTGCTGTAGTTTGGCTATATGACCCTGTAGCAAGCATCCCCGTATGGCTTGGAGAAAAGGCAATTGAAGATATGATACCTGAACACAAAGAAAATGTAATTGCAATTAAACTATTAAAGAAATTATTTAGAATAGAGATATACATGTACCGACCTGATTGACCTTCCCTATTTCCTTGAACGGTTGAATGCTGTTCAAGATCTCTACCAGGGCGATGAATATCAAATATCCTGATGGATTTGTTATAACCAGCAAGTATCCTGAATTAAAACATCTTTTCAGCTTTGATATCAAAGAACTAACAAGTGGGCAATAGAGCAAGATGTCAACCACAATTAAAAGAATTGGAATAAATCCATTAAAATAGCTAGTAGAGTTTTAAATTATTACAAAAACTAGAGGCTTACTTGGTTCCTGTGGGGTTAAAACCTATTGAAAATGCAACAGTTATTTCATCCATGTGATCATATGCCCGATATGTGCAGCGTAACTGCAATACAATTTAAATGAAGTGTTAATAGTACAATTTAAATGGTTACAGCTAATTCAAAAGGCGTGTGGCATAGTAAGAATTTAAAGACAAATCCATCCTCAAAACATGTAATAGATAATATATGTAGGTCCTTTGTGGACATCTTTTGCTTCATGAGATGCCCACCTAAAGCCAACATAATACTTATATGTTTGTCCATATTTACAGCAAGCAACACATACTTAAGTGGCCTGCCAAGAATTAGGACAATCAAAGTGGTTTGAAACTATTAATAGGCAGATCAGACAATTTTTTTCCTTTTCAGAATTTATCTTATCTTACTGCACGGGCAGCTAAACTACCATGCTTCTGTAATCAGATTACAAAACAACGTTGCATCAACTGTCGATACAAGTAGCAAATATCAATGTACAAGAGACTTAAGCCCATTTGAGCATGCATACAAACACATATATAACTGCGTGTATGTAGGTCCTTTGTGGACATCATTTGCTTCATGACATGCCCACCTAAAGCCAACATAAACTTTTATATTCATCCATATTTACGGCAAGCAGCACATACTTAAGTGGCCTACCAAGAATTAGGACAATCAAAACAAAAATGACCCAAAAAAAGCTACAACAGCACAAAGTTATGATAAAATTACGAACAAAAGCAGTTTATTTCACACAAGCATTTTCGCAAACACCTTACCTGCATACTCACAGACAAATTCTCCACCTTTAATAAACTGATCAGCACACAACCCCCAACCTGTTTATTTACATGCTAACAATAACTATAAAACTTAATAATATAAGAAAAGTGCTTCAATCAAAGAAGTTAAAGAAAAGAGACGAGATGCACCAGAAGCAGACATGTAAGGGTACCAGCAGTAATCATATATTGCTTCTCCCTCTGTTTTAGCAAGGCTTGCTGGAAATGAGTCTGCAAACACAAGTACGATGAGACAATAGAATACAAAAGATTCACTAGTACCATAAAAAGACAACTTGTGAAATAGAAACTAACCTTCTGAAGAACAAACATTTTCATCTGAACGGTTGTCTTTGCCTGCAGGGGCGGTGGTCGGCTGATGGAGGTGCTCGATCGGCGGTGGCGGCTGCTGGAGGTGCTCGGTCGGTAGTGGTCGGCTGCTGGAGGTGCTCGGTCGGTGGTGGTCGGCTGCTGGAGGGGGAGGTCGGGTCGCGATTTGCCTGCAGGGGCGGTGGTCGGCTGATGGAGGTGCTTGGCCGGTGGTGGAGGTTGTCGGGTGCTGGAGGTGCAGGGGCCGGCGGTGGAGGTGGTCGGCTACAGGGGCCGGCGGTGGAGGTGGTCGCGCGACTGCAGGGGTCGCGATTTGGGGGAAACTGGGGGGAGGGGTTTTAATTTAGGGGGGAAACCGATTTGGGTCTTAACATTAGAATATTTTAAGTTAAAATTTTAAAAGATGACGAACCAAGATGATACGCAAAAATGCGTGTCATCCTTTCTAAGAATATTTTAAAATATGACATATATTTTATGATACGCGTAAATGCGCGTCATCTTTTTTCGCGCGTCATCTATTAACAGTTTTTTAGTAGTGATAAAAATCATAGTCTTTCTTTCTTCATTATTCTTTCACATTGTCAACAAGTTGCTACTACAAAGGTTCCGATCTAGACACCTTATGACAATAAATTCACGCTTATGTAGGACATGTATACGTCTAACATTTTTTGGCTTAAAGACTAAGAGCTACTTTAAAAGGCAAAAATAATATACATTATTCTTAACTATTCGTTTAAAAACATGATCAATATTCTCTTTCCACCATCATTATTTTTTTATTAATTTTTGACCATCATTATATCATATTCTTTATGTGAAACTATTCTTTCGCACGATCAGAGTGCCAAGATCTTTTCTCTACACATTATTATGCCATAATCTTCTTTTGCACTTCACTATTTCACAACCTTTTCTTTTATCATTAATGAGTTTTCACGGCACACTATCATAGACTTTCTTCATATGGTCTTCGTCGAGCTGGAAAAAGCCTATGATAGTGTGCCGCGAAAACTCATTTGGGAAAGTCTACGGGTAGAAAGGTTTCAAAGAATATATTACGTTAGTCAAAGATATGTATGAGGGGGCGAAAACGTGTATGCGTGTGCCGGTAGGTGACACGGATTTCTTTTCGATGGAGGTGGGTCTCCACCAAGGATCAGCAATATTGAGTCTATTTCTTTTCACGGCAGTTTTGAATCCAAGTCTATACAGGAGCCAGTTCTGTGGTGCATGCTATTTGATGATGACATTGTGTTAATAGCAGAGAATAAAAAAATACTTAATGATAGGTTAGAAGAGGACACCCAAATTAGTATTCGGGATCTAGTGGTTTCACAAACAAGTAGATTCAAGTATCTTGGCTCTATGTCCAGGAGAACGGGAAGATTCACAGTGATGTAGCCCACCGTGTCCAGGCAGGATGATGTAAATGGAGAGCATCTTAGGGGATTTTGTGTGACAAGAGGTTCTCAACAAAACTAAAGGGAAAGTTCTATAGCGTAGCAGTAAGACCTGCTATGTTATACGTAACAGATTGTTAGGCCATGAAGAAGTCACAAGGGTGGCAGATGGAGGTCGTAGAGATGAGAATGCTGAGGTGGATGTGCGGCAACACAAGGATGGATCGGATAAGGAACGACGTGTTCCTACAGAGATTAGGGGTGACATGCATCACTGACAAAATTCAGGAAGTGAGATTGAGATAGTTTGAACACGTGAAGAGAAGACAGATGATAACAGCGGTTAGAACTGTAGATAACATTATCTTAGATGGTAGGAGAGGTAGAGGAAGACCAAAGTTGATGTGGGAGGAGTTGACTTGGCGGGACATGTTAGAGTTACACCTCTTCGAGCACATGATCGAGGATAAGAGTGACTGGAGGCGTAGAATTAATGTTAAGGACTGTTTGTGGGAATCGCTTGAGATAATGCATGCTTGTGATATAGGTAGACTCTCCTTTTCCTTTATATGTGAAGTGTTAATACAAGATTAAGAATAAGGGCTTTTAGGGCAATCATAGAGCAGAGTAATTAGGAGTGTTGTTATGGAATGTGTGCTGTGACATTCGTCACCATTAGGTCCGTTAGTTGATGTGAAGTTCGTTAACTCTCCTCGCGTATTTATTATGTTTGCGTAATTATTTCGTTTTCGAGTCAAAATTTGTCGTAATTGCTTGGCGTGTTAAACCTGATATTATGATAAGATGAATTGGAGAAATAACGCATAAATAATAATTAACACAATTAATCTTTTATGGTATAATTATTACCATTATTATCATTATTAAGATTATTATTAAAATTACTACTATTACAATTAATATAATTAAGACTATTATTATTAGTATTATTAATAATAATATAATTAAAATTATTATAAATAAAGTCTAAGGTTTAAATTGTAAATTAAGTAAACTTAAGAGATTAATTAAATGAAAGTTAAAGGTCCTATGTGTAAATATGAATATTATATATATATATATCTACACACACACACACATATATATATAGGTAGAGGTTTAACTAACAATAATTAGTTGCCTAAGTTGCCTAAGAATAAATATCATAGTGACATGTGGCATTTTTAATTTTTAGTCATGGAGGGTATTTTTGGAAATAATATATTCTTCAAATTCTTCAAACTGTCTGTTCTTCAACAAAATTTACGATTTCAGCGGGGATCGACCTCAATTTCACACTCGAATCCATGATCAGTTCATGTACGATAGAATTCAAATTGATTTCAATAACTAATCAGTATTGCAGCGCTCGGGATGGAATCATATTCTGATTCGAGGCAAATTTGATCGAATCAAGTTATCATCGTCATCAATTTCACGAATTAAATCCTGAGATCGTGTGTTTTTATTATACTTTGCAATTCCAACCGATTTCAATACTACTATTGCAGCGTTCGATCGTTGAAACAATCATAAGGATCTTCAATTTCACGAAACGAAAGCCGCAGCTTTTTTCATTAAGTGTGTTGTTTTCATTAAGTGTGCTGTTTTCATTAAGTGTGCTGTTGAAATAATATAGTACATATGCAACACAGAAATCTAACCTATAACGTTAAACCTACAATTATACTACATATCTGTTGCAATACAACACAAGATAACATGATATATGCATGAGATTTTAGAATATAGTACATATATGTTGAAATACAACACAACATGTGCATATAGTGTTTAAAATCTATGTTCATTAACTGTGTTTGTTTTCATTAAGTGTGTTGTTTTCATTACATGTACTGTTTTCCTTATATGTGATGTTTTAAATTAAAAGTACCTTATATGAATCAGTGATTTTTTCTATTGTGCTGTATCTATATATGTGTGTGCTGTATTTGTTTCGCTGTTTATATGTTTGTGCTGTATTTGTTTCTATGTATTATCATTATATGTGCTTCTTTCATTAAGTGTGCTGTTTTCATTAAGTGTGCTGTTGAAATAATATAGTACATGTGCAACACAGAAATCTAACCTATAACATGAAACCTACAATTATACTACATATCTGTTGCAATACAACACAAGATAACAAGATATATGCATGAGATTTTAGAATATAGTACATATATGTTGAAATACAGCACAACATGTGCATACAGTGTTTAAAATCTATTTTCATTAACTGTGTTTGTTTTCATTAAGTGTGTTGTTTTCATTACATGTACTGTTTTCCTTATATGTGATGTTTTAAATTAAAAGTACGTTATATGAATCAGTGGTTTTTTCTATTGTGCTGTATCTATATATGTGTGTGCTGTATTTGTTTCGCTGTTTATATGTTTGTGTTGTATTTGTTTCTATGTATTATAATTATATGTGCTTTTTTTCATTAAGTGTGCTGTTTTCATTAAGTGTGCTGTTGAAATAATATAGTACATGTGCAACACAGAAATCTAACCTATAACATTAAACCTACAATTATACTACATATCTGTTGCAATACAGCACATGATAATAAGATATATGCATGAGATTTTAGAATATAGTACATATATGTTGAAATACAGCACAACATGTGCATATAGTGTTTAAAATCTATGTTCATTAACTGTGTTTGTTTTCATTAAGTGTGTTGTTTTCATTACATGTACTGTTTTCCTTATATGTGATGTTTTAAATTAAAAGTACCTTATATGAATCAGTGGTTTTTTCTATTGTGTTGTATTTATATATGTGTGTGCTGTATTTGTTTCGCTGTTTATATGTTTGTGCTGTTTTTTCTATTGTGCTGTATCTATATACAACACAAAATATGATGTACAAGTATATAACGATGTTCATGCATGTATAGGTACAACCAATTTTAAAATACCAAGGATACAGCACATTTATGATAAATCTATGTTCATACTTATAAAATTACAAATCAAGTTTAGAATACAGTACATATATTAAAATCCATTGGAAATTTATAATGCAGTACAAGTTTTGGAATACAGTACATATATGAAAATTGTAGAAGACTAATCAAGGCTCGGCAAAACATTTGAAGTTTGAACGAAGACGAAGTCCGAAAACAGACTGCATATGCGAAAGCTTATGTCACGCGAGAAGCAGATCTCACGCGAAGAAGGTCTCCACGCGAGAGATTTGTGCCGCGCGAAAGCTTGTTCCACGCGAAAAGCTTGTCGCGCGAGAACACACTGTTTAGTATAAATAGCTTGTTTTCGTTTTGTAATAAAGCTTTTCATTCATTATCATTCTGTACTGTGCGAAAACCGCACAAGACCTTTCATAGGTTGTTTAATTCAATCAAAGAAGCATTTTGTGTTCAATTCAATCTTCTCTTCTATCCAATCATGTTTACATTCCGCATTCACGTGATTGAGATCGCGTGTTAGTGATTTCTGGGAGATTTCAGAGGTTTTACAATTGGTATCAGAGCTTTAGGCTCTAGAACCACGATTTGGAAGAGATTTGGATTGAGTTTTACTCGAATTTGAAGAAATTCATCATTGATTACTTTAGATTTTGATTTGGAGATGTTATTCTGCTCGATTTTGGAGGATTTGGACTGATTTGGACCAATTTGAACTGAATTAGTGGACTTTAAGTGAATTTTAATCAAAATTAAGTTTAAAATTGACCTAAATTCATTAAAATTGGATTAAAATGGGTTTAATCAGACATATTCTTTGATTTGGAGGTGGTTCTCGCTTGAACAAACTGTTGAAAATTCGATTCTGCACGAAACTGAAAATTTTTGCTTGAAACTAAGGGTTTTCGCGTGCGAAAAACTGTGTTTTCGCTCAGACGGTTTTTTCACCTTTTTGTGCGATTTCGCGTGAAAAGGTGTCTTGGAAATTCGCACGAACAGTTCTCTCGCGCGAAAGTTTGTGACGCGCGAAACCACTTTTCGCACGGATTCTTATTTCGCACGAAACCTGATTTTTTGTCTTTCTGATCACTATGGCTTCAACAACACCGAATTTGAAGCATCTTACTGCTTCACTTCATCTAGACACGGAAATCGGTACTGGTAACAAGCCACCTAGACTGCTATGTGAAGACGATTATTCTGATTGGGCTTTCCGATTTGAGAGATATGTTATTTACACGAAACCGAAGATGTGGAGATCAATCCAGTATGGTCCTTACATTCCGTTGTATAAAAATGATAAAGGAGAGATGGTTCAGAAACCTGAACACTTGTGGGATGAAGATGACATCAAGAGATTAGAACTGGATGATAAAGCTTATGCTGCCATCACTATGGCACTGACTACTGAGATTTCTCAAAAGTTTCAAGATTTCAGGGGTGCTAAGGTATTATGGGATGCTCTGGAGTCTCAAATTATGGGCAACAAAGACATGAGAGAGAGCAAAAAGGATATGTTGAATCAAGAATTCAACATGTTCAATCATATTGTTGGTGAAGAGCTGGAAGTTCAGATAGCCAGGTTTGTTAGACTGGTAACAAAAATGAAGAGTGCGGGTTTTACTCTGGAACCCATCACAGTGAACAAGAAGTTGCTCAATTCACTTCCATACAGTTGGAATAATAACTGTACATTGATAAAGAGAACCAAAGACTTGTATACTCTTCAGTTGACTGATCTCATTTCAACTATCAAGTCTTATGCTATGGATGACAAGCAGCGAGCTGCTAATAATCTCAGTTCTCTGGGTGCTGAAGGAACTGCTCTCTATGCAAAAATGGCTAGTAATCCGAATTACTATGTCAGTTATACACAAATGTGTCAGCAACAACAATCTGGAAGTGCAGCATCTTCTTATATGCAACCAGCAGTAAACAATCAAGTTCATGTTCCAGCTGCTCAACACTATTCCCCCATCATCCATCAACAAGTCTCTCAAACTCAAGATTCTCACAGTGGTCAACATGCTTATGTTGCTACCACTAATCTATCAAAGCAGACTGTTCAGATTGTTGAGGAGCATCTTGCTCTTTTCACCACTTTCATGTCAAGTTATGAAGCTTTCATGGCTGGAAGACTTACTGCTCCAAATGTATTGGTTGATGATCTTCAACAAGTCAATCCTGATGATGTTGAAGAGAATGACATCAAATATCAAATGGCCATGGTTGTTTACAGGGCTAAGAACTTTGCCAGACGAACTGGGAGGAAAATGTTTGGCGTTAACAACTCTAGCAAAATTGGTTTCGACAAGACTAACCTGAGGTGTTACAACTGTGACAAACCAGGTCATTTCGCTAGAGAGTGTACTGAACCAAAGACTGGTCAAACTGAAGGCCCCAAGAAGATGGTGACTGTGGAGATAGAGCCGAAGAAAGACAAAGCAAGTACTTCCGGTGGTACTAAAGCATTAGTTTCTCAAACCAATGCTGAATATGATTGGTCGGATCAAATGGAAGCCCTTGATCTACATTTGTCTACTGCATTTATTGCAAAGATTGTTCCAGAACCAGAAGAAGAAGAAAATCTGTTTGCTGAATTCGTGTCTGATGATTTGTTGGAGGGTTTGTTTGCTACAGTGGAAGAAGAGAGGGAAAAAGTTGAAGTAGAGAAAGTGAAAGTTGAACAAGAGTATGAGAAAGTTGAAGAAGAAAAGGAGATAGTTGAGAAGAAAGATCAGGTGGAGAAGGTTGCTGAAGAAGAGAGTGTGATTGAAGAGTACAATGTCGAGCCTCCAGTCAAAAGCCCATGTGTTGATCCAAAGACTGTTGATGTTGCTCCAGTGGAAGAACCAGCTGATGAATTGAAAGCATTCATGGTCAAGAAGGTTGAGGAAACAGAAGGGGAAACTTCAGAACCCAAGGTATATGATGGTTTATGCAAAAATTCATGTGTTGGGAAAGTTCAAAAATACAGAGTTCATAATGAGAGCCTGATAATGGAAGTTGAAAAACTTCAGTATCAAGCTAGCAAACACAAGTCAAATGAAAAGATTTTTAAAGAAAAACTTGAAGGTTTAAACAAAACAATATATAATTTAAAATTAAATCTTCATGATAAAGAATGTACCAATAATGACTTGACAAATAGAAACAATGAACTCGCTTTAGAAATTAATAGACTTAACAGTGAATTAGCCACAGCTAAATTGACTGTTGAGAAATTTGAACTTTCATCAACAATGGTTGAAGGAATAATCAAGTCACAAATGACTCAGAAGATCAAAGGAGGAAAATGTGGTGTTGGGTTTTCTAACATTGCACCTCCAATTAATCATGATTATTCATGTTTACCTTCATCTGATAACATTTGTGATTCTGATATGGTCTATGGGATTGGTTTCTCTCCATCTCAAGACTTAAATCCTTCAGTAGAAGTAAATTTATCTGTTGATCCTATCATAGTACCCAAATCTAAACAATCAACTGAAAACTTTTGTGCAGATAAATTGAAGGTGGATGGGTTGGTTGAAGATTGGGAGAGTGATAGTGAAGGAGAAAATGAGAGAGAAAATTTGATAAATAAGAATGTAAAAGTTTTACAATCTGATTGTAAACAAACTTTGTATGGAAATGAAAAGTTGGTTAATTTGAATGAAATGAAATCTAATAGTAAAAATTATTTGAATGCAAATCAAAGGGTAAATCAGAAAGAAAGAATTGAAAAGGATTTTAAAAGTAGATTTGTTTCAAAAGGTTTAATTGAAAATGAAGAACATATTTTTAAAGAAACGAATTCTCGATTCTTTAAAAATAAACTTCATTATAATGCTAACCTTGTGAATCAAGATGTTTGTAGCCCAGATTTGCAAGTGAATGATTCTTCTGCATTCAATCTGAAAATTCAAAAGCCTGGTCCTTCTCCAGCACCAATCCGTATATCTAAGCCTGGTCCTCATCCAGCAAATTCAAAGTCTGGTCCTACTCCAGCAGAATCAAAGACTGTTCCTATTCCAACACCACCAATCCCAAAAGTCAAAACTGCCAAATCTCCAATCCAAAGTGGTCATAATTCATCGATTTCCTCGAATCTGCAAAAGATGAATTTGCAATTGTCAAACATGGCAAAGATTCGAGAGACTGTGGAGAAAGTTAAACCTAGTCAATCTGACTTTGGTTTTTATGACAATTTTCATAATTGTCATCCACATTTTGTTTTCCACACACAACAAAAGAGATGTTATCAGTGTGAAAACACAAATCATTTGGCAAACAATTGTCCGTTTCGACAAAAATCATTAAGTAAACAAAGATTTCATAATTCTATTTCTCATAATAGAAAACTGTTTTTCACTCGTGGAAAATTTTCAAATAATATGAAATCAAAGGTTGTTAATGATTTTAATGTCAAACGGGATAAGAATTTGACTAATGATGTAAAAGAAAATGTCAAGCTTAATAGCATAAATGAAAAGAATGATGTGCAAACAAATATAATAATATCAAATCATTTTGTCTTGCTGCAACACATAATGTGCTCAAGTCATGCTTGACTTGGGTACCAAAAACTAAGTAATTTGGTTACTTATGCAGGGACAACCGAAAAAGGCTACTGAAAGTCTATGGCATGTAGATAGCGGTTGTTCAAGACATATGACTGGGAATTTATCATTACTACAAGATGTTCAGTCATATAACGGAGGAAGAGTGATTTTCGCGGGAGACAAAGGAGGACGTATAACAAAACGTGTTACAGTTACAAACGGCGTCCTTAGTTTTGAGAATGTTAATTTTGTTGAGGAATTAAAACATAACCTGTTAAGTGTGTCTCAAATCTGTGACAAACAATATTCTACACACTTTACTAACAAAGAATGCTTAATCTTAAAACCAGGTTTTGTTGTTCCAGATGAATGGATTTTGATGAGGACTCCGAGAGACAGACACATATCTTCTTGATATGCATTGTTCTAATTCTTTGGTAACAGCTTCTTGCTTACTATCCAAAGCCTCGGAGAATGATTCCATGTTATGGCATCGTCGATTAGGACATGTCAATCTTAAAAACATGAATAAACTTGTACGTGGAAATCATGTAATTGGTTTACCTGAAAAAGAATTTCAATTAAATGAACATTGTTTATCATGTTCAAAGGGTAAACAACATAAAATTCCTCACAAACCAGTTGCACACAACTCAGTCGAATCAATCTTACAACTCTTACATATGGATCTTTTTGGTCCAGTAAGTGTTTTAAGTTTGGGTCGAAGATCTTACTATCTAGTTGTTACTGATGACTTTTCTAGATTTACTTGGGTGTTTTTCTTAGCATCTAAGGATGAAACTCCACACCTTTTGATCAAGTTCATTACTTTGGTGGAGAATCAGACAGAGAAAAAGGTAAAATGCATCAGAAGTGACAATGGGACAGAGTTTTGCAATCAAACTCCGAATGAGTTTTGTGAATCCAAGGGAATTGCCAGACAATTCAGTGTTGCTGGCACTCCACAACAGAATGGAGTTGCAGAATGAAGGAATAGAACATTGATTGAAGCTGCAAGAACGATGATATCTGCTGCCAAATTACCTTTGTTCTTTTGGGCTGAAGCAGTAAATACTGCATGTTATGTTCAGAATCGTGCTTTAATCAACAAAAGATTAAATAAGACTCCTTATGAAATATTTTATAAACACAAACCCAAAGTTAAATATTTTAAAGCCTTTGGTTGTTGTTGCACTTTGTTGCATACAACTGAATCTGATTCAAAATTTTCTGAAAAGGCTGATGAATGTTACTTTGTGGGATATGCTGCTAATAAAGTTGCATATCGTGTTTATAATAAAAGAACTAGATAAATAATCGAGTCATTTAACATTGATTGGCACGAGCTTAACATAACTGATGCAGGTTCAGCTCCTTCATGGGTTTATGATTATGAATCTTTGTTCATAAATTTTAAAATTTCTAAACCTTCATCTGTAGATTCTACTTCTCAAGCAATCTCCTTGGAAAACAAAATAATTGAGGAACTTCCATCTTTGATATCTGATGATTCTACTGTTGCTTTATCATCCAAAGATATTCCTACAGCTTCTGTACCAGTATCTGCCTGTTCTGAGTCATTAGATGTTCCTTCAGAACAAATTCCTACTCAGGAGCTGGAAGAATCGTTGAGTTCTCCATTATCTTCATCTTCTTCAGAAACTATACATACACCAATAGAAATCATTCAAATTCCATTTGAAGAATCTCCAAATGTGTCTACTGCTTCTGAAACTCCTATTTCAGATGACACACTTGAAGAAACTATTGTGTATCAATCTCAACATTCTGAAGAGGTTATTGATAATGTTGAACATATTACCAATTTGGAAGATGGAATGGTTGCAGATGAGATTCCTCAATTAAGAATACATAAAACTCATCCAACTGAAGCAATCATTGGTCCATTGCACGAAGGTGTAATTACCAGAAGTCGATCAGGGACAATCAACACATGTCTGTATGCTTGCTTTCTATCACAAATAGTGCCCAAGAATGTGGAAATGGCACTCAAAGAAAACAGCTGGATAGAATCAATGCAGGATGAGTTGATGAAATTCAAGAAGCTCAATGTTTGGCATCTTGTTGAACTTCCAAAGGATAAGCTTCCGATTGGAACAAAGTGGATTTTTTGAAACAAGACGGATGAAAAAGGTGTTATAGTTCGGAATAAAGCACGTCTTGTGGTGCAGGGATTTTATCAAGTTGAAGGATTGGATTATGAAGAAGTGTATGCTCCAGTTGTAAGACTATAAGCAATACGCATATTCCTAGCCTTTGCTTCATACATGAACTTCAAGGTGTACCAGATGGATGTTAAGACTGCATTTTTATACGGAGAAATGAAGGAAGAAACCTATGTTTGTCAGCCTCCTGGATATGAAGATCCAGATCATCCTGATTATGTATACAAGTTGGATAAGGCACTATATGGATTACATCAAGCACCTCGTGCTTGGTATGCAACTCTGACTGAACATTTGCTTGCAAATGGTTATTCAAGAGGAGCAATTGATCAAACCTTATTCCTATGAAAATCAGGCGATGATATCATTTTGGTTCAAATCTGTGTCGATGATATCATTTTTGGTTCTACAAATGAAAGTATGTGCACGGAGTTTGAAGCAGTGATGAAGAAGAAATTTGAGATGAGTTCCCTTGGAGAAATTTCATTTTTCTTGGGTATTCAAGTTACTCAATCTGAGACGGGTATTCTCATCCATCAAGAAAAGTATGTTCAGACTATTCTTGAGAAATACAAGTTTCAAGATTCCAAAGTAGCTCCAACTCCAATGGCTTCTCGTCCTACTCTTACTCCAGATCCATTAGGAGAATCAGTAGATCAACATCTTTACAGATCGATGATTGGTTCCCTCATGTATCTCACTGCAAGCAGGCCGGATGTCATGTTCCCTGTTTGTCAGTGTGCCCGCTATCAAAGTGATCCAAAGGAATCACACATGAAAGCTGTCAAGCGGATTTTCAAGTATCTCAAGGGTCAACCTAAACTTGGTCTTTGGTATCCTCGAAATTCCGATTTCAATTTATTTGCTTATACTGACAGTGATTATGGTGGTTGTAACTTAGACAGGAAATCAACCACAGGAGGATGTCAATTCTTGGGTAACCGACTCATTTCTTGGCAGTGTAAGAAGCAGAACACTGTATCCACATCCACTGCCGAAGCTGAATATGTGGCTGCTTCGAGCTATTGTTCCCAGCTTGTCTGGATTCAGCAACAACTTCTCGATTATGGTCTCAACATTTATGACACACCAATTTGGTGTGATAACACGACAGTTCTAAACATCGTAAAAAATCCCATTCAACACTCAAAAACTAAACACATTGACATCCGCATCCATTTTATCCGCGACTGTTTTGATCGTAAACTTATTCATCTAAAACAAGTGCCGTCAACTGAAAATATCGCTGATTTATTTACCAAGGCATTTGATCATTCTCGATTTGATTTCCTTGTGCAATCATTGGGAATGATTAACTTTGGATAAATTGATTTAATGAATCTTCACAAAAAGATTTTTTTCTTTCTTTCATTTTTAATAAAGAATAAAATTGCAATTGTTTCTTTTCTTAAAAGGACAATCACAATTTTAGGGGGAGAAAATTAGAAAAACAAGTTCTGAAAAATATTTTTGGTCTTAGGGGGAGTTAAGATCAAAGGATTGCCAAAATTAAAAGAAGAAATTTTCATAATTAAATGAGAAATGATATTACAAAGTTCTACAAAGTCTAAGTACTTTCAAAGGCTTAAATACGAATAGACTTGGATTATGTTTGATGTGTCGATAGGCTTTGCTTTCAGAAATGAAAAGATCATAATTGAGTGATTACACTTGAATTAACGAAATATGAATTAGTGGGGAACATATCAGGATTCTGTGCCAAAAATGTTCTAACACAGACTGAGAGATATAATCTTGTCATACTCAAGCCTGTATATGATTGATTTAGTGATTATCATAACTATATATATATATATAGAAGATAAAATACAAAAAGAGAAAAACACAAAAAGAAAATAATTAAGCAAAAAGATGCCAAAAGGAAAAGGCCATATAGGATATAAGATGCCAAGAAGCACAACAAATCAAAAGATATGTCTAAAAGACATACATACTATATGGTATATATTTTCTATTTTGAGAATAGTTTTTAACTTTGGAAGGCAAAATCGAAAGATGGGGCATGTAAGTCCGGATGGCTTGTAAGTCCTAAACATCTTGAGAGGGCAGACGTAAGTCCGGATGGCTGTCAGTAAGTCCTTAAACTTGTTAATATTCCGGGTTAAGAAATATTTCTCAGGCTAGTTATGCTCAAATAGTTATATTTAGGAATACAATAAATGGTATCACTGATCATCAATGCAAGGTTTAAGTCAAATTGGGGTGACTTGAAAATCTCGATAGTGTCTTGAAGGATAATAATTACTTTACAGAAATTCTGATTGTGGGATCCACTGAATTATATTAAATCAACACAAAACATGATATATATCACTCATTATGTTTCTGAGTAAAACCTGAAGTATAAGTTTAAAAGGACAAATTATATTGACAATCAACTTAACCAGTTATTTTAAATAAAGCCGGACAGAGTCTTAACTTGACAAAGAACTATATGATCTCATTATGAAAATTCTTATACAAAAACAAGCAAATCCGATCTTGATTCTTTGATTGTTTTCATTCTTTTGTTATTTTGTATGTAAGTGTTTGTTTTTATTTCACTTTTATAGTGTTTTATTTTTATTTTTATTTTTAGGACAAATAAATACAAGAAAATTTTTAAAAATTGAAGATTCATTAAATTAATTGGTCACTTGGTAAATAACATTTTATGTTGACATAATTCTTTAAGAATAAAAGGATTTAAAAGTTTGAAAAATAAGAAACACTTTGAAAATTTGAAAACATTTTGAAAAGTTTGAAAGCATGTGTATTTCGCGCGACAAAGTAAAGTCACGCGAAACTGGTTATTTCGCGAAATGAATTTTCGCATGATATGTCAGGGGTATAAAAGTCACAGTATCCTAGACGAAATCACTTTTCGCTCAACACACCCGAAAACATTTTTCGCTTATCATCTTAAAGGTCCTTTCGCTTGCACTCAATACTTCAAAATCAGAAATCATCTCACTCCTGCTTGTGATTTTGTTCATTATTTCGTTCTTACTACTTGCATAGTGTGATTCAAAGGTATAACATGTTGATCCAGTTACTGTAGCTATGAAATGTTAAGTGGAACTTAACATCTTTGACATAAAATCGTAATAACAGGACTTAAAAGATGAAATTGATTAATGAAATCAACATAATAGTCTTAGGCGACAGGAATGGAATGGATTGCAGGGTTTAAAAACAATTTTTGATCTGTTTATTTGAAAGTCGGAGTTGTGCGAATCGCACAGAACTTGAACGGACGCGAAAAGGGGTTGTCGCGTGAACTTGGTTCTCGCGTGAGCTTTGGTTTCGCGTGAAATACAAATTTTGCTTAAACCTAGTTTTCGCAAAGTGCTTTCGCGTGAATGTTATTTTCGCATGTTCATTTTCGCACATTGTTCATTTTCGCATTGTTCATTTTCGCATAACAGAAAGCTTTAAAATTTCTAAGTGTTGATATTGTTGTGTCTCAAATAGATTTTTTCACAATAATCTTAGCTGCTAAACTTTAAGTGCAATACACGTATTCACATGTGACTTAGTTTTAAATGGTGAATTGTTCTTAAGTGTCAACTTTTTAAGTGTAAAAGAACTCAAAAGATAAAGAGTTTTAAGTATTGGAAATTTATTTGGAATAATTAAGTTATATTAAAAGTGTTCTGATTTTGATCATGTTTTACAATGCAGATGGCTAATATGATTTTCAAAGCTAGTCACAACTGTATAGCTTACTTAGATGAGGTTCCTGAAGGAAAAGAGCTGTTCAATTCTATGATTGAGGGGCTAAAGAACTCTAGGATTGTTTATGCTATTTCTGCTGATCCAGCCATCTATTCCGAGCTCATAGATTCTTTCTAGAGCACTGCTGCTCTGGAAAAAGACCAAGCAGGAAACCAGATTATCACAGCAACTGTAAAGGATAAAAGGGTGACAGTTTCTCAAGCTATACTAAACAGAGTTCTTCTGTTTAATGATCAAGAGGGAGCACCAACAAGACTAGATGATGATGTAGTTATGGATTGTCTATCTCGGATGGGATATGAATATAGATATCCAAGTTTGGAAAAGAAGTGGTTACCACCATACTGGAAATATTTATTTCATGTGGTAATTCACTGTCTGAGTAATTTGAAGGCTGGCATGGATAGTCTAAGTGCTGTGTTTGGATCTTTATTGGTCTCTCTGGTAGAAGATATTCCATTCAGTATTTCTGGCGTTATATTTCAAGAGATGCTGAAAAACGCTACAGCCAATCCAGGAGAAAGTTTATTATGTACCCGAGATTTGTGCAACTTATCATCAATGATGCTTATCCTGAGCTTGCTACTCAGAGATCTCCTAAGTACGTAGTACAGACAGTGAAGAAGGAGATTTTCACTCATCTAACTGGAACCAGAGGCAACAAATGCTCTGGTGAAAGTTTTGCTAAGATTGGTCGATTTGCAGAAGTTGATAAGAATATTGGAGGTTTGGGAGGAGATGTACCTGTGGATGAGGCACAGACTGGTGCTTCTACTTCTACTGCTAGAGATAATTTGGATGAAGAGATTGAGAAATTGTTTGAAGATGAGCCTGTACATGAAGGAAGAATGGAAGGTGAAGTGCACTCGGCTTCTATTTCCGAGACTGACAGTGACCAAATTAGTAATGTTCCTTATGTTCTTCAAACAAATCGAGCTCTTACTACTCCAACATCTTCAAGACCAAATGATGAAGCCAGGGATACTGACTATATTCCTGAAGATTCTCCTAGTACATCCTCACGAAGAAAACGTATGGCAAGAAGGAGAGATTTTCCAGCTAGAAAGAGAGGTCGTGGTATTATACCCAGGAGACCACGAACACATGTGGTTGTCACTGAGACTAAGCAAGATCAGACAACCAATGTGACTTCTTCTGCTCCTGAGACAGAAACAGTTCCTGTTTCTAGAGCAGCTAATATTTCTGAATCTGGATTTTCAACACCTCCAAGGCAAGAAAACTTAGAGTTTGACGTTGACTCGTTTTTGAATACTCCTCCAGAGTTTCAAAGGAGAGAGGAATCAACTAGCACTCCTCATTCTATAACTCTAGAAGAAAGAGTTAAAAACTTGAAAAGGAGAGTTTTGAAAATGTTAAGATGATTGCTGAGCTTAAGAAGGAAAATGAAGAAAAATCAAGTCAGATCACCATGATTCGTCTGGATTCTGCAATCAAAAATACAAGAATAGTTTCTTTAGAGCAACAGATGAAGAACATGTTTGATTATTCTTCAGGGCTGGAAAGTCAACTAAATGAGCTCAGAGAATTCGTTTCACAGACTTATTTTCATCAGCCACCAATCATAAGGTCTACAACTATGATTGGTGAATCTAGTAGGCGATCTCCAAGTCCTCCTCCCACTGAGAATGTTCCAGAAAAGGAAGTGGTTAACGAAGCTCATACCTCCACTGAACAGCCAAGTGTTAGCACTACTGAGGATGTTCCTATTTCATCTAAAGTACCTATCACCAAAGCTTACACATCTACAGCTTTTGTTGAACCAGAGCACATGTTCACCTTACCTATTGTTCATGAACAGGAGGATGAAGAGTTGGTTGATTATGCTGATTCTGATGATGATGAGGATGACGATGAAGATGATGATGAAAATGATGATGATGATGGTGGAGATGATGGTGGAAATGATGGTGATAATGATGATGGAGGAGATGATGGAGGAAATGATGGTGATAATAATGATGGAGGTGATGCTACAGATTTATCTTCGAGTCCAACTGGAGATACTAACACTGATAATGTCGATCGACCAAGTGTTAGTGATCCAGAAGGATATGATCCTATTGACCTTGCCACTGAGAGTGTGTATGAAAAGGAATTGTATTCTTTTCAACAATCTTCTTCAGGAGCTATTGAAGAAGAACTTGATGTGTTTGATGATTTGGATGATCAGACTGAATATACTGACATTTTTGGGAATAACCTTCAAGAGTTATTTAAAGACATTAATCTTGAAGAAGGAGAAATCCCAACAGAGACTGTGAGTGGTGAAACTCCTGCTGTTGCTACAAAGAAAGATTCTACTGGTCAGATTGCTTTATTCACTAGAAGAGGATTGATGTTCAAAGCACCACCACCACCTACTGAAGCTCATTTTCTATTCATTTCTAAGCCTAAGCAGAAGTATGGTGAAATGTCTCATGTCATTAGCTGGGGTTATGATGGCGAGAAAAGGCTGTATGTAATAAAAAGAAAGAATGGAGAAATTGATTATCTGAAAAGCACACAAGACTTCCATACTCTACGTGCTGCTGATCTCTACTCCATGGGCAAAGCTCCATTCTTTAATGAAAGCAATTACAGTGAAGCTGAACTGATGAGATCCATGATACGAAGGGAGATGCGCACAAATTTCAAAGATTTTAAGACTGCCAAATCTAAGGTGATTGATGACTCATTTAGAATAGATGAAAAGACTCAAGCTCCAGTGAAAATACGAGTCTATCAACATCCTAAATTTATCAGGAAAGTCCCCGTGCATGGTCCAGTTCCTCCCAACTCTTTAAAGCAATTACTATCATGGAGATGTGAAAAGGATTCCGGTCACGCTGTGATCAGATGCACTGACAAGTCATTTCGAATCATTGATCCAGCAGACTTGATGAAGTTTGGCAAAGACGACTTAATCAAGCTTTCACACTGCCCTATTACAGCTGATGAGTCCGTTTATTTTCTGTCTTGCCAGTATGTGTGGATGACTGACCGAATCCTTAGGAACAAATGGTATGCATATGCCGGAACGTACAAGAAAGAAAACGTTGATCTTGATTGATCATGTTTCACCGAGCCTAGGGGGAGATTGTAGAAGACTAATCAAGGCTCGGCAAAACATTTGAAGTTTGAACGAAGACGAAGTCCGAAAACAGACTGCATATGCGAAAGCTTATGTCACGCGAGAAGCAGATCTCACGCGAAGAAGGTCTCCACGCGAGAGATTTATGCCGCGCGAAAGCTTGTTCCACGCGAAAAGCTTGTTGCGCGAGAACACACTGTTTAGTATAAATAGCTTGTTTTCGTTTTGTAATAAAGCTTTTCATTCATTATCATTCTGTACTGTGCGAAAACCGCACAAGACCTTTAATAGGTTGTTTAATTCAATCAAAGAAGCATTTTGTGTTCAATTCAATCTTCTCTTCTATCCAATCATGTTTACATTCCGCATTCACGTGATTGAGATCATTTGTTAGTGATTTCTGGGAGATTTCAGAGGTTTTACAAAAATCGACTTTGTAACTAAACTAATCATCTTATATAAACAAACAATGCAACAAATCAAGTTTAGAATGCAGTACATATATGAATCTCGGTTTGAAATTTAGTATTCACTATACATATTAATCGAATTTGTATCTAAATTCAAGGAACTTACCGTCGCTATGAATTGTCGATTTCTTCTTCATTTTAGGTCGTTTTGATTATGTTTTTCAGCAAAAAAACATAAAATCAGTAATATAACTTCAACAATTGAATGGATTTCACAAATAATTTGAAGAACTTACTTGATTTCGATTGTTAAATCACGGTGAAGGAGAATAGTTGACAGAAGACGTGTTTTAAAACCGTAATTTTGTGTTTTTCTATTTTACATTATCAAATTACCATAATGCCCCTTTGTTCCTTTATTTGATATAATTACTAGAAATGCCCATAAACATGTAATTAGTGGCTATAAATGCTTCTTAGATTTCTTAGGGAAAAAATTATTCTTAGGGGAACTTTCCCCTATATACATATATATATACATATATATACATATATATATATATATGTATATATATATTTCAGTCAACCCTAATCGACAAATCATTCCCCTCCGCCCCGTGAGCAGCCGAAGCAACCTCCTCCGCCGGCGAACACCGAACTAGCCTCTTTCCGGTCGCCGTTAGTCGTCGTTGGTAGCCATCGTCTCGCCGCGTGATTGTTTCGCAGGTACACGATCCACTTAGACTTTGTTTCGTTTAATTTCGCGTAGTTCGTTGTCGTTCTTTCGATTCGGTTTGTTTCAGGAGATACGGTTTGCACCACGATTGCACGGGGCGTTTGGCGGTGTTAGGGTGGTGTTGTATCGATGTTTTGGTGTGTGTCGGGAAGAAGAAACACCACACAGCAGCCTCCGACTGCTGGTGTGTGTGTATATATAAATAATATATATGCTGTTGTGTGTGCGTAAGTATACCCGATGTGTGTGTTCGGGTACAGATATACATGTATGTGTTGATAGTGTATATATATGTGTTTGTGTATCCAATATATACGTATGAACATGTTGGGTGTGCATTTGAAACCGTGGTCGAGCATCGACCGTGTGTGTGTGCATCAACCGTGGGTGTGTGTGTGTGTTTGTCGTTCAAGGGGGCAAAACGCAGCAGTTGAAAACTGTTGTGTGCGTGACGATTGTGGGTGTTTCAGTGTGTGGATGTTGGTAAATAATAGTTGTATGTGCAGCCATGTATATATATATAAATATGGGTGTTGGATGAAGGTATGTATATATGTGTGTGATGTGTGTGGGTATCGTGTGTGCAGGTGTGTGTTTATATACAATGTGTATATATATGTGATGTGTGTGTGCTGGTGTGTGGGGGTCACTGTATGCGTATGATATGTGTGTGTGAGCACTAATTAGAAACACACAAATGTGTGTGGATAGTTATATATTATCATTAATATATTATTATTATTATTATTATTATTATTATTATTATTATTATTATTATTATTATTATGATTATGATTATTATTATTATGATTATTATTATTATTATTATTATTATTATTTATTATTTATTATTATTATTATTATTATTATTATTATTATTATTATTATTATTATTATTATTATTATTATTATTATTATTATTATTATTATTATTATTATTATTATTATTATTATTATTATTATAGTACTACCTTATTTTAGGGTGTTAGAATTTATAAACGATATAGATATATATATTTGAGTGCATGATGATATAAGTATAGTTATCGTAATTTCAAACGTGTATTACGTGTCGGAATAGTAACTAAAGTTATATATGCCTATAAAGTGAATAATAATAAGTAAACATGGACTAACTATATATAATTCATATATTACATATTTGAAGTATACATAATTTGTGTGTGCGTCGCGCGTCGAACCGACCCAAACCAACCCGAAACCCACCGAACATACCTATTCTTTTAGACGTGATTTAAGATTTAATTTACAATTAATTATAGGTGCTTGATTGTTTCATTGCTCGCATCTTTAGATATGCATTATTCAAATTCATTGGATAGCTTTAGTTGTGATGCTCATGTTTACATGTGATAGTACTTGCTTATAACTTTATGCACTCATGTCTTACCAACCTTTTACACAACATCAAGTTTTGTTTACTATTTAAACCTGCGAACTCACCGACAATATGTTGACCCTTTTGAGCATATCTTTTCAGGTAACAATCATTGAGGATGGCTAGGGATGCTGCCTTAGCGATGACCTTAGATATGCATTATTTAAATTCGTTAGATAGCTTTAACAATTGGACTGACTTTTATTTGTTTATCCGCATTATGTTCACTTGTTTCCCGGGTTGTGGGATTATACTTAATTGGTTGTATGACTATATTTGTCGTGGAATTGACTAACTACGACACAAGTCTCCATTTGTGTTGGGTGACGTCATGACACGTTGAACTTCATCATTTATTGCATCTCTATCAATTAACAATGTGTTATGACGATCCCGTCCGTTACATCCTCGTATTTCCGCTATAAGCGGGGGTGTGACAGATTGGTATCAGAGCCTTGGTTATAGAGAATTAGTTGGAGTACTTGACCTAGACTATAACCTAAGTACCCACATGTAGTATGCATAATAGGATTATGTGTGCAATGATATACATGTAAACGTTCTAAGTGCACTATTGACTATGTTTAGTAGCCTACCTTACATGCTATCTGTGATATACTTATACGAGAAAATTATGGGCATTGTATCATCTATTTATATCTTGAGAAGGTTTTAGGTAAGCGCATCCTCTCATTGTGTATTTGAGTTATATTCAGATTGGATTAATGAGTGCTACTGTAATAATTCCTCTAAGGACTTAGGTTGTTAAGCCAACCTTTATTTCGTACGTCTGTCGATGTTACATTTGCTATAGGCGCCCTTATTCACAACTTGTTTGGTTGAGTCTTGGAAGACAAACACGCTGGCTAATATAACACCAGTAGACAAGAGACACGATATACTCTAATAATATGACTACTTCATCGGACTTTATATTATTGTACATAGATTCCTTTGTTCGTTCCTTGATCAAGTGAATTCTTTCTCAATCGTTTTCTTTGTACAACTTCGGTTAAATAACTCTTCATTAATAACCATATCCTTGATACTCAAATCATGGATAACACTCTGTACTTACGATGAAATAACGATCATGGTTAGTACAAATTGTTCATTCTATACCTTGGGACGCTAGGGTTATAATCCTAATAAGACATTGTTAATTACCATTACGGGTGCACACGTAATTACAACTTGCAGTGCCTGTGAAGCCTGGTGAATCTTGCCATGAGATAACGATCATGGTTAGTACAAATTGTTCATTCTATACCTTGGGACGCTAGGGTCATAATCCTAATAAGACATTGTTAATTACGATGAAATATTTATAACATCTACTCTTATTTAAGTTCCAATCTACCTACAGCCTCCATGAGATTCATATTGTGATATCAGTCCTAGTCCTAATGAGACATTGCTACTTTTAGCATTTAAGAAAATATGAAATAAACTATTTATTTGGAATGTACATGGCCTTCGCAGAGCGGCAACAAAGTGATGCTACCCCCTACACATGTATTAACTTTTTAGATGGATTAATCTTGAAACTTGAAGCATTAGTAGTTTTAGTGTTCTATCATTATGCCTTGATGGACTAATCGGATGTCACATAACCAGTTTAAGCGTTGTTCTTAGTATAACGTGGATGTGGTGGGAACGCTGCGGGAAACTCTATATATAAGCATCACCGGTATACTAAGAATGTATCTGAACTGGGATATGTGATGATCTTGATGAATTGGAGTAAGAAATGATAGAAATGATAAAGTGATAGAATTGGCTGTGCATACAAGGAATTCTTGACATACTGGTCGAAAGAGTATGATGAGAAAGGGAAAGCGATAGCCCTGACCTGTTTGATTAAGAAAAATAGAAATTGTAATAAATATCAACAACTATGCTTAAAGCCAGAAGATGAAAGCCTCACTCATAATTGTAATGTATGGCACAAGCTGAACAGTGCACTGAAACAAATTAGGAACAAACAGGCTTTAGTAGTGGCTATCACCAGAAATCATGGACTGGGAAAACTACAGAAATAAAGCTCATGCAAATCATAGAAGTCAAACATGCATTCGTGCATTTACGACCGGAGCGAAAAACGTTCGCTAATACTCAACCAATGGTATGGGTACAGATCTCCTCGATAATTATTACGCGTTTGTGTTAGACGATACCGAAACAGATTATAGCTTTGATTTTTTTGAAATTATCCCTTTACCTTGGCATGAGCCCCAGTTTCTTATAAATTAGTTACTCGGTTGAGATGGCTAGTGGTAATAGTTAGAGGTTGAACATAAGTACAAGAAGATCATGTCTTTGACATAGACTTAATTCTGTTCGGATTGTTTATCGAAACATGAAGACCAAGATAGTCCATCAGGAGTATATGGTATGTAATTCTCTATCAAATGACGAAGTTCACAAGAATCAAGGAAAACGACCTGGAAGGGACTTAAGACTCATTTCTTGCCTGAAGATTTGTTGATGCCTAAGGAAGAGTGTTACATATTTCTAGCACATGTGGTACGAAGAAAACAAAGGAAAGAAAGTTGAAAGATATTTCAATTGTACGAGATTTTCCATAGGATTTTCCTAATAACTTATCAAGATCTCCCCCTCCGCGTGAGGTAGAATTCCAAAATGATTAATTCTGTTATAAGAACACCCTATCGGTAAGCACCATCGTAAATACAATAATTATCAAGTAAGCCACAAGAGCTATTGGATAAACTCTTATTTGACCTAGTCAATCACTGTGAGTAACACTGACCTTGTTGGTTAAAAAGAAGGAAAGGTCATTTCAGTTATACATAGATTATCGAAAGATGAACAAGTTGACTATCAAAAACCAATACCTTCTCCCTAGGAATTATGATCTATTCGATCACTTGCATACAGGACGCAACATACTTCTCAAAGTTTGAACCCTGGTCAGGTTACTACCAATTAACGGTTCAAGAAGACGAGACCCGAAGGTAACCTTTAGGACTTGTTATGGAATTACGAGTTCCTAGCCATGTCGTTTGGGTTGACCGATGCTCCGATAGTGTTCATGGACTTGATGAAGTGGGTATGCAAGCCGTATTGGACAAAGTCGTAATCTCATCTATGTCATAGTTCCTGATCTGTAAGTAAGTAATCCTGACTGCCCTCAACTCATCATCTTGAGTGTTTGGTCTGGGGGTAGCCCTAATTGTAGCTTGTATGAAGCTTGAAGACCCAGCGGAACTTACTCCCCTTAGCTTCCTCTTTCTCTCTCTTTCCTCCTCCTCAATCTCCTCAGGGGTTAGAACCCTTTTCCCTTTATCACCCACAGACCTTTGTGACTCAGGGTGGAGAGAGCTTTGGCCTTCATTGCTTGGTGTAGCATCCAAGCTCTGCCCAGAGAGAGACTGTGATACACCTTCACCAGCAGGTGTTTCACTGAGGGGTTGAGTTGCTGAAGTAGTTATTGTTATGATAGGTGTTTCAATCTCTGTCACTTCATCAGTTGATCGTAAGACAGGGCTCTCAGGCTCTATCACTGGGCCTTCAGTCAAGGTTTTCCCTTTGAAGCTAATCTCAGGGTCTGCCTCAACATCCAGTTGACCAATGACATTACCTGATTGCCTTGGTCTATCTTCTTCAGCTTCTTGAGTAACCTAAGCCAACCTACTAGCTTGTTGAGGTTGAGTTGTTTGAGTAGATGGCTTATGAAGGATGATGGCTCTACTATCAAATGGCATTGCCCTTGGTATACCCTCCTCAAAGAGACTCTAAAACAAGTAGTCTAGGAAGTTCACATCAACGTGAACTTGAGGAGGTTGCTAAGCAGGTATAATTACAAGAGAGGATGGTGAGTCCTCAATGTCCATACTCCTTGAAGAACTCCCAGGTTCTGTGATTGTAATGACTTTCTCCCCCTTTTTGGTAGCATCACCCTCTTGTATAGGTGAGCTAGGACTTAGGTCAATCACATCCACAGGTTCTTGTGTTCTTGGTTTAGCTCTTCTTAAAGGTCTCCCAGCTAGTTTTTCCCTGAGATAAGATATCTCAAGTTGCTGATCATTGACCCTCTTGTTTAAAGTAGTCACTTGAAATTCAAGATGACTAACCTTTGAGACTAAGTAGGTGCATGTTTTTCACAATTTTTGCACCTTTAGTCTCAGATTCCCCTCATCTTCATCAGAAGAATCATGAGGGATGAGAGAATTGGACTTAAGTCCTCACTCTCATCACCAGCTTGGTATTCTGGGCTGCTGGATTTCCTCTGCTCATTGACAGCCTCAGATGAAGTGTCAATGGGCTGAGTTGCCATGGTTGAGGTCTTAATGATGTAATCACTTGCAGAAGTGAGAGCCTCTTCAATATGGATCCCCTGAACAGGTTCAGAAGGACCCACCTTAGCAATGGGTGACTGATGTGGGGTAGACATAGGGAATTCAGAAGCACTCCTCTCTCTTTAAGTAGGTGATGAGTAGAGAGAATCATGGTGCTCACTAAAGCCTAAGTCCTCATCAATGTCGAATTCAAGGTTAGGAATTTGGTTATTTAAGTCCAAAGGCTGGGGATGGTAACTGTCCCCTGAAGGTTGTTCACTTGAGTGTTGAGACTTAGAGTGAAGGCTTAAGGCAGTTGGGCTTATGAGCTCATCAGGCTGATCATGAGGAACATCGGTGCTGATTCTTGAAGAGATGGGAGTGGTTTGCTCCTCAGGAGAAGTGGGAGCTCTAGTATCCACTTCTTCCTGTATGGGTGAGTGTATGGGGGCCTGCACAGGCTCAATAACTTGAGCAGAGGTTTGTTTGGATTTTCTTTGGTATGTGTGGTTTATATGGGATCTTTTTGAGGGTAAGGAGATGATAGGTGTGGGTTCAACACTAGCTTGTGTTGCTAGGTTGTCACCTTGAGTAATGAGCTCTAACATTTTATGGACAAGGGCTATTTCTACCCCTGAGAAACCTACACTTGGCTTCTTCATAATCTTAAAGATGCCTAGCTTCATCTGTCCCAATTTAAGAATATTATTTGTTTCCCTCAACTGTGAGCCAAGTTCACAATTGAGAATGTGTTGAACATATCTAGGAAACATATAGTATTCTAAGGAGTCCAAGTTAGCAAGCAAGTTTGTATATACAAATTGAGAGTACCTGAACATGACCCCTTGCACCATTCCATGAACTATAAAGGAGAGATCCTCAGGAATCTGGTCCCACCCACCATGCTTGTTAGACAAGCTGTGAATCACTACATGGAGTAGGTATTTCCACTGGGATGAGACCTTCCCTTTCCTGAAGGTCTTTACAAAGAAATCTCCCTCATAGCCCATCTGCTCAAAGGAATAGTTAACAACTTCCTTTTGGAAAGACAGTTCACCTTCTTCATCATCCAGCTGAAGATGGGTGTTAATAATGGCTGGATTGATAAAGACTGTCCTCCCTTGCACTGTGGCAGACAGTGCCTTCTCCTCATCCATGATAACCTCTTGACATGTCCTCCAAAAGTCAAGCAGATGATCCTCATAAAGAGTAGGATCAATGGTGAGGGAGATGTAGTAGTTGGATAGAGCCAGAAAACGACAAACCTCTGAGAAACTATCATCTTTCTCAGAGTGCAATAAAGCAACCTGATTGTGTTGCCTATGGAGTTGCATGGAGAATTCAGGGTTGTTTTTGTTTTGAATGTTGGCCATTTAGAAAAACTTAAAGGTGAAGAAAGGTGAAGAACAGATGAAGTTTGAGAGAGATTAGGTTTGAAGTATGGTGTGAATTTGAGGTATGGTGTGAATTTGGAGCAGGTAGAAGAAAGAGGGGTAACCGTTTGGTATTTGTATGAATTGGATTTGAGACAAAGTAAATGAAAGAGGATAAACTTTGAAATCCATGTGTCGGTCCCACCTCTGAAAAGCAGTTTTCTTTTGCCCAAAAAAATACTCTTCTTGGAAGTCGACAAATCTTCCAAAGGTTATTTAACTTCGGAAGTTTTGACTGAAAAGCTTCCGAAGGCAAATTTTGCCTCGGAAGATATTTTAAAAATTTTGAAAAATTTTGCTTCGGAAGCAATTTATACCAATTTCATTCTGAGATGAATAAAAGCTTCCGAAGGCAACTTTAAATCTCCCGAAAGATAAAAAGAGTAAAATTCTAAAAAATCTAAGGAATATCTTAAAAGGTTTTTCTTCCGAAGAGAAACTGGGGCTTATTAAAGTGATAGAATGGGCAACATAGAACACACATAGTTTTAGAAATAATATGATTAAGTTTTAAGAAAAACTACTCAAAGTTAATCATCCCAATAGCTGATATAAGATATTTAAATCTCTGGTCATCAAAAGCCTTTGTGAACAGATCAGCATATTATTCATCTGTGTGAACCTTGATTAGTTTGATTAATCCCTTTTCAAAATTATCTCTAATCAAATGATACCTGATGTTGATGTGCTTAGTCTTGAGTGCTGCATAGGATTCTCTGTGATTGAGATAGCACTGTTGTTGACTATGTGAATGGGAGTCTCTTTGAAGTTGAATCCATAATCTAGCATCTGATTTTGAATCCAAAGCACTTAAGCACAGTAGCTTGCAGCAGCAATGTATTCAGCCTCAGCACTTGATGCAGATACACAGGATTGTTTCTTGCATTGCCAAGAGACTATCCTTCTACCAAGAAATTGACATCCCCCTGGTGTAGACTTTGCAGTCATATTGCATCCACCATAAGCACTATCTGTATATGCATACAGATTGAAGTCAGAGTTTTTTGGATACCAAAGGCCAAGAGATGGAGCTCCCTTAAGGTATCTTAAAATTCTTTTGACAGTGATTAGGTGTGACATCTTGGGGTTGGCCTGATATCTTGCACATATGCAAGTAGCAAACATAATATCTAGCCTGCTAACTGTAAGATACATAAGAGACCCAATCATAGCCCTGTAGAGATGTTCATCAACACACTCCCCCTCAAGATCAGGTCCAAGGGAGTGGTTTCTAGCTATGGGTGTCTTAGCAACCTTATATTCAGTCATGTTAAATCTTTTAAGTATGTCTTGCACATACTTTGACTGACTTATGAAGATACCAGTGTCAACTTGCTTCACTTGAATTCCTAGAAAGAAATTGAGTTCCCCCATGGCACTTATTTCAAATCTATCCTTCATCAGCTTCTCAAATTCTTTGCAGAGCTTTGGATTAGTTGACCCAAAGATGATATCATCCACATATACTTGAACTAGCATTAAGTCATTCCTTGTTCCTTTGATGAAGAGAGTTCCATCAATGGTACCCCTTTTGTAGCCATGCTGACAGAGATACTGAGATAGAGTCTCATACCACTTTCTTGGTGCCTGATGTAGCCCATAGAGAGCTTTGTCAAGCTTGCAGACATAATCAGGATGATCAGGATCTACAAAACTAGGTGGTTGTCTGACATACACCTCTTCATCAATCACTCCATAGAGAAAAACACACTTGACATCAAGTTGATAGACCTTGAAGTTCTTGGATGCAACAAAAGCTAGGAATATCCTAACAGCTTCAAGTCTTGCTACAGGAACAAAGACATCTGCGTAGTCAATCCCTTCTTCTTGAGTATACCCTTGAACAACTAGTCTAGCCTTGCTTTTTATGACAAGTCCTCTATCATCCTTCTTATTCCTGAAAACCCATTTTGTACCTATGGTAGTCTTCCCTTGAGGAAGAGGACATAGGTTCCAAACCTTTTGCCTCTTGAATTGAAGCAACTCCTCTTGCATAGCTTCAACCTAACTTCCATCCTTTAGAGCTTCATCAATCTTCTTTGGCTCTATCTGG
Source organism: Flaveria linearis (assembly GCA_024085815.1). NCBI lineage: Eukaryota > Viridiplantae > Streptophyta > Magnoliopsida > Asterales > Asteraceae > Flaveria > Flaveria linearis. Next base: position 85,773,589 of record CM044001.1, read on the forward strand.
GACAAGAAACAAGAGTTAAGACAGATGTTGGCATTATGAGACTGTCCACTTGTTCTTACACCTGTACCAACGTCTCCAATGATGTTTGTAGAAGGGTGAGACTTGTGGATCCTTAGTTGAGGGATCACAACAAGTTGTTTAGGCAGATCTAAATTGGAGAAATTCTGATCTGGCAAGGAGGATTCACCTTCTACAGCAGTACACTTATCAAGATTAACTTGATCCAATGAGTGTGTGACATCATTGAGATTTTCTTCAATGGGATGGTTCTCAGCATCAAGAAATTCCTGATCACTGTCACCACCACCATGTTCTCCAATATTTGAAGTTCCTACATTTGAGTTTTGTGCCTCAAAACTGGAAGATGAAGGCAACTCAGATGTATCAGCAGGATTTGTCATTGATGTGCTGGTAGAAGCTTCATTTGCAGGATTAGTTACCACTGGAGCTAAAGATATGTAGCTTGAAGGTCTTCTTAGCTCAAATCTAGGATCAGAATCGCTTGTAGGCAATATATCTGTGGACCCTGAAACATGCTCACAAGATTTATTAAAACAGTTGGTAACTAAATCAAGATCAAACAGCCAATCCGGACCAGAACCTTTCACACTAGGAGTGTGTTCATTGAAAGTCACATTGGCTGACTCCTCAACTACTCTAGTTCTAAGATTGTATACTCTATAAGCTTTAGCTTGAGAAGAGTATCCAATGAAGTGTCCATCATCTGATTTCTCAGTGAACTTGGCAATATGATCTTTGGTATTCAAGATAGTGCAAGGACACCCAAATGACCTGAGAAAACCAATAAAAGGTTTCCTCTTGTGCCAAAGTTCATAAGGAGTCTTACCATGTGTCTTAACTACTAAAACTCTGTTTTGCACATAGAAGGCAGTGTTGATTGCCTCTGCCCAGAAGGTGATAGGTAGTTTAGAGTCAGACAATATAGTTCTTGCAGCTTTAATTAGTGTCCTATTTCTCCTCTCAGCAACACCATTTTGCTGAGGAGTCCTGGGAGCACTATATTGTCTTGTAATACCCTTTTCATCATAAAATGTATCAAGTATTTGATTCTTGAACTCAGTTCCTTGATCACATCTTATGGTTTTGACCTTGTGATCACATTGATTCTCAATCTTTACGATGAAATTCTTTAGAAACCCAGGGGTCTCATCTTTAGTTCTAAGAAAGAAGACCCAAGTGAATCTTGTAAAATCATCTGTGATCACTAAACAATAAGAAGTCCTTCCTAAACTCATTACACTGGTGGGGCCAAAGAGATCCATATGTAACAAGTGTAGGGGATTAGTGATGGAGTTTCTTTCCTTAGGCTTGTGAGATACCTTGTGTTGCTTCCCTTTCAGGCATGCAACACAATGATCATCACTTGTAAACTCTCTTTTTGGTATTCCAATTACCAAATCATTCTTAATTAATTTATTCGTGTTATTAAAGTTTACATGGCACATTCTTTTATGCTAAAGGAAAGACTCATCACTATTTGCTTTAGATAGAAAGCATGAAACTTCTCCTGAGGGAGATGTTTCTTGCAAATCCATCTTGTACATGTTCCCTTTCCTGGGGGCTCTGAGTAGGATGTGCTCATGAGGAATGACTACCCCAGGTTTGAGAACAATGCACTCATGCTCAGTAAACAACATGTTATGATTCTGATCACAAAATAGAGATACACTCAAAAGATTGTATCCAAGCTCCTTGACAAAGTTTACCTTTTCAATGCTGAGCTTACCATTTGTGACCTTGCCCCTTCCAGTAATGTAACCACCTCCATCTCCTCCAAAAGCAACTGGTCCTCCATCAATTCTTTCAAACTTTTGGAGTAGTGACCTATTGCCTGTCATGTGCCTGGAACAACCACTGTCAATGATCCACACATTTTTGTTTGTCTTTAGATGTTCCTGCATAAAGAGATAGCTAGTTACATTTGGAAACCCAAGCCTCATTGGTCTTGGGCTCATTTAAAACAGTTGAAGACAATGCAACAGTAATAGATCCTATGGTTGTGCTTTGAGGATCTTGTGCTGTTGTTGATGAAGAACCTTTAGTCATTTGGCTTTTCTTTGACTTCCACACCACCTTTGGAAGTTTGGACTTGACCTTCAATACTTTGGAAGTTCTTGAAACTTTAGAAGTTTTGATGACTAGACCTTTAGAAGAACTTGCCTTTACTGCAGCAAGCTTCAGTACTTCGGAAGCATTCCTTTCTTCCGAGACCAATTTTTCTTCCGAAGGCAGTTTTCCACTTGCCTTCTTTTTCATTTTGGAACTTCCAAAGGAAACAGATTTTCCTTCCGAAGCTAAGTTCTTCTTGGAACTCTTGGATGTCTCTTTGTTCATCATGTGAAGAGTACCTTTAGGATTATATGGACAATCCTTGGCTAAATGAGAAGTACTCTCACACATGACACACTTTAGTTTCTTTTTCTCAAGAGTCATCATCATAGAAGAGGATTGACTTTGGTCACATCCCTTCTCCACCTTCACCTTTGAAGGAGCTGAGATTGTTCTTTTGGGTTGAGAAATATTCTTGGAGTTTGATGGTCCAGGCTGTGTAGCAGTAACACACAACTGATCAGTCTTCTTCTTGTTGCTGAGATTGTTGGTACACATGTCCCCGGTTCTAGTCTAGTGAGCTTAAATGTAATAGAACTTCTTCTTGAAACACATTGTAACGTTGATCAATATAATGAGAATCTCTTCTATATTTGTCTGTTGGATGAGTAATGTTATATCTATTTATATTATTTATTGTTACACGCATATATGACCATGTTATAAAGGTTTACAGTTGTTAGACATAGTTCTGAATCATTAAAGGTTCAAGAATGTGTTTAACTAAGTATCCTGATTTGGTCGCACGACTAGACCATGCGAATGGTCCAATCGCACGACTGAATCAGGTGATTGAGTCAATCGCACGGTTGAGTCATAAGACTGACTCAATTATACGAATGAACCAATCGTATGTTTCAGTCGCACGACTGAGACAGTCACAAGGTTCAGTCGTACGAATGAGAGCTGTAACCTATAAATACCACTTAATTCGTGGAAAAACGCAACACTTCGAATATTAATAACCCTAGTCGACCCAGAGTGTCCTGTTCGTCCATTCCAAGTTTATAGAACGTCTCAGATCATTTCTAGTCCGTTCTTAACATTTTCTAATCATTAGGTTTGATCTTGTTAACGTTCTCCCTGATTGGATCGCCAATCAAATAGGATTCCGCACTATTTGATCCGGTTTAACGAAGAATCAGTTAGTACTCCATACGTACACGGTCCTAACAAGTGGTATCAGAGCCATATGCTCTTGATTCTTCGTGGATTCAATCATGTTTTTGGTAAAGTCAACGTTTTTACGCGAAAGGATCCAATCTTTCTGCTAAAAATCAAGTCTTTACGTTTGCATGTTCTGAAAAATCAATATTTTTCGACTTTCAGCCGTCTAGGGGGTCAAAAATTGCGTTTTAGGTCAAATTTTGCAAAAAACCATGATTTCAGCAGTCTCAGTCGCACAATTATCTCAATCGTACGACTGAAGTCCAGTCGCCCAACTAAATCGTCCGATTGAGTCAGTCGCACAGTTCAATCGCCCAGTTGAGTCAGTCGCTCTGTCCAGTCGCTCAGGTGTCTGAGTCGCCTTGTCCAGTAGCCTGATTGAGTTCAATCGCTCGATTGTGTCTTAGTCGCTCCTCAGTTGCCTACTCAGTCTGTGTTTTTCAAGTTTAAGTTAACATTCATTATGGACTCCGAAAATTTCGCGTTCTCAGCAGGGAAAGACTCAAGGATCCAGAACTTACTGCTACTGGAGAATGAGATTGGTAACCACAATAAGCCACCTAAGCTTCTATCAATTGATGAGTTCTCGCAGTGGAAGCAGGGTTTGAGATTCATCTCAATGGCGTGGATACTAATCTTTGGAACGCTATTGAAACTGGTTACACCATGCCAGTTGGTGCTAATGGTATACCCTTAACGTTGAGTGGACTGACTGATGCTCAAAAGATTGCCTACAATGCTGAAAAGAAAGCTTACACGATGCTCACTCAGTCTATTCCTAAAGAGATCTTCCATCAGTATTCTGAGCATAAACAAAGTAAGAAATTCTGGAAAGCTCTCGAGAAAAGATATGAAGGGAGCTCAACTCTGAAGTCTTTAAAGGCGAAAGCACTTAAGAAAGAATTTGATAATTTTTCTGCTATTGGGAATGAGAGTTTGGACGACATAATTGACCGCTTCTATCATCTAATGAGTGAACTTCACACTCATGGGGTAACCACGTCTAAAGAAGAAAAGGTCTCCAGTTTGGCTGATGGACTTCCAGAAAAGTGGGATTCGTTTATTTCCACCTTGAGATACAATTCAGTTCTTGAGACATTGGATATAAATGACTTTATTCTGAAACTACGAGAGGAAGAAGTCAGACACAGGTACAAGGCAAAGAAGGGTTCTTATGCTCAGGATCCTACACTCTACAATGTTACTCCTTCTGCTACTTCTACTTCCAAAACTTCCAGCGCTCCTCTGCAGACTGCTTTTGTGTCAAATGCATCACCATCTACTGATCAAGGCTCATCATCAGCTAGTGAGTCACATGGTGCATCTGGGGTTCTACAAAGTTCAACAGTTACTCAATCAACGAAGTTAATGACTGAAAATTTGGGAAAAGTGACTGTGGAAGTTGCAAAGGAGCACATGGATCTACTTGCTGCGGTAGTTCATTCCTATGATGGTTTAGTGGCTGGAAAGATTGGAAACTGCCACCTGGCCGATGAAGACTATGAGCAGGTAGATGAGAACGAGCTGGAACGTATGGATATTATGTGGGCTCTTGCAAGTGCTGTGCGAAGAGCTAAGAAGTTTATGAAAAAGACAGGACAGAATCTCGTGGCTACAAAAGATACTACATTTGGTTTTGACAAGTCCAAAGTCACGTGTTTCAAATGTGGAGAAAAAGGCCACTTCAAGAGAGAATGTGTGAAACCAAAGAAGACTGGTAACGGGAATCCATTCTCATCTTTCAATAGGCAAGACAAAGAGAAGAAGACAGCTCCCACAGGCAGTGAATCCAAGGCTATGGTTGCTCAAGGTGATGAAGGACAGGATTGGTCCTTCCGATTCTTATCTGACGATGAAGCCAACATAGCATCTGTTGAAGACTTAAATGAAGACTCAGCGAGTGAGGGGGAGAGCTCAGCTGAGATTGATACTGCTGAAATGGAAGAGACTTTAGCTGCTGTTAATCAAATTGTTGAGAATGAGCTGAACGCTGAATCTGAAGCACAACCAGAGTCTCAGAATGCTTTCATGGCCGGAACGTCCACATCTGCACAGGTAAAATCGAAAGATGAACTTTTTGCTAAACATGCTTGTATTAATTGTGAAAAATTTAGGGAAAGCATTGACTTAAAATTTGCTAGGTTATTAGATCACAATGATAACTTAGTAAATGGCTTAAAACTGTGCTCAGAGGCTAACAGAGTATTAAAACAAAATGAGAGCAGTTATAAGGAAAAGGTTGAGGCATTAAAGAAACAATTAAAAGAGACTAAAGTTGTTGCACTCAACCAAGAGAATGATATTAAATTCTATTTGAAGACCATTGAAGAAACTAAAAAGGATAAAGCAGTTTTACAAGTTGAAAATGAATCTTTAAAACAAAAACTTCATAGTCTTGCGAGCTCCTCGCATATTTTGAAAAACTTGGTTAAAGAGCGTAACAACGGGGATGGTTTAGGATACAAAGTTGTGCCTCCACCACATGAGATCCGCTTGAACACCAAACAACGTCCAATTAATGATAACCCCATAAAGGATCATGTGGTGACAACTCCTCTGGTCATCGATCCGGACACAGCAGTTAACTCTGCCCCTCCGGTTTCTGACCAGAAAGTATCATCATCAGGCACTACTGGCACACAAGTCACTGGAAACCGGGTGGACGAGAATGTTCAAGCATCCCTTGGATTGGGTCAAAAGTCGATTACCACACAACCTAAGATTTCTAAAACCACTCAATCTAAATCAATGAAACAAGATACCCACCATCTTCCAAGACAAAACACACATAATGTTAAACAAGTTAAATTTGTCAAGGGAGGTGAAAGTCTTAAAAGTGAGAACAAAAAGAAAGAACCTGAAGTTTACTCACCGCCCCACAAGAGATCTCCTAGCCCTGATGAATGGAGGTCCTGCTATACTTGTGTACAGCGCGGTCATATTTCTACAAACTGTCCTCGCTATCAGATTCCAAGAATTAAGGTTGATCTAAACAACGAAGTTAATCTAGATTCAAAACAGCGATATAAGACTCCTGTTAGATCAAAAACACCTATTAGGTCTAAAACACCTTCTAGGTCTTTTTCGTCTCCTCCACGCCAAAGGCAACACAAACAAGTCACTGACAAGTCTGTGATGCCAGCGACAAAACCTGTTTCTGAATCTAAACCATATGCTCAAACTGTAAATCAGTCTAAGGTTTACCACAAACAATCCTTTCATAGGGATGGTTTGTGGAAAGCCAAAACAACTGATGTGACTGAAAGAAAGGACAAGTTGAAAGTTGATATTCCACCCACTGATAAAGGACAGTGGGTCGAGTTCATGATGGTTGATGCCACCGGGAAACCCAAGCCAGTCAAGGCTTGGGTCCCCCTTTTTAACTGATTATTTTCTCTTATGTGCAGGTTGTCCGCTATAGTGCGTCTACAAATACATGGATAGTTGATAGCGAAGCTTCCAGGCACATGACAGGAAACAAGTCTCTCCTTTTCAATGTCAAACAAATTAAAGAGGGACACGTTTCCTTTGCTGGTAACAAAGATGGATACATTACTGCTCAAGGCGAAGTAGGTAATGCGAAGGTAAGATTCAACAAAGTCAATTTTGTTCAACAATTAGAAAACAATCTGCTTTCAGTGTCTCAGATATGTGACAAGGGCTTTAAAGTGATGTTTGACAACCGCAAGTGTTACATACTGAAGAAAGAGATGGAAATTCCAGAGGAGCAGGTCTTAATGTCAGCATCCAGGTACAATGATCTATATGTATTGGATATGTCTAATGCTTCTTCCTCTGAGTCTACAGTTCAGTGTTTCTTATCCAAAGCAACAGAGAAAGAATCCATCTCATGGCACAGAAGAATGGGACACATTAATCACAGGAAGATGAATCATCTGATTCATAACAACTTAGTTGAAGGAGTTACTGTCAAGAACTTCCAACTTCCTGATTTTTGTGTCTCGTGCAAGAAGGGAAAGCAGACCAGGAAATCTCACAAGACCAAGCACGTCAATCCTATCGAGATGCCCCTGGAGCTACTACACATGGATCTTTTCGGTCCAGTCAGCACGAAGAGTATCGCTGGAGACTGGTACTGCTTCGTAGTCACTGACGACTACTCACGATTCTCATGGGTGATGTTTCTTAAAGCAAAGTCAGAAACCTTTGAGTCATTCAAAGTGCTGGTCACCACTCTTGAATCACTTTACAACCTGAAGGTTAGGAAAATTCGCTCAGACAATGGAACCGAGTTTAAGAATCAGTGGATGGATGCTTTCTGCAAAGAGAAGGGAATTGTTCATCAGTTCACCTCTGCATACACACCACAAATGAATGGAGTTGCTGAGCGAAAGAACAGGAGCTTCATCGAGACAGCCAGGACCATGTTGGCAGACTCAAAACTACCAGTGCAGTTCTGGAACGAAGCTATTGCCAATGCATGCTACACACTCAATCATGTGTCAGTAGTGAAGAGGCACGGGAAGGCTTGCTATGAGTTACTACAGAAGCGTAAGCCTAACCTGGAGTATCTGGAACCTTTCGGTGCTCCTTGTACGCTTCTGAAGAAAACTCAAGAGGGTAAGTTTAATGAAAAGGCAGATCAGGGGATCTTTCTAGGATACAGCATACCCGACAAACGAGTTTACAACAACTCTACTGGTCAGGTAGAAGTATGGTGTAATGCTGACGTTCAACGTTTCACCATCCTCCCTGCTGGAAAAGGTCCATCGTCATTCTTTGACTACGATGGCTTTTTCAAATCATTCAATCTCCCTCAGATAGATTCAGATGTTGATATTGCTACTCAGATGATGCACGATGTTCTAAACTCACCAAATCTGGACACTAGCAATGCAACACCTGCAAGTGGTTCATCGAGATCTGTCACAGCTGATCGGGATGATAGTGAGGACTCATCAGTTGATGAAGAAGCAACTGAAACCAGCAATGCACCAAATGTTAATCAAGAAGGAAGCTCTTCAGCTGCTGAACCTGCATCTGGAACTACAGATACTGAACCTTCAGTCATAATTATGGATTCTGAAGTTGTTGTTCCTACAACTCCCATGACTAGGATCAGTACGAATCATCCGCCAGATGCTATCATTGGTGATCTTCACTCCGGCGTGCAGACAAGAAATCGACTGTATACTGCTGATTACGCTAAAGTTATGGAAAAGGGCTATGTGAATGACGGGGCTTACAGATGTTTTGTTTCTCAAATTGAACCCAAACACGTAAGCGACGCCCTTAAGGATGAATCCTGGGTCAATGCTATACAAGAGGAGTTGCTACAGCTCAAGAAACTTGGAGTGTGGACTCTCGTTGACCGACCCAGAGGAGTCAAAGTAATTGGTACCAAATGGGTACTAAAATGCAAGAAGGATGACCAGGGTATTGTTATCAGAAACAAGGCATGGTTGGTTGTTCAGGGCTTCAGACAAGTCGAAGGAGTCGATTACAATGAAGTCTTTGCTCCAGTAGCTAGAATGGAAGCTATCCGCATCTTTCAAGCCTACGCTTCTTACATGAAGATCAAAGTCTATCAACTAGATGTTAAGAGTGCATTCTTGCATGGAGAAATCCGTGAAAAGGTCTATGTCAGTCAACCTGAAGGATTCGAAGATCCTTATCATCAGGACAGAGTCTACAAGCTAGACAAGGCTCTGTATGGGCTACATCAGGCTCCTCGAGCATGGTATGAAAAGCTCTCCACCCATCTGTTGAAGCACGGCTTTCGCAGGGGTGTGATTGACTGTACATTGTTTATTAAAGAAAAGGATGGTGATTTGCTTATGGTGCAGATCTATGTGGATGACATCATCTTCGGTTCTAGAAATGAAGAGTTGTGCAAAGAATTCAAATCTGTGATGAAGGCAGAGTTTGAAATGAGCGCCATGGGAGAAATGAAGTTCTTCCTAGGATTATAGGTGGATCAAACCCCTACCGGCATCTTTCTGCATCAGACTAAGTATGTAGGTGACATTCTTAGTCGCTTTGATATGGAAAATGTCACTGTAGCCGGTACCCCACTCACCACAAATCATGATGTGGCTCCTAATGAGAATGGGGATTTGGTGGATGCCACCATGTATCGTGGGATGATCGGATCTCTTATGTACCTCACTGCTTTGCGTCCAGATATCATGTATGCCACATGTTTATGTTCTCGATATCAAGCAAAACCCAAAGTAAACCATCTGATTGGAGTTAAGAGGATTTTTCGTTATCTGAAGGGTGCTCCAACACTGGGGTTGTGGTATCCTCATGATGATGACTTTGCGCTAACGGCGTATAGTGACTCGGATTATGGAGGCTGCAAAATGAATTACAAGTCTACGTCAGCAGGATGTCAATTTTTCAGGAGAAGATTGGTAACTTGGCAGTGCAAGAAGCAGACACCAGTTGCTCTATCTACCTGTGAAGCTGAATATGTTGCCGCCGCCAGCTGCTGCTCTTAAATCATTTGGATACAACAGCAAATGCGGAACTACGGTTTGCATTTCACTTCTACTCCCATATTTGTTGATAATTCTGCTGCAATGCACTAACTAAAAATCCGGTCCAACATCCTAAGACCAAACACATAGGCATCAAGTATCACTTCATAAGCGACTGCTATGAAAAACATTTAATTGATGTGGTCAAAATTAACACGGATTTTCAACGCGCTGACCTCTACACCAAACCATTTGATAAACCAAGATTTTTCTATCTGCTAGATGTCAACGGGGTTAAAAGGAAAAGTGATGTTATCTTAGAAGAAACGGATACATAGTCCGACACCTGTTCATTTTTCAATTTTTAGTATTTCTTTTATTTTAATTTTTTTTAATTTTCTTGTCGTATAAAAATCCAAAAACACAAAAAGATTTTTTTTGTTTTAGGATTTTAGGGGGAGATTATGTTCAGTATTCATTTACTTAAAAAAAAAGGGGGGGGGGAAGGTTAGTAAAGCTGAAAAAGCATAGACAACAAAACTGGAAATGTGACTCGGTAGAATTGGAAAGTGATAGTACATAGGCATCGAGTTACTTGGAACACCAAAATGATTTTCCGTTCAACAATGTTAATTAAATCATAGAAAATTTATAAATCAGAGAATTCTAAGTCTAACAAAATGGGAAAATGATAGTATGTTTGATTGGTACTGTAACCACTCGGAGAAAGTAGATCTAGGGTTGTGCAAGTGCACCATACGATGTGTCAGTAGATTCAACACAATAGATCAGTAGACATCATCAGTGAATTGGCTTAAATTAAATTAATTCAACAAGTTATGGGTTTTCATGGTATCCCTAGTCTGCACAATCAATCAATTTCCAATAAGAGGTGAGGAGCAAGCAAATGCCACAAATGTGAGCAAAGACCTGATAAACAGAGCAAAAGATGACAAATGCCACAGAAAAATGTATATTATAATATATTGCTCTAAGAAGAAGATAGGTATTGCGCCTCTCTGCTGTACGATGGCACTGACCTGAGGCTTGGCATGACCTATCCGTTCTAAGAATTCATTGTTGTTTACGCCTCTCTGCTGTGCGATGGCACTGACCTGAGGCTTAGCATCTCTTTGACAATTCTTAGAACCAAATCTTCTAATTCCCAGACCGCTCAAAAATCTCCTGAGGAAGATTGATTGCCATATTCCTGTGGAACACACAAATACTTGTTGACCTAATTCATCTAATTAATCGCTGATGTGTGTCAAAAGTCTGTGTATGGATTTAAGTGGACAAACATACTGACAATCATCGTGACTGCATCGCCTGATGGTCAAAATCAATGAATATTACATATTAGTTCAAACATGATTCCCAGTTAGTGCTTAGAAGTCTTAGATCAGTACAAACTGTGATATGTCATCATGCAAGGTGTAATTAGCACAAACTGTTCCAAGTAATGGTGTATATGCCTGTCTGATTCCAAATGAGTCTGTTCTTGATAAAATGTCAATGCTAATAGGCTACACAAACCTGCCCTAACAAAAATCACAAAAAGTTGTTCATTTTGTTCGTAGTTTAAAATTTTTCAATTTATTAATATAGTGTGTTAGTGTTGGACTGTGTACAGTGTTATCTGTTAACGTCACCAAATGAGCTTAACGTTTACTTAATAAAATTGTTTCTGAAAGGTTAAATGGATCATGTCTGAGGTGATCAGGTGGATAAATGGATCACGTCTGAGGTGATCAGGTGGATAAATGGATCATGTCTGAGATGATCAGGTGGATAAATGGATCATGTCTGAGATGATCAGGTGGATAAATGGATCATGTCTGAGGTGATCAGGTGGATAAATGGATCATGTTTGAGGTGATCAGGTGGATAAATGGATCACTTCTGAGGTGATCAACCTGTGGTATTAAAATGGTCATGCCTGAGATGACCAAATTGTTCATAAAGTCTTATCTACTGTTAAATGGAACTAAATGTCATATGGCAAGATGATTAAAATGTCACAAGTATGGCCATTCGCACGACTGAATCATATGTATGATCCAGTCGTCCAATTGGAACACACGATTGAGTCAAGTTGTACGAATGGACAGTGCGAATGAATCCAATCACACGATTGGAGGTGACCGACTGTGACAGTCGTTTGGATGAACCTCAATCACCCGATTGGAAATGAACGATTGGGTAAATCGCACGACTGAGACTCAGTCGCACTACTAACCTATACGACTAGGCTCAGTCGCACGACTGACCTAAGCGACTAGGCTTAGTCGCCCGACTGGGATTCGCCCTAGTATAAATACAGGTCGAATCAGCATCAGTCGCTCATTCACCCAAATCGCCCCCTTATTCGCACGACCTAGACGAACCTCTGCCAAAATTTTGTTTGATCCATATCTTCATCTATCTGTGTGTTTTAACGTTCAAGTGTACTTATACAGGTAATGTGCGAGATGGTTCATCAATAACACCAACAATGACGTCTTAAATCTCTCGAATTTCAACTAAACAGTACCCGAGAACATAATGAACTAATAGACTGTCAACACTAAGCTAAAAGTTCAAACAAATCTTAAAATATGCTTAATCGGTCGTTTCTGAATGTAATGAGCCTAAGTTCGACGTTTAACATCAAGTAAAGCTCAAAACAAGAATTTGAATGGACAAACTGTCGAGTAGGCGACTGGACACATTGATGAACTTCAGTCGCCCAACTGAGAAGACGACTAGTCTCAGTCGCACGACTGAGATGGACGAATGGTTCAGTCGCACAACTAAGTCCATTTGCTTGACTTAGTCGCACGTACGAACCCATTCGCACATATAAAGCTCAGTCGTCCTACTCAGTGGCACGACTTAGTTCATTCGTTTGCTCAATCACATGACTTAACCAAGGTGTAAAGTTCATTGACTGTAATTTTCTATCTTCAACATGCACTAACGTTTACTTACATTATGTGACAGATGGCAAGTCGATGGGTAATGAGCATGAAGCACAACATCTATGCTCATGTGGATTTGACATCCAGGAATGCAGCCGAGTTCTCTGACATTATCACATTTTTGAGGAGATTGAGGATATTATGAGCGATCTCTGCACAGTGTACACCATACAGGTCGATACAGCAGTCGTTTTGGGAAAACTCTGTGGTCGACAGATCCAGGGAGCCTTATACTATTAGAAGCTCTATCTTTGGACAAGACATCGAGCTATCTGAGGAAGATATACGGACAGCACTGGAGCTTGGGGACGATGCAGAATACCCAACTAGACTGCATCCCCTTACTGTCCGAGGTTGTTTTATGAGGGCAAAGTACTCGGGGGACATCAACTCGGGTATGCTTAACAAAAGCAACTTGTGCCCCCAATTCAAGTACCTTGCCCATATGCTTCTACAGTGTATAGCCTCAAGGAAGGGGGGGTTTGATGAGCTATCAGACCAGATGCAGAATGCATTCGCTGCTCTGGTACTGAACTTCCCATTCAGCTTCTCTAGGATGATCTTCACCTATTTGGTGGAGAACAACGAAGCAAAAGGAAAAGAGAGCTTCTGTACGTACCCGAGGTTCATCCAGATGATTATAGACCAGAAGCTCCCCCAGCTCCCGAAAGCTCAAGATGATGCTGTCATCCTGGAGATCATGGACGACACTACATTGGGAAGAAAGAAAGTATACCGGGGCAAGCAGGTCAAGCCCCCAGTGAAGAGATTGTTTGGGCATCTGGCCCGTGAGGATTACGTGGCGCCAGCTAGGAGAAAGTGGCGTCACGATGATAGTGACTCGGATGTTAAGCAGATTGCTCTTCCCTCCGATGACTCCGACGACGATGATCACGGTACTGATCAGGGAGGAGATGGTCAGGGAGGACCTGAACCAACTCCAATACACCCTGATTTCCATATGCAGGAGGAGGAGGAATCTGATGACGTGCCACTTACTCGGACTGTGGGCAGTCGGGAAGTGGCAACTGAGCAGGGATTACGGGCTGTTGGCGGACGCCCGGGAGAGACTGGGAGCTCTTCAGCCGATCCATCTTACACCCCAGCCTCTCCCAGCAACCGAGGGGGAGCCTCTGTGTCCAGGGGGACACGGAGGAAACGCGTGGCTCAGCCTCATGGGCTGAAGCCGAAACGTAGGAGGATTACTCTCATTACTACCTCCTCTGTTACCACCACTACCACCACCACAGCTACTACCTCTACACCACCCACTACCACTATACCACCCACCACCACCATTCCACCTTTCACAACCACATCCATAACCGCCACCACTACACCTCCTACTACTTCATCCACACCATCTCCCATTTTCACCACACCCACCACAACCACCACTACTCACCAAACAGGACCTTCCTCATTCCTAACCGACTCATAAATTCCTCCCATTTCTGGGGTAGAGCAGCTTGCAGTATTAAACAGCATGGTGCTCAAGCTGCTCGCTTTTGATGAGGCTAAGACAGCTCAGATAGATCAGTTGAGGGAGTTTAGCACTTCCCAAGCTCAGCTGATCTCCCAACAAACTGATCAAATCACCAATCTCCTAGAGCACCGAGATGAGACTGCCAAGAAGCTAAAGGAGTTAGAAGATGCCAATAAGACGATCATGCTGAAGCTCAAAGGGACACAAAGTGAGCCTCTAAAGATTGGAGAAGGCCAAGATGATAATGAGGATGATGATGATGAGGAAGATGATAAAAATGATGATAGTGTTGAGGACGATGATAGAGGTGATGATGAGGAAAAAGACAGGGAAGGTGACGATGAAGATGGAGATGCAGCTACTTCTTCCTCTGATCCTGCACAAGAACAAAGAACTAAAAGAAAACAAGATCAGAGGGCCTCATCTTCCGCTCCGTCTACCTCTCACTCTACAGAAGAAACAGCTCAGATTCAAGGCAAAGCTCAAGAATAGACGTCTATTCATTATTTAAACTTTGTACTTGAATATTTGTATCAAATTTTATGCTTTAAAAATAAAATGAAAAGGTTTAACCAACTTCATTAATGTGTTTAATATATACTTACTTGTGTTGTAATTGGTTGTTAAACAGGTTCAGCTAAACAAGTAGATGAACACGATGTAGTGCCCCTCTGTCACATTGATTCTAAATTGATGATGATCCTCGATCTACAAGGGATTGTTCAACGATCAGTTAGCTACACTGCTGAGGAAGGGGAGATTATTCATGACTTAACAGATGAACAAATTGCAGAACTGTTTAGTCTGAATCCTGACAAGCTGGTGAAAGATGCTCCAAAGGTCGACATAGTCAGTGACCATGAATTACTAGACGTCGACGAAGTGGAGATTGAGGACGTGACTGCTAATCACTATCCTCAGTATACTAACGCCGAAGGCGAAGTTCTCCCAGATCTGGGGAAACATTTGACAAAACATCTTCGATAAGGTAGAAGAGATGACGGCTGTGAAAGCAGCTACAGCAGAAGCTCCTCAGGCAAATGATGCTGATCTGGCAGTCAAAAAGGCTGAATGGATAGCCTGCCTGGAGGAGATGAAGAAACAGCGTGCGCCAAACAAGTCAAATGCCTACACCAAGCTTTACAAGATAAAGAAACATCAGAAGGTGTCTGGCAAAATTATCAGCTGGGCATACCTTGAGGATCTCAAGGTGTATGCTATCAAGAGGGAGAAGGGAATTGAATATTTCAGATTCCCACACGATCTGAAAACTCTCCCTGGATTTGAGCTTAACCGTCTAGCCAACTTGAGCCTCCTGTATGCTGTTCCAGGAAAGATGTCAGGATGGTTTGAGCAGGCACTGAAGAAAGAGTATCATACAAGGTGGGTAAACTTTAAACCTCAACAGCCCAGAAGGTTGATTCATAAGACAGAGGTTGATCCCACCTCAGGAAGACCAAAGGTGGTCTTGCGATGGCACCCTCCGCGCATAATGTCGCGTATTCCATTGAGGGGAATGCCACAGAATTTTGCACCCCATTTTAAATGGTGGTACTATGACTGGCGCACTGGTGGGGCAGTCATAGTTTTGGAGAAAGAAGGGAAGGTCGAGACAGTTAGGGTATTTGACCCTATGTGGCTAACTAACTTGTCTGCTTCAGATGTATACATCTTGTACAAGTGGCCACTGTTTTTTTGACACTCAAGATATCATACAAGCACTTCAGTTCCAACACGTCATACGTTTATGCTTCGCACTCAATATTCACTCTGGGGTTTCTAGAGAAGATAGGAAGAAGAGATTTGAAGAATTCAAGAAAGAAGTCAAAGTCTAGATAGAACTAGGTCCAAGGGGGAGTTTGTTGGTACACATGTCCCCAGTTCTAGTCTAGTGAGCTTAAATGTAATAGAACTTCTTCTTGTAACACATATGTAACGTTGATCAATATAATGAGAATCTCTTCTATATTTGTCTGTTGGATGTGTAATGTTATATCTATTTATATTATTTATTGTTACACGCATATATGACCATGTTATAAAGGTTTACAGTTGTTAGACATAGTTCTGAATCATTAAAGGTTCAAGAATGTGTTTAACTAAGTATCCTGATTCGGTCGCACGACTAGACCATGCGAATGGTCCAATCGCACGACTGAATCAGGTGATTGAGTCAATCGCACGGTTGAGTCATAAGACTGAGTCAATCGTACGAATGAACCAATCTTATGTTTCAGTCGCACGACTGAGACAGTCACAAGGTTCAGTCGTACGAATGAGAGCTGTAACCTATAAATACCACTTAATTCGTGGAAAAACGCAACACTTTGAATATTAATAACCCTAGTCGACCCAGAGTGTCCTGTTCATCCATTCCAAGTTCATAGAACGTCTCAGATCATTCCTAGTCTGTTCTTAACGTTTTCTAATCGTTAGGTTTGATCTTGTTAACGTTCTCCCTGATTGGATCGCCAATCAAATAGGATTCCGCACTATTTGATCCGGTTTAACAAAGAATCAGTTAGTACTCTGTACGTACACGGTCCTAACAGAGATGAGTTGCACATGAACCAGAGTTCATGTCATCAGTCTTAACCACTTCAAACCCTACAGAGATAAAAACTTGTTTCTGCTTAGAGTCAAAAGTGGCCTTGATCTTTTGAGCCTTCTTTGATTTTCTTTTGGCTTTCCTGATCAAGTTCTTTCTTCTTGACTTGGTCATCCCAACAGCTTTACTCTCCTCAAAGGGATGGTGACCCTTCTTAGAATGCTCTTCTTCACTCAAACCAGAGTCATTCTTCACCATCTCCTCTTCATCCTCTTCAATCAAAGGATCTATGAGGTGAAGCTTATCTTCACAGGTTCCACACCTAGGAGATCTTACAGACAAGATGGTGTGTGGAGGAGCTATCTCACTAGATCCCAGTCCCTGCTTATTTTGATAATACACTTTTGCATGCAAGGATGAGGATATTATGTTCTTGAAGGTTTCTTCTTTAAGAACATAGTTTTCTGCCTTAGCTTTGCTGATCACAAGCTCAGCCTGGCATTCACTTAACTTAGCTATGAGATCTTTGATCTGAGTCCTGTAATTTGTTAGCTCATGTTTAAGAGTTGAAATGGTTTTCTCTAAATCTTCTATTTTGAGTTTATAATCATTTTCAGCTCTTTTAAAATCAGCTTTTAAGATGTTTAAGGACTCAAGGTCATATCTCAGCTCTAAGTTATATGACCTGGATCTATTAACTTTAGCAATGCATTCAGAAGAGCAAAGATTTTCCAATACCTTGGTTTCATCATGGTCTTCCATAAGAGCTTGGTTTGGAGATGCATCTTCTATCTGAAAGCTCCAGTCAAAGCCTCCTTCTTCAACAGCAACTGCAGCTTGCTGCTTTGGCTTCTCATTCTGGTGAGCTTTCTCAGTATAGTTTGGTCTGGTTTGTGTTTGGCCACTATTTGTTCTTGGTGCCTTACACTCTCTTGCAAAGTGCCCCATCTGGTTACAGTTGTAGCACTTTACTTTGCTTTTGTCTAGCCTAAACTTTCCACTGGATGTATTGCTTGGAAACTTTCTCCCAGTCCTCTTGTGGAACTTCTTGGCCCTGTGAGTGAGAAGAGCCATTTGCTGAACTATCTCCATATACTCCAGATCATCTGGATGGATACAGTCCAGGTCTTTAAGAGTGAAGAGAAAGTTGCCAGAGGTTTCATCAGCTGAGACAAAGGCATGAGAAGAACTTGTCTCTTGGAAGAGACTTCCTTGAGTGTAGCTTTCTCTTGGTGTCTCTGGGAAGGTGATGAAAGGCCCCTTTTTGAGTTGTCAGGGTAGCATAGTAATTGATGTTGTGGTTCAACGCTTTCCCTTTCATCCACATGAAGAGCTGAACTCAGTTGGTTATTGGAGTTACCAGAGGAGTTTTGCATGTTCATCTCCATCTGGAATGCACTCAGGATACCATACAACTCTGTAAGAGTAAGAGTCTTAAGGTCCGAAGTTCTGTTGATCATAACACAATAATGTGTCCATAGTTTAGGAAGAGAAGACATGAACTTCCTTACTATGTCCCTGTTCTCAAGAGTTACTCCAATATCCACTAGAGTGCCCACTATCTCAACTTACCTGAAGTATTGTTGAGTTAGGGTCTCACCAGCCTTGAAAGTGAAGTTCTCAAACTGCTTCTTTAAGAGATCCTTCTTGTTATTTTTAGTTTCCTTGGATCCTTCATACATGAGCTTCAGTTCTTCCCATAAATCTTTAGCTATCTTGCACTTCTTGAAGCCTCTACAGATGGAGTTTGGAAGAGCAGTTTGAAGAGAAGTCATGGCCCTTTGATCAAGCTCTATTCTTTTCCTATCATCTTCTGAGTAATCATCCACATCTTTTGGGATGATACGATTACCAGTAGCAGAAGTAGTGCTTGGTATGAAAGGACCATTAACAACTGAGTCCCACATCCTTGAGTCTTGACACTTGATGAAGCCTTCCATTCTTATGCACATGTGTCAAACTCTTCAGGAGTGATCAGTGGGGACTTGGTCACAGTACCAGTTTCCATATCAGCTTTAGAATGAGCTGCCATTTGAGTTGTTAAGTATTTTGTATGTGTGAGGGATCTTAAGATGGTGAGATCTTATATCAAGAGCCTGGAAAGCTCTGATACCAAATGCAGGACCGGTAAAGGGTAGCACTTACAACACAACAACACAATGAGGAGAGTGTATAAGAACACTTAACAGATCAAATAGGGAACTGGTTATGATGATGCAAAGAACACAAGTAAACTTAGAAACAGAATAAGATAACAACACAAGTAGTTGGTTTTCAAGGATGTTGTATATTGCTTCTCAAGTTTTGAAGTTACAAGTATTCAAGCATAAGCATTTGCACACCTTCTAAGTTACAGGACTTGAGACACTATATACTACAACCTACAGCCGGCCATATTATGAAAGCCAGCTGGATACATAAGATTAGACAACTACAAAATCAAATGTAGAGTCAAAAGGTAGATTGCCTTTTGACAGGTGACTATGACATGCCATAGCTCACATCCTAATATATTACAAAAAGGATAAAGGTATATAAAGTAGAAAGCATAGACTCAAGACCTCAATGTACAGTTTTCCCAAAGCATGGACCTATTCACCAACTCATGCAAGTTGGTGACCAACCAGAGTGGCAGCGAAAAGTAGTTCAGCTTTATAGAAAAAGTACATCAGATAAAAGCATGTCTGATAAAAGTCTTCGGAAGAATCTGTCTTGGTTCTTTGGCTTTGGAAGACTTTGTCTTTGAAGCTTCGGAAGACTTCATTTCTAGCTTCGGAAGATATTGGTCTTGGCTTCGGAAGATTTTACACTTAGAACATTTCTGAAGTGAAGTGGTTAACTTCCGAAGCATTTCTACTTCATGTTCTTCTGTGCAGCATGCAGGAAGACTTAAAGTGTTTTTGGCTGCATCAGACTTATAGGAATCCTTACAGTGTTTATAGACAATATCCTCATCTATTCCTGATTAAAGGGAGACCGTAATCAATGTTTACGGATGATACTAAAATTATTACGGGAAGAGCAACTCTATGCCAAGTTCTCCAAGTGTGAGTTCTAGTTGTGTGAGGTGAAGTTTTTTAAGGCACGTGGTTTAAGAATAGGGAATTCACATTGATCCTTGAAAGATCAAAGCAGTGAAGTAGTGGGATACACCTAAGGCTCCCTTGAAAACTCGACCATTCTTAGGATTGGCTGGATACTATCGATGATTCGCTGTGAACTTATCAAAGATTGCTCAACTGTTGACAATGTTAACTCAAAAGGATAAGAACCGAATAATTTTCCCTCATGGGTCATATGCCTTCGTGGCATTTTGTGATGCCTCATATCAAGGATTTGATTCCATTCTAATGCAAAAAGATAAAGTGATTGCTTGCGCATCAAGACAGCTTAAAATCTATGACTAAAGTTTTACGAGCATGATTTAGAATTAGGTATGGTAGTGTTCGCACTTAAGTTTTAGGGACACAACCTGTATGGAACGAAATGTGTTATCTATACTGACCATAAGAGCCTCCAACATATTTTTGACCAGAAGGAATTGAACATGCGTTAGAGGCGATGGGTGGAGCTTCTTAGCGATTATAATTGTGAGATCCGATATGATGATTTGAGTAGAAAGGTACATGTTAAACCATTACGTGCACGAGCTTTAGGAATGACCATACAATCAAACCTAAAGGCTCAGATCTTGATGGCATAGAGTAAGACACTAAAGGAGGAAAATGTTGCTAGGGAGGAGTTTAATGGGTTGGACAAACAGATGGATCATAAGGAGAATGGTGTGCATTATTTCGTGGATCGTATGGGGATACCTAAGTGGGGAAATATACTAATCCTAGTCATAAACGAGGCACACAAGTCCAAGTATTCTGTTCATCCTGGTGCAAACAAGATGTACCAAGACCTTAAAGAATTGTATTGGTGACAAGGTATGAAGAAAGACATTGCGACGTATGTAGGGGAATGTCTGACTTGTTCGAAAGTCATAGCTGAACATCATAAACCGTTAGGTCTATTGTAACAACCGGAAATTCTCGAGTGGAAATGGGAAAATATAGCATTGAACTTTATCACTAAGTTGCCTTGAACAAATAACGGCCACGATTCGATTTAGGTTATAATGGATCGAATGACAAAATCTGCTTATTTCTTACCGATTCACGAGGACTATAAGATGGAAAAGTTAGCGAGATTATATGTGAATGAGATCGTGGCTAGGCATGGAGTGCCAGTGTTAATTATATCAGATCACGATAGTCGATTTACATCCCGGTTCTGGCAGACTTTACAGAAGGCGATGGTCACTCGATTAGACCTAAGTACCATTTATCATCCACAAATGGATGGTCAAAGTGAACGTACTATACAGACTCTGGAAGACATGCTTAGGGCATGTGTGATTGACTTTGATGGTAGTTGGGATACTCACCTACCATTGATCGAATTCTCTTATAACAACAGTTACCATACGAGCATTGGATGTGCTCCATTTGAAGCATTGTATGGAAGGAAGTGTAGGTCTCTAGTATGTTAGGCGGATGTAGGTGAAAGTTAATTGACAGGTCCCGAGATCATTTAGGAAACGACTGATAAGATATTTCAAATCAAGGATAGACCTAAGGCAGCTAGAGACCGTCGAAAAAGTTACGCCGACAATCGTAGGAAACCACTAGAATTTAGCGTGGGTGATCGAGCCTTATTGAAAGTTTCTTTTTGGAAAGAAATCGTACGGTTTGGGAAGAAAGGAAAGTTAGCTCCAAGGTATGTGAGACCATTCGTGATCACTAAAACAATTGGTCTTGTGGCGTACCGATTAAAGTTACCTCAAGAGCTTAGAGGTGTGCATGATACATTCCATGTATCGAACCTCAAGAAATGCTTAACGGATAGATCTCTTCATGTGTCGATTGTGTACATCAAGATTGATAAGAAACTCCATTATGTGGAAGAACCAATAGAGATCATGGATCGGTAAGTCAAGCGATTGAAGCGCAGCAAGATCCCAACTGTCAGAGTGACATGGAACTCTAAGCGAGAGCCAAAATTTATGTGAGAACGGGAACACCAGATGAAGCTTAAATATCCGCATCTATTTGCGGATAGAGCTTCAGGATCTAACTCCAGCTGAATTTCAGGACGAAATTCTCTCAACTGGGGGATACTGTGACATTCTTCACCATTAGGTCCGTTAGTTGACGTGAAGTTTGTTAAATCTCCTCTCGCATTTATTATGTTTGCAAAATTATTTGTTTTCGAGTCAAAATTTGTCGTAATTGCTTGGCGTGTTAAACCTGATATTATGATAAGATGAATTGGACAAATAATACATAAATAATAATTAACACAATTAATCTTTAACGGTATAATTATTACCATTATTATCATTATTAAGATTATTATTAAAATTATTACTACTACAATTAATATTATTAGGACTATTATTATTAGTATCATTAATAATAGTATAATTATAATTATTATAAATAAAGTCTAGGATTTAAATTGTAAATTATGTAAACTTAAAGGATTAATAAAATGAAAGTTAAAGGTCCTATGTGTAAATATGAATATTATATATATATATATATATATATATATATATTATAATTCAGTCAACCCTAATCGACAAATCATTCCCCTCCGTACCGTGAGCAGCCGAAGCAACCTCCTCCGCTGGCGAACACCGAACCAGCCTCTTTCCGGTCGTCGTCGGTAGCCGTCGTCTCGCATTGTTTCGCCGGTACACAATCCACTTAGACTTGTTTCGTTTAATTTCGCGTAGTTCATTGTCGTTCTTTCGGTTCGGTTTGTTTCGGGAGATACAGTTCGCATCACGATTGCACAGGGCGTTTGGCGGTGTTACGGTGGCGTTGGGTCATGTTTTGGTGTGTGCGGGGAAGAAAAACACCACACAGCAGCCTCCGACTGCTGCTGTGTGTAAATATATAAATAATATAATGTTGTTGTGTATGCGTAAGTATACCAAATGTGTGTGTTCGGGTATTTATATACATGTATGTGTCGTTAGTGTATATATATGTGTGTGTGCATGCAATATATACGTATGAACATGTTGGGTGTGCGTTTGAAACCGTGGTCGAGCATCACCATGTGTGTGTGCATCAACTGTGGGTGTGTGTGTGTGTGTCATTCAAGGGGGACAAAACGCAGCAGTCGAAGACTGCTGTGTGCGTGACGATTGTGGGTGTTTCAGTGTGTAGACGTTGGTAAAGAATGGTTGTATGTGCAGCCACGTATATGTATATAAATATGGGTGTTGGATGGAGGTATGTATATATATATATCTATGTGTGTGTGTGTGTGTATGTGTGTGTGTGTGTATGTGTGTGTGTGTGCGATGTGTGTGGGTACCGTGTGTGCAGGTGTGTGTTTATATACAATGTGTATATATATGTGATGTGTGTGTGCTGGTGTGTGTGGGTCACTGTATGCATATGATAAGTGTGTGTGAGCACTAATTAGAAACACTCAAAATGTGTGTGGATAGTTATATATTATCATTAATATTATTAATATTATTAATATTATTATTATTATTATTATTAATTTTTTTATAATAGTGCTACCTTATTTCAGGGTGTTAGAATGTATAAATGATATATATATATATATATATATA
Source organism: Flaveria linearis (assembly GCA_024085815.1). Taxonomy (NCBI): domain Eukaryota; kingdom Viridiplantae; phylum Streptophyta; class Magnoliopsida; order Asterales; family Asteraceae; genus Flaveria; species Flaveria linearis. Next base: position 85,796,966 of record CM044001.1, read on the forward strand.
TATCTGAGTGCATGATGATATATGTGTAGTTATCGTAATTTCAAACGTGTATTACGTGTGGGAATAGTAACTAAAGTTATATATACCTATAAAGTGAATAATAATAAGTGAACATGGCGTAACTATATATATAATTCATATACGTTTGAATTTAAATATTTGAAGTATACATAATTTGTGTGTGCGTCGCGCGTCGAACCGACCCGAACTAACCCAAAACCGACCAAACGTACCTATTCTTATAGACGTGATTTAAGACTTAATTTACAATTAATTATAGGAGCTTGATTGTTTCATTGCTCGCATCTTTTGAAGACTTTTGATCGCTTTATAGGTGAGTTTCACGGCCCCGTCTTTATATTAAATATTTATAAACTAGGGGGAAAAGTATGCTCACCCTTTTTCTGCTGTGAACTTATTCAATATTTGGGACTGTTGTGTTTACTGTTTTGTAAGTATATATCTGGTACATGCATGAGTTAGCTGTGTGGTCCTTTATTCACAACTATTTAACTCCGGTGTTGGAGCCGACGGACAGGTATTGATAGTACAATTGGGCTGACACCCCCACCCTTGTTTGTTAGTATACTAGTTGGGACCGACAGTGGACAGGTACGGGCCCTAGGGTGAATATGTTCCGGCAAGTTCTGTGTGTACGTCGTAGGTTTAGTTGTAACGCTCATGTTTACATGTGATAGTACTTGCTTATAACTATGACGCCCTAAACCCGGCAGGGCACCGGAGGCACGCCACGCAGTTGGATTAATAATTTAAACACAAATCAGAGCTTTCTACTTACAGCGGAAGACTTAAACAACATTATATATTAACCCAACCTTTTAAAACATTTTACATATGATTGTATTTAATTATACATCGTCCTATTTACATTATTAACACGCCCTAAATCCTATGCCAGCAGTTGCTACGGGATAGCGTCCTCATCAGCTCATACTTGCTTTCCTCTATTACCAGAGGATCCCTCCTTACCTAGCACACACAACACACTCAAAACATCAGATAAACTGGTGAGTTCTAATTTTCATTAATCATCACACCCCATCCGACCCATTGGAATCATTACCATTACGTAGTGATTAACAATGTTCAGAGGACTATCTTTTACACCCTACCTGACCCATTGCAATCATTACCATCATGTAATGATTAACAATGTTCAGGTAATCATTTATTACCCCACTTTCCCTCTAACAGCTTGACAAACTATTAGAAACATATCACATTACTATCACAAATCTGATACTAAAACATTTAATTCGTTTATCATTGTATGTGTGCTAGCCCGAATGTTAAAACCAAACATTTAAAAAGGGCTTAGAACTCACCTTATCAATTTCCTCACCACAATCTACACAATCCACGTACCCAAGATAACTAGTCCTTCCTCTAATCAAGGTATATCTAAAGCAATAAACCCTGATTCAATAAACTTATTCTCAAACAGGCCCTCATGCGATTGAACACTTATGCGAATGAGCAATCATACGACTGGACCTATGCGAATGAACCATGCGACTGAACCTTCAGTCGTACGACTAACCGTTCATTCGCACGATTGAGTTCTCATTCGTACCCAGTGTTCACTCGTCTTCATTCGGCCTTCTAACCAGGCGACTGAGTTCCAACCGCACGACTGAACCTCCATTCGCACTCAGTCGTACGACTAAATTCTCATTCGTGCGACTGAGGTCTGCGATTGAGCCCATTCGCCTGAAACGGATCAGCAGCTGTGTTCTTGACGTTTTTGATCCAAACTCACTCAAAATTTGAGTTTTAACCATCCAAATCATACCATATTCAAAACAGATCCTATACACATCGTTTACAATGGTTTCGGACCATTATTTCATCAAAATTTCACAAAACTTGGATTTGAATTCTTGGATTTTAAATTCAGAAATGGACCAGACCAATTTATTGATTTAAACAGGTTATTGGATCAAACTCAACAAGTTACACAGCTTATAACATCTCCGGATTGATCCGTGATGTTCAAAACTTACCAAAACGGAGTTTCGCCTAGTCGATTTCGTGAGAACAGGGTTTTGGGTGTGAAGGGGACAAGAGAACAGAATAGGTGCAGATAGAAATCTGCCCTTAAACCCCCTGCACCGCCCCATTTATCCATACACTTAATCTTAACCGCCTCACCTTCAGTCGCACGACTGAACCATTCGTACGACTAAACTATGCGACTGAAGCTCATACGCCTACGATTCGTACGACTGAGTCTCAATCGCACATAAGGGGTGCGACTGAAGTTCATTCGCATATGACTTATGCGACTGAACACTTAAACACTCAAACAACTCAACTTAATTTAATTAATCATAACTATAATATAATTTACAAGTCCGGATTTAGAAACCGGATGTTACAACTCTCCCCCTTTAAATAGGTTTCGTCCTCGAAACCAACTATTCAAACAACTGGGGATAATCTCTCTTCATCTCCTCTTCTGGCTCCCAGGTGAAATCAGACCCCTTTCTATTCGACCACTGTACTTTAACTAAATCAATAGTTTTATTCCTCAGCCTTTTCACCTTTCTGTCTACTATAGCAGTAGGTTTCTCAACATAGTTCAACTTATCATCCACCTCTATATCATCGAAAGGTACATAAGCATTCTCATCGGCCAAACACTTGCGCAACTGTGACACGTGAAAGGTTGGGTGGATTCCTTGCAACTGATCGAGTAATTCTAGTTTATAGGCCACTTCCCCAATCCGTTCTGTAATGCTAAACGGTCCTATAAAACGAGGGCTCAACTTTCCCATTTTTCTGAATCTGATAATTCCCTTCCAAGGAGATACTTTCAACATAACTTTATCTCCTACTTCAAACTCTATATGCCTTCCCCTTTTATCTTCATAAGACTTTTGTCGATCCTGAGCTGCTTTAAACCGAGCTTTGATCTGATCCAATTTCTCATTTGTAGCCTGTACAATTTCTAAACTGCCCAACTCTTTCTGCCCAACTTCTCCCCAACATATGGGACTCCTACACTTCCTGCCATATAACATTTCATAAGGGGCTCTCCCAATCGTAGAATGATAACTGTTATTGTAGGAGAATTCAACTAATGGCAGATGACTATCCCAACTACCACCGAAATCTATAACACAAGCTCGTAACATGTCTTCAACTGTTTGGATAGTCCTTTCAGTCAACCCATCAGTTTCTGGGTGAAAAGATGTGCTATGTAATAAACGAGTACCCATATCTTCATGAAACTTTCTCCAAAACCTGGAAGTAAAACGCGTATCTCTATCGGACACAATAGATACTGGTACCCCATGACGAGCAATAATTTCTCGAATAAATAGTTCTGCTAACTTCTCAGAGTTATACGTCTCCTTAATTGGTAAGAAATGTCCGCTACGTGTCAGTCTATCTACTATGACCCAAATGGTATCATAACCTTTAGCTGTACGCGGAAGCTTAGTTATGAAATCCATTGTCAATTCCTCCCACTTCCATTTCGGGATCTATAAGGGTTGAAGCTTACCATATGGTTTTTGATGCTCAGCTTTAACCTGAAGACATGTCAAACACCTGTTCACATATTGCATCACATTAAACTTCATACCGGGCCACCAATATTCTTGTTTTAAATCCTTGTACATCTTAGTAGCACCAGGATGTATAGAATATCTGGACTTATGAGCTTCATCTAACACCAATTCCCTTATCTTAATCGGAACCCACATACGATCACATTTCGTCTTAACCCCAAAACTATTTTCTTCTAGATCCTTTGTTTGACCCTTCATTCGTTCTCGCTTCACGTTCTCTTCTTTCAGTGCTTCTAATTGCGCTTCCCGTAACTGATGCATAAAATCTGGGGTTATTACTAACTTGTATGACTTAACTCGAATTGGAGGGTGTTCATTCTTTCTACTTAACGCGTCAGCAACCACATTTGCTTTACAAGGATGGTAAAGTATTTCACAATCATAATCTTTCACTAATTCTAACCATCTCCGCTGGCGCATGTTCAATTCCTTCTGATCAAAGAAATACTTCAAACTCTTATGATCTGTGTAAATTGTACATTTCACCCCATACAAATAATGCCTCCATATCTTCAAGGCAAATAACACTGCTGCAAGTTCTAAATCATGTGTCGGATAATTCTTTTCATGTTCTTTCAATTGCCTGGAAGCATAAGCTATCACTCGTCCCCTCTGCATCAATACACAGCCTAGACCTTGATACGAAGCATCTGAATAAATCGCCAAATCTTCATTTCCATCTGGCAACGACAATATGGTGATTGGGTTAATTTCTGCTTCAGTTCTTGAAATGCATTTTCTTGTTCTGGTCCCCAAACATATTCTTCATTCTTCCTCGTAAGTTTTGTTAACGGGGATGCGATTTTGGCAAAATCCTGAATAAACCTTCTATAGTAACCAGCCAGACCCAAGAAACTGCGAACCTCAGATGGCGTCCTTGGAGGACTCCACCTCACTACTGTTTCAATCTTGGTAGGATCAACTAAAATACCTTCTGCATTAATCACATGCCCTAAAAACTGTACCTCCCGCAACCAAAACTCACACTTAGAAAATTTTGCATAAAGACTTTCTTTTCTCAATCTTTACAACACTTCACGAAGATGGCAAGCATGATCTCCCTCATTCTTCGAATAGATCAGTATATCATCAATAAACACAATTACTGATCGATCTAACATTGGCTTGCACACCCTATTCATCAAATCCATAAAAGCAGCAGGGGCATTCGTCAACCCAAAAGACATAACCAAAAATTCATAGTGACCGTAACGGGTACGAAACGCCGTTTTAGATATATCTTCTTCCATAACTTTCAACTGATGATAACCCGATCGGAGATCTATCTTAGAAAACCAACTGGCTCCCTGTAGCTGATCAAACAAATCATCTATTCGTGGGAGTGGATGCTTATTCTTTATAGTCATCTTGTTTAATTCTCTATAATCAATACACATACGCATACTCCCATCTTTCTTCTTTACAAACAATACTGGAGCACCCTACAGGGAAGAACTGGGTCTAATGAAACCTCTTTCCAGCAAGTCTTCAGTCTGTTTCATTAACTCCTTCAATTCCGATGGAGCTAACCTATAAGGTGGCTTAGCAACTGGCTTAGCACCCGGAACCAAATCAATTCTAAACTCAACTTCACGATCTGGAGGAATACCCGGTAATTTCTCTGGAAACACATCTGCAAAATCTCTAACCACAGGAATGTCTTCTATCTTTCTTACAGACTTTTGGGAATCAATTACATATATCAAATAGGATACACACCCGCGGCTCATTAACTTATCAGCTTTTATCATAGATATTATTTTCACCGTTGACTCCTCTCTATCACCATATACATTGATCGTTTTCCCATCCGGTGCTCTTAATTGAATCAACTTCTTATTACATATAATATGGGCTTCATGGTTTGCCAACCAATCCATACCCAAAACTACATCAAATCCTCCTAACACCATTGGATATAGTTTAACAGGCAACTTATATTCTTCTAATTCAATATAACAACCATCAATCATATTACTAATCATCACAGATCTATCATTAGCAGTTTCAACTACAAAAGCTACCTCTAATGGTCGAACTTCACATGCAAGCATAGGGTAAAAATCAATAGATACAAAACTTCCACTTGCACTAGAATCAAATAATACATTAGCTGGAATTCCATTCACTAGAAACGTACCTGAAACTACATCTGGCAACGCTTTAGCCTCACTAGCTGTCATAGAATATGCTCGCCCCTTGGCCACACTCGATCCTTCTCCTGACCCTTTCATCGATCTAACCGGTTCAGGCTTTCTAACTACCAACTTTGGACATTCACTTCGAATATGCCCCGTTTCTCCACACTCATAACATCTACGAGGGCTTTCATTACATTCATTAGCATAATGTCCCATCTTTCCACATCTAAAACAATTCCTGCTACCCATAATACATTCACCCTGATGTAGCCTACCACATTTCCCGCAACGTGGCAGCTCATTTCTGGCATTCCTTGGAAATTGACCCCTTCCGAACCTACTTTTCTTTTGGAAGCTTGGGTTCTCAAATCTTCTCTGCACGACAGGTTCTTCACGCCTCCTTTTACTCCCTTCAGGAGCAACATTACCACCATAAACTTCTTGATACATATCTGCAGCTAAGTTTACCGTCAACTGGTAACTACTCAGAGCAGATGATATAACCAACTTTCTAACCTCCTGAGGCAATCCCTGTGTATACCTCAAAATTTTCTTCTCTTCGGGAACCACCAAATGAGGCACCAACCGCGCCATCTCCTCAAACTTAGACGTGTATTCCCTATGAGACATATTACCCGCCTGGAATTGCAGGAAACTCATTTCTATTCGATCCATCTCGCCTTTCGGACAAAATTTGTCCGACACTAACTTTCTAAATTCAGGCCACAATATTTTGTCAGTAGCCTCCTCGCCTAACGTCTGGATAATCGTATCCTACCAATACAAAGCCTCACCTATAAACGAGTGGGCTGCAAACTTTACCTTCTGATCCTCCCTACACTCACTTAACTTGATCACAGCTTCCATTTCACGAAGCCATTTATAAGTGGCTACCACATCCATAGCCCCAGAAAATCGTGGAGGATTACACTCTTTAAACTGACTATATGTAACTCCCTTTTTCTCACTAGACCCCTCAGCTTTATCAACATTCCCACTTTCATCAGGTCTAGCTGCATTCAAGGCTTTACGAACCTCCTCAGCAATTACATCATGGAATTGCTGTCTCGTCATACTAAGCACCTCGGTGCTCTCATCAACATTTCTTTCTGAGGTTCCACCTTGCATTCTTTCACTCTCCCTATCCGCCATAACCTATTAAAACGAGATCAGGATTATTTGGTACTCGCATGTAAGTATATAACCAGAATACTAATAGTAAAGTAAATTATTAATAATGTTGGCCAAGTACTATTAATTGTTTACTTTACTTTTACTATTCTCGTTATTCCTTCTCATGATAGTCCTATCACCTTCTCTTGTTTTAATAAACTATTCTATCTAGCTATCCCTACTGGCATATCTATTTTTTAGTTAAAGTCTAGTTATTATGACACTAGATCCCTTTAACCACTGCTCTGATACCAACCTGTGACGCCCTAAACCCGGCAGGGCACCGGAGGCACGTCACGCAGTTGGATTAATAATTTAAACACAAATCAGAGCTTTCTACTTACATCGGAAGACTTAAACAACAGTATATATTAACCCAACCTTTTAAAACATTTTACATATGATTGTATTTAATTATACATCGTCCTATTTACATTATTAACACGCCCTAAATCCTATGCCAGCAGTTGCTCCGAGATAGCGTCCTCATCAGCTCATACTTGCTTCCTCTATTATCAGAGGATCCCTCCTTACCTAGCATACACAACACACTCAAAACATCAGATAAACTGGTGAGTTCTAATTTTCATTAATCATCACACCCCATCCGACCCATTGGAATCATTACCATTACGTAATGATTAACAATGTTCAGAGGACTATCTTTTACACCCTACCTGACCCATTGCAATCATTACCATCATGTAATGATTAACAATGTTCAGGTAATCATTTATTACCCCCACTTTCCCTCTAACAGCTTGACAAACTGTTAGAAACATATCACATTACTATCACAAATCTGATACTAAAACATTTAATTCATTTATCATTGTATGTGTGCTAGCCCGAATGTTAAAACCAAACATTTGAATAGGGCTTAGAACTCACCTTATCAATTTCCTCACCACAGTCTACACAATCCACGTACCCAAGATAACTAGTCCTTCCTCTAATCAAGGTATATCTAAAGCAATAAACCCTGATTCAATAAACTTATTCTCAAACAGGCCCTCATGCGATTGAACACTTATGCGAATGAGCAATCATACGACTGGACCTATGCGAATGAACCATGCGACTGAACCTTCAGTCGTACGACTAACCGTTCATTCGCACGATTGAGTTCTCATTCGTACCCAGTGTTCACTCGTCTTCATTCGGCCTTCTAACCAGGCGACTGAGTTCCAACCGCACGACTGAACCTCCATTCGCACTCAGTCGTACGACTAAATTCTCATTCGTGCGACTGAGGTCTGCGATTGAGCCCATTCGCCTGAAACGGATCAGCAGCTGTGTTCTTGACGTTTTTGATCCAAACTCACTCAAAATTTGAGTTTTAACCATCCAAATCATACCATATTCAAAACAGATCCTATACACATCGTTTACAATGGTTTCGGACCATTATTTCATCAAAATTTCACAAAACTTGGATTTGAATTCTTGGATTTTAAATTCAGAAATGGACCAGACCAATTTACTGATTTAAACAGGTTATTGGATCAAACTCAACCAGTTACACAGCTTATAACATCTCCGGATTGATCCGTGATGTTCAAAACTTACCAAAACGGAGTTTCGCCTTGTCGATTTCGTGAGAACAGGGTTTTGGGTGTGAAGGGGACAAGAGAACAGAATAGGTGCAGATAGAAATCTGCCCTTAAACCCCCTGCACCGTCCCATTTATCCATACACTTAATCTTAACCGCCTCACCTTCAGTCGCACGACTGAACCATTCGTACGACTAAACTGTGCGACTGAAGCTCATACGCCTACGATTCGTACGACTGAGTCTCAATCGCACATAAGGGGTGCGACTGAAGTTCATTCACATATGACTTATACGACTGAACACTTAAACTCTCAAACAACTCAACTTAATTTAATTAATCATAACTATAATATAATTTACAAGTCCGGATTTAAAAACCGGATGTTACAATAACTGTATGCACTCATGTCCTACCAACCTTTTACACAGCATCAAGTTTGTTTACTATTTAAACCTGCGAACTCACCGACAATATGTTGACCCTATTGAGCATATCTTTTCAGGTAACAATCATTGAGGATAGCTAGGGATGCTGCCTTAGCGATGACCTTAGATATGCATTATTTAAATTCATTAGATAACTTTAACAATTGAACTGACTTTTATTTGTTTATCCGCATTATGTTCACTTGTTTCCTGGGTTGTGTGATTATACTTAATGCTCATGTTTACATGTGATAGTACTTGCTTATAACTGTATGCACTCATGTCCTACCAACCTTTTACACAGCATCAAATTTTGTTTACTATTTAAACCTACGAACTCACCGACAATATGTTGACCCTATTGAGCATATCTTTTCAGGTAACAATCATTGAGGATAGCTAGGGATGCTGCCTTAGCGATGACCTTAGATATGCATTATTTAAATTCATTGGATAACTTTAACAATTGTACTGACTTTTATTTATTTATCCGCATTATGTTCACTTGTTTTCCGGGTTGTGCGATTATACTTAATGCTCATGTTTACATGTGATAGTTCTTGCTTATAACTGTATGCACTCATGTCCTACCAACCTTTTACACAGCATCAAGTTTTGTTTACTATTTAAACCTACGAACTCACCGACAATATGTTGACCCTATTAAGCATATCTTTTCAGGTAACAATCATTGAGGATAGCTAGGGATGCTGCCTTAGCGATGACCTTAGATATGCATTATTTAAATTCATTGGATAACTTTAACAATTGTACTGACTTTTATTTGTTTATCCGAATTATGTTCACTTGTTTCCCGGGTTGTGCGATTATACTTAATTGTTTGTATGACTATGTTTGTCGTGGAATTGACTAACTACGACACAAGTCTCCATTTGTGCCAGGTGACGTCATGACACGTTGATCTTCATCGTTTATTGCATCTCTATCAATTAACAATGTGTTATGACGATCCCGTCCGTTACATCCTCGTGTTTCTGCTATAATCGGGGGTGTGACATGCATTTTTTATTTTAAAAATTTGTCTGCATTTTGTTCATTGCTTGAGATGTGTATGTGGGTTTATATGTTGTTGTGTTTTGATAAACTATTATTTGAAATATATGAAATATGCCTGTAATCTAGTGGTTTTTTCATTTCGTGTCGGGGGTCTCATTGGAAGCGGTCTCTTTATCCTAAAAGATAGAGGTAAGATTTGTCACCATCCAACCCTCCCAGACCCTGCTTCTAGTGGGATACTAGGTATGTTATTGTTGTTGTCATATCATGCCCGTGGTTTCAATTTTATAACGGTTTTGGTCCTTGACACTAACTCTGTTAGCTTTTACAGTTAAATCTAGGGGTATTTTGGTAATTATGCATTTAAAAGTAGAACAATTTGTTTAATCAACTCAAAACTAAAAAGAATTATATTTTGAACCCGATCTACCCCTCACCCACCGAACACTACCACCACGTCTATACACTAATACCAACGTCATTCTCCACCAACACATGCGCATCTTCATGGTCTGGTAACCTCCACCGAACACAAGGCCCATGTCACCACCAGACCCTCTTCCCCTTGTTCATGGAACCACCATTACTGCTTGAAACCTAACCACATGAACTCGGCCGGTTAACAACCATCGCTTATGACCCTCCCTTTGTCTAGTCAACAACCACTACCTGAAAACTACCACATGAACTCGGCAGAAATGGCGATGTAGAAAGATAGATCCTGGCGATGTTGGTTGGCATAAATAGAGAAGGATAGAGGGAGATCTAACGATGGTGGGTGTTAGAAATTGGGAGGGAGAGTAACAGATCTAGCGTTGTGGCTGTCGGAAATCAAGAGGGAGAAAGTTAGACGAGGAAGATGACAACGACGATTATGATTATCCGGCGAAGGAGGTTATCCGACGAAGGTGCAGAAGGTGGCTTTGCGATGTTGCGATTAGGATGTATCAGCAGGCGGAACAACAAGGTCACCGGAAGAGATGGAAATGATCAATTGGTCGCAGGAGATGATGGCGGTCGTCCGGTGGCCGGAGATGGCGGTGGTCATCTGGTCGCCAGAGATGGCGGTGGTCGCAGGTCCCGGAGATGGTGAAGAGATAATAGGTTGAAGAAAAGTGGTGTGTTTGACTATTAAGTAGTTTATATTTATATTATTTTGTGGTTAGATGTAAAATGATTAAATACACTAGACTTAAGAGACAAAACTAATAAAGTTAGTGTTAAGTATTAAAAAAATTATAAAAATAAAATCGTAGGACATGATATGATAAAAAAATTATTTTTAAATTGAAATATTTAAAATGCCTAAATCACAAGAATCAAAACCAAAATTTACTCTAAATAATATATCTAAATAATATATCTATACTATATATAAAGCATATGAGAGGGGTATTTTAAGATACCATAAAATTAAGAACACATACTATATTCAATGCATAAGATACAACCACTTTTAAGGGTAAAATAGTATTTATAACATTATTTACACATTACCCCTTATAATTAGTTACATAATAACCTTACACTTACTAATATTTGCATAAAATTTTATATTATCTAACCATACATAAAAAAAACTTAACATGTTTAAGATTTCAGTTCTATCTTTTAATCTATCATATTAAAAACGTTTTGAGACTACAACTTAATCTGTTTTTATTTTTAAACATTTGGTGTAAACTTTTTGCTAAAACGATCTGTATTTTATAAGGTACAATAAGTTAATGTGTATATACAAGTTGTCATGCAGAACTTATTTATTTGGTGTTTTAAATTTTAATTAGCTTAGAAAAAACATAATAAATTTTTATAAAACTAATACAAGAATAACAAAATATTAAATGTACGTGTGAAATGTAAAATATCGTCCCGCTTCATTACGCGGACACCCTTCTAGTCTAAATAATATATGTAGGAGGTTTATTTCAGGCGAAAGTTTTCGGGAGTATTTGTTTTGTTGGTGGCCCCTTTCTTGATGGTTGTCAACTATGACCATTGACCGGACATAGTAAACGTCCGTTGAATAATGCATTATGCAAGTTTATTGTTTTACAAATAAATATACAATTTTCTTCAATAACATTGATAAGAGTATGGACATTTATACACAATCTATCATTCTAGAACATCTTGAGTTGCAACGTAATATCAATTTAATAGTGACGTAAGCTTTTACCTTGTATTATTGCTAATCCGTATAATTTATTAGTGACGTAAGCTTTTACATTGTATTTAAATTTAATTTAAGTATTACTAATTATCAACTTAAGGTTGTATCAAATGTTTTACCATTAGCATTAAAAGTTGTACATATTTTTTGTTTTATTTTTATTTCTTTAAAATTTTATTTTTAACTTAATACTTTTACATCTTCTATAAATTAATCCGTATAATTTTCACTTTTAACTTTGATCCCCTATACTTTTCATTCTTTTAAATTTTTTCGTTTTACATTTCGGCATAAATTTTGACAGTTAACACGTGTAATGTGCACATGTGGTTCAACGTTCTTACGCATATTTTTTTTCGTTTAACGGCACTGTCGCAGCGTGTGTGTCCTACATCGACTTAGTTATTGTTTTTAATATTTCACGTTTCACGCGTATGGTTTAACGTATTTATGTCTACTTTCCATGCGGTTTTACTTTTCTTGTTTTTATTTTCTTTTTTAATACAAGTTTCTTCGGTGTTGGTGATCACTTACAGTGGTTTGATATTGGTGCTACTAGTCATGCCCCCATCGTAACGCGTGGGGCTTAATACTAGTTATTGAAAATCTGTAAATAAGCTGAAACTTTCAGCTTATATAACAAGGGAAAATAGTTCAAATTTTTTAAGGAATTAATAACGTAATATATCTATGTAACCAATTTAGCACTTGACCCTCTAAAATTTCTTATTAAATTTTATAATTTTATGGGTTTAAGATCTAAATTTTTTCGTATTTAAACATATATCTATCGATCTGCAACCAATTTGACCTTTTTAGGGTGTTTTATAAGAGAAATTTCAAATGAGATAAATAAAAGGATTGAGAATGATGAAAATATTGAATTAAGGTCAAGCTAGTATAAACTCTATAATCAAGAACATAAGCTTAGAGTCATTTTCTATTGTGAAAATCAATTAATAAGCTTAAGTATGAACTCTCTTCTAACAAAGCTTTTTCATTCTTTTCATAATCTTGAACTAAAAATCTACTATTTGTAACAACTGATACAGATAGTACACGTTTTAACAGAACCTTGTTAGTTTAAAAGTACGTTTCATGCAATGTTGAGATATTCTCCTTACATGAGCTTGCTTATACTGTTGTAGAGCTTGCTAGATCACATCGGTTTTACATGAGCTCTATATACCTCATTTTGTCCACTTACATTGTGGTATGGCAATATCTATGCCACTTATTTAGCAGCCAATCACGTGGTTAAGTAGCGTATAGAACACCCTGAGATTGATTTTGCACTATGTCAAAGATATGGTACTATCTCCATCACTCATTGTTTGCTATGTGCCTATGCTCGCTCATATTGTTGACAAGTCGACATAATATGGTGTAATAATTTTTTTCTAATTAGTGGACTATTTTTGTAAGAAAATAACACCGTTTTTTCCCCTATCACATATACATGGCGACGCGATAGGTGTAGGCACTTGAAAGTAGTTTCTAGTTTTATTTTTTAGTTATAATTTCAGAAATTTTCATAATTGTATTGCAAGAAGAAGAAAAGTTAATCCACATACATTGGCCAACCATTCATACTAACTACCAACTAACTATCATTAAGATAACAAACTAACTTCTTAACTAAATAACAGTTTTTTTTTCTAATCAGACTAGTAGTCAAGAGTATTCCATGTTGTTAGTCAACAGCCTCCTAGGTTGGAGGTGTGAATAACCTCAACTTGTAATGTAGATCATGTTGAAATTTATAGATATACAATTCAATAACAAACTCATTTAACTGATTACTATTCTAATGTTTTTTTTATTTGTTTTGTATATTGTTTCATGTGTTTGGGCTGAAACTATTGGGCTGCATTGGAGTTATGTTGTGGACTCTATCAAGTCAAAGAAGTTGGACTGGGCTTCTTTTGTTACCGTTACAAAGCTGTGAGCTTAAAAGGCAACAAATGGGTTCAAACAAGAAGATGAGAAGAGGCTCGTTTGGGACCGATGGTTCTCTAGGGTTTAATCCCTTGGCAATTGTCTTCATCTTCTCCATCTACACTCATGATGAAATCATCTGCTCAACATCAAGATCTGATATCGATCACTCACATTTTACACGCCGCTCTTATAAGTCTCCATTCCTCTTGTTGATTGGCAGAACTTGTTCATGTTCAACTTTATCATTCATCATAGTCTGAAGATTTGATCTTATTCACTATTATTTCTATCAAATCCTTCAGTTTGTTTACATGGTATCAGAGCCCAATGGCTCTAATCGAGTTTTCGATCTGATCTTGGTGTTCTACCGCTGCTGCTGCTGATTTTCGCTGCTGCTGATTTCTCGATCTAATCTTGGTGCTCGATCTGATCTTGGTGTTCGCTGCTGCTGATTTTCGCTGCTGCTGTTAGAAAACAAAACACTGTTCGCTCCTGCTTCTCACAAGTTCCGTGTGAAGAGAAACTGCTGGCCTAAGGTTCGTGGTGTTGCTATGAACCCAGTGGAGCATCCCCATGGTGGTGGTAACCATCAACACATTGGTCATGCCAGTACCGTTCGACGTGATGCACCACCTGGTCAAAAGGTTGGTCTTATTGCCGCTAGGAGGACTGGTCGTCTCAGGGGTCAAGCTGCCGCCACTGCTGCCAAGGCTGATAAGTAACAAAGTGCTGTCATGGATCTTGATATTAGTTTTTGGTGTCTTTGGATCTGTTACTTCTGTTGTTAGTTTCTTTCAGTTTAGCTGCTTGTTGACTTACCTTTGGTGTTCGCTGTGAGATCTTTCCTTCTGGTAGAAAACAAAACACTTTGGTGTTCGCTGCTACTGAGTTTCGCTGCTGCTGTTCACTGCGTGCTCTGATTTTCGCTGCTGTTCGCTGCGTGGTCTGATTTTTCTGATGTAACATAGTAACCCTTGAAGGTTACGTGTTGCATCCTTGCTTGGATTCCCTGAAAATCAGGGACTGCCCCGCTGTGAGATCTTTCCTCTCTATTAATTTTCTGTCTTGCATCATTATTAAATCTTATCATTAGTCATTGTTTGACTGGGTTAGGGGTACCGGTATCTGTACTGCATTATGCTTTGTTCTGTGTGTTAGTTGTGCATCACGCTACGTGCTATTACATTTGTTGTGTGTCTTCATATCATCTTGAGCTAATCCTTGATCTGCCTTCCTGTGAAAGGTGTGAAAACCTGGCTCTGGCTCTTGGTTGATCTTCTTGCGTGTGCTTGCTTGCTATCATTCATTTCTTGCTTTGGCATTATGGCTGATTCTGGTCCTGTCATTAATATTACTGCTTCGAGTACTCAGATTAGTAAACTTGATGTGTGTGATCCATTGTATCTTCATGCTAATGATATTAATACACTTACCATTGTTACAATGAAACTAAAAGGAACTGAAAATTACACTGTATGGGCTAGTTCAATAAAATTGGCTTTACAAGTTAAAAACAAACTTGGATTCATTGATGGTAAATGTGAAAAATCTAAAACTGACCCTATACTTGCAAATCAATGGGATAGATGTAATTCTGTGGTTTCAAAACTTAATTCATGGACAATATAGGAATCATGGTTTTTTAAGTAAATGGGTCAGGTAAATTTGTGTCTCAAGTATGTCCAGATTTTCTATATACATATGTGAGAGTTGTAAAGCCAATCTGGTTTGTAAACAAGGTTCGTAGTAAGTTTTATTTCTATAAGTGTTTTTTGTAGAACTCTTATTAATAGTTCTTTTAATAAAGGTTTTAAAAAACTTCACTCTGTGTTGTGTTGGTTATTTGAGAGTCATTTTATGCCTGTTGCTGTATTCAAGTTGTCTCGTGTTTTTTGGGGTGTAATGAAAAATTAGATTGAGATTAATAGCACAATTTTAAAAAAAAAATCAAAATTTAAAAGTTTTTGATCTTATTGTTAACTTTTATTAGTATATTCTCTTTCGTATATTTTGGCTTAATATTCATGATTGTAGGATTATGTGTTCTATGGAATGAATCTTTGCCTCATGTGATTCAAATTTGTCTTAAACAGTGATGAATTGTATTTTGGCTATGACCGTGTTGTGATGGAGTTTTAATCTGTAACATGAATTTCTTAATTGCTACTAGTGTGTGTGGTGTCATGATGAGTTGTTTAAACCCTATGTCTTATCTTCTATGATCTTGTCTCTAGTTAATTGAACTATGTTGTTCTTGTGTTTTAACTTGTATTATGGACAAGTGTGTTCTTGATTCTTTGACAACCATCTATATTTTTTATCTCGTGTAAGAGGTAGTATGATTCTGTATTCGTTTTAAATCTTTGGTTGTGTCTTTCTAAGTCTGGTATAATTCTTTATTTTTATTGTTATCAGACTTGTTTCTTGAATCGTGTGGTTCAGTATCTTTTGTGAGGTTGTAAAAGTTTTTTGCTTGATTCAAATTAGTCTTTATGTTCTTTATAAGTTTTCTTATGTTACTTTTCTTGTAAAGTTGTAAAAGTTTTTGATCAAGTCAAATTAGTCTTTAACTTTCTCACAAGTCTTCTCTTCAAACATGGTTCTGAGTTCTTAAAAGTCATGTGGCTTTTATTTTCTTATCAGATATGTTTTTTCGGCAGTCTTATCGAATCTTATGATTCTTAAAAACCGTGTGGTTTTTTATTCTCTCTTATCATATATTTTTAATAGTTTCAAAGAATCATATGATCTTTCTTTGTATTAGTCAGAAGATGTTCTTCTGAAGTCTTCATTTCTTCTTTCTTTATTGTTAAAGAAAGTTGATAGATGTCTTATCTTGGAGTCATGTGACTTCATGTCTTTATCAGATATGTATCTGATTCTCTTATATGGTCATGGGTTGTATGCCTTATGATTTGTTCAGTATGTCATATTAGTGGTGGATTCAAAGTCCACTTGCTAGTTATGAAATCTTCGAATTTTTGTGGGATTCTTCATAGAATATTATGATTCTATATCTTGTTTAATCAGAAAAATGTACTTCTGATTTCTTTCTTTCTTTCTGTGGTATTACAGAAAGTTGATGTATGTCTTGCTACCTTTCTTTGTCTTAAAGTCTTGTGACTTTTGTCTTCTTAGTGTCTTATATTTGTTATGCGATCATATAGTTTGGTGATGATTTGAAATGTGTGTGATTGTTCTTCTATATGGTGTCTTGTGGTAGTTTTGTGTCTACTCCTTGTTGATGATACAATCTGAAGTTCATTGGTTAGTTAAGAAGGTAGGATAACCATGTCATGGGAAAGTTAATTATCATTGAAAGTTTGATTATAGCTTGTGTTATGACTTGTATATCTTCTTTCTTACTAGTTGACTTTGTTTGAAGGCTGCTAGCAATGTAAGTATCTTAACACAAGCTGTGATCTTGTCATTATAATTTCAATTGTTTTTCCTAAGACATTTTTTATTCTAGTTTACTATGAACTGTAAGACATAGTTCTTGAAACTTCAAAAGACTTGTAATTTTTTGTTTGAGTATATGTTTTCTTTGAGGCATCTAGTTGACTAAGAATGTTTTTTATGTCGAGGAAGAAAAAAGGTTTTCTATGTTTGGGTTGTCTCTTTCACAAGCCTGAGTTTTATTTTGAGCGTAATATTTCAATTTTTTAAAACCACTTTTCAAGGCTTGTTCTCTATTTGTTCTTGGCATCCCTTAGATCTCAGTCTTTAGTTTGAAGTTCTTTGAACAGTTATCGGTAAATTAGGAATCCTTCTTTATTGCTTGTCGTATGTGATAGTACTTATGCTACCTTCTACTTATTTACTAAGATTTGAAGTCTCAAATGCATATTTTCTAAATGAATGAAATGCTCACATATCTGCTGTACTTATGTTTTTTATTCTTGTATGTCAACCTGTGTTTTAAAAAAAAAAAAAAAAAAAAAAAAAAAAGATGTGTGGAAAACTTGCTAATCGCCAAATTGACATATTCTTTGGATAAATTTAAGTATGATTTAACTCACAAAATTAAAGCTATTGGCCTGCAAATTTAAGGTTCAGAATCAAATGCTACATCTATCTTTTGTCTTCATATTTGTTGATATAAAACTTGAGAAAGTTTTTGAAAAAGAAATGTGTAGTTTCATGGGTCCTCATTGGACAATTGTTTTTTATTGCATTTACCTAGAACTATATCGTTGTGGTACATGATTAACAGGAAATGAAGTTGTTTGAAAAGGTGTCTCTTATAATAATCTGATGGTTAAATATAGTTAATGATGTTCAAATGTGTTTGGTTATTGAATTGAGGGGGGATGTTGAAATTTATAGATATACAATTCAATAACAAACTCATTTAACTGATTATTATTCTAATGTTTTTTTATTTGTTTTGTATATTGTTTCATGTGTTTGGGCTGAAACTATTGGGCTGCATTGGAGTTATGTTGTGGACTCTATCAAGTCAAAGAAGTTGGACTGGGCTTCTTTTGTTACCGTTACAAAGCTGTGAGCTTAAAAGGCAACAAATGGGTTCAAACAAGAAGATGAGAAGAGGCTCGTTCGGGACCGATGGTTCTCTAGGGTTTAATCCCTTGGCAATTGTCTTCATCTTCTCCATCTACACTCATGATGAAATCATCTGCTCAACATCAAGATCTGATATCGATCACTCACATTTTACACGCCGCTCTTATAAGTCTCCATTCCTCTTGTTGATTGGCAGAACTTGTTCATGTTCAACTTTATCATTCATCATAGTCTGAAGATTTGATCTTATTCACTATTATTTCTATCAAATCCTTCAGTTTGTTTACATGGTATCAGAGCCCAATGGCTCTAATCGAGTTTTCGATCTGATCTTGGTGTTCTACCGCTGCTGCTGCTGATTTTCGCTGCTGCTGATTTCTCGATCTAATCTTGGTGCTCGATCTGATCTTGGTGTTCGCTGCTGCTGATTTTCGCTGCTGCTGTTAGAAAACAAAACACTGTTCGCTCCTGCTTCTCACAAGTTCCGTGTGAAGAGAAACTGCTGGCCTAAGGTTCGTGGTGTTGCTATGAACCCAGTGGAGCATCCCCATGGTGGTGGTAACCATCAACACATTGGTCATGCCAGTACCGTTCGACGTGATGCACCACCTGGTCAAAAGGTTGGTCTTATTGCCGCTAGGAGGACTGGTCGTCTCAGGGGTCAAGCTGCCGCCACTGCTGCCAAGGCTGATAAGTAACAAAGTGCTGTCATGGATCTTGATATTAGTTTTTGGTGTCTTTGGATCTGTTACTTCCGTTGTTAGTTTCTTTCAGTTTAGCTGCTTGTTGACTTACCTTTGGTGTTCGCTGTGAGATCTTTCCTTCTGGTAGAAAACAAAACACTTTGGTGTTCGCTGCTGCTGAGTTTCGCTGCTGCTGTTCACTGCGTGCTCTGATTTTCGCTGCTGTTCGCTGCGTGGTCTGATTTTTCTGATGTAACATAGTAACCCTTGAAGGTTACGTGTTGCATCCTTGCTTGGATTCCCTGAAAATCAGGGACTGCCCCGCTGTGAGATCTTTCCTCTCTATTAATTTGCTGTCTTGCATCATTATTAAATCTTATCATTAGTCATTGTTTGACTGGGTTAGGGGTACCGGTATCTGTACTGCATTATGCTTTGTTCTGTGTGTTAGTTGTGCATCACGCTGCGTGCTATTACATTTGTTGTGTGTCTTCATATCATCTTGAGCTAATCCTTGATCTGCCTTCCTGTGAAAGGTGTGAAAACCTGGCTCTGGCTCTTGGTTGATCTTCTTGCGTGTGCTTGCTTGCTATCATTCATTTCTTGCTTTGGCATTATGGCTGATTCTGGTCCTGTCATTAATATTACTGCTTCGAGTACTCAGATTAGTAAACTTGATGTGTGTGATCCATTGTATCTTCATGCTAATGATATTAATACACTTACCATTGTTACAATGAAACTAAAAGGAACTGAAAATTACACTGTATGGGCTAGTTCAATAAAATTGGCTTTACAAGTTAAAAACAAACTTGGATTCATTGATGGTAAATGTGAAAAATCTAAAACTGACCCTATACTTGCAAATCAATGGGATAGATGTAATTCTGTGGTTTCAAAACTTAATTCATGGACAATATAGGAATCATGGTTTTTTAAGTAAATGGGTCAGGTAAATTTGTGTCTCAAGTATGTCCAGATTTTCTATATACATATGTGAGAGTTGTAAAGCCAATCTGGTTTGTAAACAAGGTTCGTAGTAAGTTTTTATTTCTATAAGTGTTTTTTGTAGAACTCTTATTAATAGTTCTTTTAATAAAGGTTTTAAAAAACTTCACTCTGTGTTGTGTTGGTTATTTGAGAGTCATTTTATGCCTGTTGCTGTATTCAAGTTGTCTCGTGTTTTTTGGGGTGTAATGAAAAATTAGATTGAGATTAATAGCACAATTTTAAAAAAAAATCAAAATTTAAAAGTTTTTGATCTTATTGTTAACTTTTATTAGTATATTCTCTTTCGTATATTTTGGCTTAATATTCATGATTGTAGGATTATGTGTTCTATGGAATGAATTTTTGCCTCATGTGATTCAAATTTGTCTTAAACAGTGATGAATTGTATTTTGGCTATGACCGTGTTGTGATGGAGTTTTAATCTGTAACATGAATTTCTTAATTGCTACTAGTGTGTGTGGTGTCATGATGAGTTGTTTAAACCCTATGTCTTATCTTCTATGATCTTGTCTCTAGTTAATTGAACTATGTTGTTCTTGTGTTTTAACTTGTATTATGGACAAGTGTGTTCTTGATTCTTTGACAACCATCTATATTTTTTTATCTCGTGTAAGAGGTAGTATGATTCTGTATTCGTTTTAAATCTTTGGTTGTGTCTTTCTAAGTCTGGTATAATTCTTTATTTTTATTGTTATCAGACTTGTTTCTTGAATCGTGTGGTTCAGTATCTTTTGTGAGGTTGTAAAAGTTTTTTGCTTGATTCAAATTAGTCTTTATGTTCTTTATAAGTTTTCTTATGTTACTTTTCTTGTAAAGTTGTAAAAGTTTTTGATCAAGTCAAATTAGTCTTTAACTTTCTCACAAGTCTTCACTTCAAACATGGTTCTGAGTTCTTAAAAGTCATGTGGCTTTTATTTTTCTTATCAGATATGTTTTTTCGACAGTCTTATCGAATCTTATGATTCTTAAAAACCGTGTGGTTTTTTATTCTCTCTTATCATATATTTTTTAATAGTTTCAAAGAATCATATGATCTTTCTTTGTATTAGTCAGAAGATGTTCTTCTGAAGTCTTCATTTTCTTCTTTCTTTATTGTTAAAGAAAGTTGATAGATGTCTTATCTTGGAGTCATGTGACTTCATGTCTTTATCAGATATGTATCTGATTCTCTTATATGGTCATGGGTTGTATGCCTTATGATTTGTTCAGTATGTCATATTAGTGGTGGATTCAAAGTCCACTTGCTAGTTATGAAATCTTCGAATTTTTTGTGGGATTCTTCATAGAATCTTATGATTCTATATCTTGTTTAATCAGAAAAATGTACTTCTGATTTCTTTCTTTCTTTCTGTGGTATTACAGAAAGTTGATGTATGTCTTGCTACATGTCTTTGTCTTAAAGTCTTGTGACTTTTGTCTTCTTAGTGTCTTATATTTGTTATGCGATCATATAGTTTGGTGATGATTTGAAATGTGTGTGATTGTTCTTCTATATGGTGTCTTGTGGTAGTTTTGTGTCTACTCCTTGTTGATGATACAATCTGAAGTTCATTGGTTAGTTAAGAAGGTAGGATAACCATGTCATGGGAAAGTTAATTATCATTGAAAGTTTGATTATAGCTTGTGTTATGACTTGTATATCTTCTTTCTTACTAGTTGACTTTGTTTGAAGGCTGCTAGCAATGTAAGTATCTTAACACAAGCTGTGATCTTGTCATTATAATTTCAATTGTTTTTTCCTAAGACATTTTTTATTCTAGTTTACTATGAACTGTAAGACATAGTTCTTGAAACTTCAAAAGACTTGTAATTTTTTGTTTGAGTATATGTTTTCTTTGAGGCATCTAGTTGACTAAGAATGTTTTTTATGTCGAGGAAGAAAAAAGGTTTTCTATGTTTGGGTTGTCTCTTTCACAAGCCTGAGTTTTATTTTGAGCGTAATATTTCAATTTTTTAAAACCACTTTTCAAGGCTTGTTCTCTATTTGTTCTTGGCATCCCTTAGATCTCAGTCTTTAGTTTGAAGTTCTTTGAACAGTTATCGGTAAATTGGGAATCCTTCTTTATTGCTTGTCGTATGTGATAGTACTTATGCTACCTTCTACTTATTTACTAAGATTTGAAGTCTCAAATGCATATTTTCTAAATGAATGAAATGCTCACATATCTGCTGTACTTATGTTTTTTATTCTTGTATGTCAACCTGTGTTTTTTTTTAAAAAAAAAAAAAAAAAAAAAAAAAAAAAAAAAAGATGTGTGGAAAACTTGCTAATCGCCAAATTGACATATTCTTTGGATAAATTTAAGTATGATTTAACTCACAAAATTAAAGCTATTGGCCTGCAAATTTAAGGTTCAGAATCAAATGCTACATCTATCTTTTGTCTTCATATTTGTTGATATAAAACTTGAGAAAGTTTTTGATATAAAAAGTGAGTTAAAAACATGACAAGTGGCAAAAATACCTTTTTTTATTAGATATTATAGATATTTTAAAATTAAAAATTAAGTATGATAAAAGGGACGACTTAGCTGCAAGTGGAGTGGGGTTGACTATGGTATTTCAAGTCAATACCGGTGCCTTAGAAACCAAGTGCATGCGGTTGGTGATTGTTATATATTATTCTAACTATTACAAGGTTGATAAGATGCAAGAGATAATTAATTAGTTTATTTTTAAGCTAGATTAAAAAATATTTTGTAATATTATTACAATATTTTGGTATTTTGTTTACGTAATATTGATGGACATATTCCATATGCACAAAACATGTTGTGTCACTATGAAATAACAGTTTGACTGTTTGAGAGAGCTAAAAAATGTATATAGATGTAAATAAACCAAAAAAACTAACACTTAAAAAAAGTAAGATTACATAAAAGTAAAAAAGAACAAAAGTAATTATTCTGATGCACGCACACTTATTTTTTGTATTACACAAATTGATCAACCTCGTCAGTCACCTCTTAAGCCTCAAAAGCCACCTTGGGAAAGGTTTTGGAGATTCCAGTGGGTGTTTTCATTGTTATTTTGTCGCTTGTTGGATTTTCGGTAAAGATCTCAGTGAGTGAGATCCATATCAACACCTCTTTAGACTTGACTCCTGACAACTTTTTGATCTTGCACTTTTCAAAGTAGGAAGTGATCTCGGTGGCATATGAGACTTGCTTCCCGACCTTCTCAAACTTGTGTTTGATCTCATTCTTTTGTTTGACCCACACAAGGCCTGTTTCTTTTACGTAACCAAGTTCCTCGACGTCCTCAACGGGTAAGAGGCCGTCAGGGAGGCAATATTCTCTTAAGAGAGCCTTGGCCTTTTCCTTGCAAACTTCATTTCCGGTAAAGATTTCTGCACATGCTCTAACCTCGGGGGTGATCGGAGACATTTTTTGATAATAGGAGGGAGTAAAGTTTTGTTAGGATTTAAGTTCTCTTGGTTTGTATATGTTGTAAGCATGAAAGCCTTATGAAATTAGATGGTCTTTTATAGGTCCTTAAATAAATATATGACCTTAAATTTTGGTTCTAACTACAAAAATGCCCCTCATTTGAGTAATTGAACGCGTTTATAATTATCTATTTTTTTATTACACGTCAAATATAAAAACTAATTATAAATGTGAATTTGGAGACATATTGTTTCGATTTCTATTTGTCGCGTTTCTGCTTTTTTGAAAGTGAAATACTCTATCTGTTTTTGTTTTAGATTTTACATGTTTCCTTTAACAATGTTTAGCCTTGCACTTGTAATGCAACTATACAAGTATTTATTTATTACACATGCAATTCAGGTTTTTAAATAGAAACAAGTTTTATACATTCAACAAATAAAATGTGAATAATAATATGACTATTCAGCTCCTAGTGTGAATTATTGAAATGTTTCCATACATTATATGAAACTAATCAGCTTTTTGGATTGGTTAACAGAACTCGTTTGTTAACAGGCCAGTTCGATTAGGATCCATTTAAAGAGGCTAACCCGAACACGATCATATCAATAAATTAGTTGATCTATTAATTAACCCGTTTAAGTTTAAAGCTTTTTAAAGGTGTTGATATTTAGATTGTAGAGTGACTTCTTTATAAATTAAAAAAAAAAAAGTGTTAAGATCGTTTTAAAGTTTGATACTTCACTTTTTACGTTTCCCTCTCGCTGTTATTTCCAAAATGAAATTAGTTTTCAATTTTAAATTCTTTACAAACTTTCATTTCAAGCAACTTAATTGATATCACAAAAACTACACATTCTAATACCAAACTTTGTTACATGGGAATGAAAATTACGTTACAAAAGCAACCAAAGGTCACCAGCTACAAAAATTTTCATCTGAGATGAAATCATTGGTTAATACCTTATTACTAAGTGTTAGGATTGAAGTCATTATACTTAATTAAATAATAGGTTGTGTTTGAATTTACGAATTCATCTAATTAAGCCTGTCAACCTGAAACCTTTAGTTAAATTGCTTTTGAACGGCTAATTGAATCACTATCCCACCTGATTGTCGCCATTACATGCAACACGAGAACACTCTCAAAAGAAAACGTACCATAGGTAAAAGAAACCTACGAGTCAACCTAAACCCCATTTTTTTATCATACATGAGAATTGAATCCAAAAACGTTTAACATTTTAATAAAGTGTTGAGTTATCTCACCTTTTTCACTTAAACTTGGATCATCGGTAAAACCATTACATTAAATGATTGTATACGTTATTAACTTTAAGTACAGGCAGTAGGAAAAAAAATAGATAATGATTACACGTGAGTTCTTTAATAGGGTGTTGTGTTTCATACACCAGTGATTTGATTGAACACAGTAAACGGTCGTTTACCTTGCTGTAAATGGTCGGTTAGAAAGCTGTAAACGGTCGTTTCTATGGCTGCAAACGGCCGTTTATGAAGCTGCAAACGGGCGTTTTAAATGCTACAAACGGTCATTTATGAAGCTGTAAACGGTCGTGTACTTTATATAAAACGGTCGTTTACATTGTGTTAAACGGTCGTTTACCTTTTACATGATTTAACAACTCGATTTCCCCCATCCACTCAACCGAACACTCCTTCAATTTATGTACTTTCTTCTTCACCTTTCTTCACTTCCATACCTCTCTATCCATTCCTTCATCATCTTCCTCATCTTCCTCATTAATCAACATATTTATCATTTTATATTATAAAAGTTAGTTTTTAATATTATTCTAAAATTTAGTTTAATATATATTTTATTGTGTTACTGATTTTAATTATTTTAGATAATGGCTTCAAGTTCACGTCAAGATACAGCGTCGGTTAGTGTTTCTAATCATCCTTGGCTTCAGTTTCGACGAGGGTCAGATGAATATAAAAGACTTCAGAAACTTTTAGATAAAGAATTTGAGGCTTCACGTTCGATATCTTGGAGTTTGATACGAGACGTGGGGGAATTTACTCTTGCTCGTAACATGATGAACGAGCCGTGAAAAAGATTTTTTGCAATTAGTGGCCCACAATATAAGGAGCTTTGTTTGGAGTTTTTCTCTACCTTTAATTTCGACTCGAACAATCATAACTATAGGTATACCAATTTAGTTGGATTTTATATAATTTCATGTCTACATTTAATTGAACTTATATTTTTTTTAACAGTGATACCGATGCTATCAGTTTTGTTCTCGGGGGGGGGGGGGTGCCACGTAATTATTCAGTGGCCGAGTTTGGTGTTTTGATGGGTTTATATACAGTTCAAGAGACCCATCAATCTGATTTTTTGAATGGTCTTACACAATTTCCAGAAGATTATAATGATGAAATATTTCGGGAAGAAATTGGTGATGGCCAATATATACCTAACAATAAAACAAAAGCTACAAGAATGAACGATTCGTTGTATAGATATCTTCATCGCGTTATTGGTCATACTATAGCAGGACGTAGGATGACTAGTGGTAGGGTGACTAAAAAGGATTTGTTTTTTATTTTGTTTGATTAGAAGGAGGCCTTGTAATCTGGCATATATGCTTGCTGATTATTTTACTTCTTGCACGGGTTCAAAGAAAACCGGACATATTTGTGGTGGTACATATGTTACTCGACTTGCCGAGTCTTTACATATTCTCACCCCTGAGAACGTGGCAAGTTTAAACGGGCCGGTACTTATGTCCGGATTTGTTGATCGTGAACATGTTATACGGATGGACATGATCACAGATTATCCAAAAGTTAGGTGGTGGTTTAAACATAATAATCAAATGTGGATACCTCCATATCAAGATCCTCCTGATGATCCGTAATTTTATTTATGTTTTAGTTATTGTAATAAAGAATTTATTTATGTTTTACTTATTGTAATAAAGAATTTATTTATGTTTTAGTTATTGTAATAAATAATTTATTTATTATATAATAATTATTGGGAAATGTGTCAGATAAAATCAATAATCGTTTACAGAATTATATGGAAGATGCCTATAAATTCCATTTACACAATTCACAATTCACAAGTATTCAAATTCATTTATTCACACATCATCGTAATTCAAGTCAATAATGTCTCAATTTTATAATTATGTCGTGTACCAAACAAGAGAAGGGTTAATGGATTGGGTGCAAAACACTGCACACGCCCTTGGATATGTTATTGTCACAAAACGAAGGAAGAAGACTGTATACGGATTCGTCAACAAGGCATTTCTTATATGCGATCGTGGCGGTGTATACAAGTCAACATCAGATTCAACCGCACATTCAGGAACAAAGAAGACAGGTTGTCCATTTCAACTTATAGCAAAATATCATGAAGAAGATGGAGGTTGGAAAATACATGTTGTTTGTGATGAACATAACCATGAACCTTCTAAATTTTTTGAGGGTCATGCATATGCAAAAAGATTATCTAAAGAAGAGTATGCATTGGTGGAAGATCTTACAAGAAAGAATATGCAGCCACGTGATATTCTTACGACTTTAAAACAAAATAATGATAAAAATGTATCCACAATTGAAACCGTGTATGATGCACGCACGAGGATACGAAAGATGGATAAAGTTGGAACCACCCCAATGCAAGCACTTTTTCAATCTTTGCAGATGGGCGGATAAATCTATGATTTTACTACTGATGACGAATCAAATCAACTAAATGATTTGTTTTTTGTCAACCCCACTTCATTAAAAATATGGCGTGCGCTCCCGCATGTGATTATTTTAGATTGCACGTACAAGACGAACAGGTATCGCCTCCCTTTTCTTCAAATTGTTGGCTTAACTTCAACAAATAAGACATTTTGTATTGCTTTTACGTTCATACGAAATGAGAAAAAAGATAATTTCAAGTGGGCTTTAAATTGTCTGAGAAAACACATTAGATGGGTATATGGTCCCGCGTGTCATAGTCACCGATAGAGAGTTGGCATTAATGGATGCATGCGAAGTAATTATTCCAGAAGCAACCCGATTGCTTTGTAGATATCATATACAGAAGAATATCAGAAAGCATTGCAGACCATCTTTCAAGTCTCAGACTGACTGGGATAAATATATGTATTACTGGAGATTTCTGCTTCAATCTCCAACCATTGAGGCCTACTATGAAAATCGAACACGATTGCAAACAAAGTTGATGAGCAAGCATCAAAGTAATTTTCTGAACTATTCAATTTATTTTTTTAATGAAATTGAAACTAACATTTTTTTATCATACTAACATATTTTCATCATACTTTGCAGTTGTGTTTAATTATTTGGATGTTAACTGGTAGTAAAATTACAAACAGATGTTCGTGTCCGCATGGATTGATCAACATCTAAATTTTGGAGAACGAACAACAAATAGAGTGGAAAGCCAACATGCTCTGTTAAAAAAACATTTGAATTCTGACAAGTCAAATTTAGATAAATTTATAGGAATTTTAAATAACATAATACGTTTACAGGAAACACAAATAAAGGCAAGTTTCGAGGAAAGCCGAATTAAAATAAAACATCAACATAAACATAAACATAATTTATTTGTTTCTTTGTTATCAAATGTTTCTCATGAAGCTCTGGATATATTAGTTGGAGAGCTGACACGAGTTAAAGAAATTCAAGACCAATCACAAAGTTGTGGCTGCCATATTCGTACTAGTTACGGTTTACCATGTGCCTGTGAAATCTCACAGTATTTAAAAGCAGGCAAACCTATTCCACTACATTCGATAGATATATTTTGGAGGAGGCTTGACTTTTCACCTGTATCGTTAAACGAAGATGAAGAAGATATTCAATGTGATGACGAACTTGAGAGGTTCAAAGAAGCTTACCAGAAACAAAAAAATCCCATCGTAAAAAGGAATTGGTTAGAAAGAATAAAAAGCATAAGGGATCCTATCAGTATAAATCTTAACGAGCCTACGGTGTAAAAAAAATACTCGTGGAATGCCAACACTCAAATCTCAAAAACAAAACAAACCAGACCCTTCACCTGCTCAACCTACCCGAGGTCATACCTACACGACAGATGATTTTGTTAGTTATGATTTTATGGGGATGAGCCCCCCGAAACATAGTTCAAACATACATAACACAACTCAATCTTCTTTATATCACCATCCTTTACTAACACAGATTCCAAAACTATTCCATCAATATATAACACATATAGAGAACGTAAAAAGTGATGGTAACTGTGGGTTTTGTGCAGTTTCCTTTTCCTTAGGATTCGGTGAAGAATATTGGCTAAACATGAGGTATGAGTTTTTAAACGAGTTACATAACAATTCTAATTTGTACAGAAATCTTTTCTCCAGCTCATATGATAAGACAGAACGTAGTTTATCTTGGCTACATCCGGGTCCAGCTCCTGATCAGCACTGGATGATAATGCCTTACACAGGATTATTGATCGCAAACAGATTTAATGTGATTCTTCAATGCTTATCTCCACTGAAAGCGCAACTTATTTTCCGTTATGGATAGGTCCAGATGAACTCGTGTACCATCAATTCATTACTATTGCACATGTGTATGGTTGCCACTACGTCTCTGTGCGTTTAGAGGGTGAATATCTATTGCCTTTCATAACACCGTTATGGAATTTTCACAAAACTAATAGTGCGGCTGCGTGGGAAAGAATATACGAGGAGAGACTTTAAAGATATAGTCAATATATACTTCAAAATAAAACTGTTACTCGTTTCAATATAGATTAGATTAGTATCATTTGTAATTATTCATTTTATAAAGTTCAAAATTTGTAAACTATCATTTGAAATAAAATGTTAACACATGTACATAAAAACTTATTAATATATAAATTATATAATTTAGTATAATTATATTTAACAATATATAAATTAAACTCATTAAAATGTTAATACATGTACAAAATATAAAGTTCAAAATTTGTAAACTATCATTTGAAATAAAATGTTAACACATGTACATAAAAACTTATTAATATATAAATTATATAATTTAGTATAATTATATTTAACAATATATAAATTAAACTCATTAAAATGTTAATACATGTAAAAAATAATAAATTTAATAAAAATAGTTAACGACCGTTTATTGCTTAGTAAACGACCGTTTACTACTCTGTAAACGGCCGTTTACTTTCATGCATATGACCGTTTACCTGGTGACATACGGCCGTTTACGGCCCTACAAACGACCGATTACAGTGAAATGGTGTAAAATGCCAAACCGTTGGCGTATGAAACAATGACACCTAAAATAAACAGTTGGCAACTCTGACCGATTGACCATAATTTGGTAAACGTCCCATGGAATACTGCATTCAATAAGTTATTCTGTTTTTATTTTAAAACTCTAATATATAATTTTCTTCTAGAGAAATATAACATTATATTTCTAGATCAACTTATATGATGATGTAATACTAATTTGGTCTGACGTTAAGCTTTCACAACTTTATTAATTATTATATATTGTTAAATTAGTATTTCTCCCAGTAAGTTGTTGCATCTTGGATCAAAATAAAACTTGAGTAAATTACGCTTTTCGTCCCTGTGGTTTGGTGGTTATAACGCTTTTAGTCCAATAGTTTAAAAATGTCCGGTTAAAACATTGAGGTTTTAAATTTGTAACAATTAGGTCCAAACCGTTAATTCCATCTAATTTCTCCGTTAATTTTTTTGAATAAGACCAAAATACCCTTGGACTAAAATTGTTACTAGAATAAATAAATAAATAAATATATATATATATATATATATATATATATATATATATATATATATATATATATATATATATATATATATATATATATATATATATATATATATATGGGAAAGTTCCCCTAAGAATAATTTTTTTCCTAAGAAATCTAAGAAGCATTTATAGCCACTAATTACATGTTAAGGGCATTTCCAGTATTTAAATCAAATATAGGAATAAAAGGGCATTATGGTAATTTGACAATATAAAATAGAAAAACACAAAATTACAGTTTCGAAACCCATCGTCTTCTGTCTATTCCTCTCCTGCATCGTCATTCAATAATCAAAATCAAGTAAGTTCTTCAAATTATCTGCGAAATCCATTAAATTGTTGAAGTTGTAGTACTGATTCTATGTTTTTTGTTAAAAAACAGAATCAAAACGACCTAAAATGAAGAAGAAATCGACGATTCATAACGGCGGTAAGTGTCTTGAATTTAATTACAAATTCGATTAATATGTGTAGTGAATACTAAATTTCAAACCGAGGTTCATATATGTACTGCATTCTAAACTTGATTTATTGCATTGTTTGTTTATATAAGATTATTAGTTTAGTTACAAAGTCTATTTTCATATATGTACTATATTCCACAACTTGATTAATGTAGTGTTTTTAAACAAAATTAAATGGATGTGTTGTGATATTCATATATGTACTACATTTTATCCTTCATTATAATATTAATATATATTGAAATTTGGTTATTATGTTTCCAAGTCTATGTATCTATCACTAATGTACTGCATTATAATTTCAAATGGATTTTAATATATGTACTGTATTCTAAACTTGATTTGTAATTTTATAAGTATGAACATAGATTTTCTATCATTAATGTACTGCATTATAATTTCAAATGGATTTTAATATATGTACTGTATTCTAAACTTGATTTGTAATTTTATAAGTATGAACATAGGTTTATCATAAATGTGCTGTATTCTTGGTATTATAAAATTGGTTGTACTTGTACATGCATGAACACCATTATATACTTGTACATCATATTTTGTGTTGTATTTCAACAGATATGTACTATATTCTAAACATCTCATTCATATATCATGTTATATGCACTATATGCATTATAACATTGATATTTATTGAGGTTGTGTTATTATGTTTCCAGATAGTACAAACTATGAACATGGATTTATTACACTATATGCACATGTTGTGCTGTATTTCAACAAATATGTACTATATTCTAAAATCTCATGCACATCTTGTTATCGTGTGCTGTATTTCAACAGATATGTAGTATAATATAGGTTTTAATGTTATAGGTTAGATTTCTGTGTTGCACATGTACTATATTATTTACAAAAACAGTGATGCAATTGCTAATGTTATAAACTATCTACAGCTATTGTGATATCAGAGCAGACTGTTTCAGATAATGATTTTGAAAAACCATTAAAATCACTAAAATAGTCTGTATCTATGAAAAGGCTCACGAATACAAGCAAGGCAGTAAAAACATTTGTCGAATTTGAAGAAAACAATAGACTGCGGATACGAAACCGACCAAAAAACCTTTGTGATTTAATTGAGAGCTTAACTAAAGGACAACAAAGGGCTGTTGAAGATATGGGATTTGGGAGCATAAACTCTTACTGCATAAAATGTCTACCTTCTAACCTAGCATATTGGTTGCTATCAAACTATGATCCTGACACAAACAACTTGAATGTCGGTTCACACGTTATAAAGATAACACGAGAACTAATGCATGAAGTTGTTGGAATTCCAATGGGAAATGTAAAAGTAAGTGAAATCAATAAGCCTACAGGAAGAGATCCAGTTGTAGCAGAATTTAAAAGTCAATTTCATGGTATTCGTTTGCCTTCTGTAGCTGAAGTTATTAAAAAAGTCAAATCATACCATTATTCAAGACGGTTATTCCAAATCAACTTCCTAGTAGTATTTGTTACAGTTTTGTTGAGGATGACACAAGGATCAAAAGTAAACATGGAGTTTCTCACATCATTAGTAAAAGGAAGAGACATAAAATCATTGGATTGGTGTTCATATATAATAACATGTTTGAACAAAACAAAAAGAAAATGAAATGGAATTTAGCACTACAATGGACCTGCTACAATTCTTACGGTACGTCATACTATATACACCTATCATTTTTGAATCTAGTACAGTGTACTAAAATATAAATAATCTTTTAACAGTTGGTATATGGATATGACTCGTACAAAAGAAGCAACCGTAAAGAGAAAAGGATCTGTAAGGCCCCTATCCCAGGAAACCTCACAATTGGTCATTCACAGCGAAACATAGACTTAAAGCGATCATTTACTTATATATGTGTATATATATTGCAGCGGAAAGATATAGTAATTTCAATTCATTACAACGTAGTTAGATTAAAATATAAACATTGTCTTTAAACATCAAAACTCTCTAAAGTCCTCTTAAATTTCCTTTTCATCAGGGATGCCAGTCTTTAGATGCCAAGAAGCTTCAGATCCATGCTCCCATCCCTTAAGCCCTACCTTTCACCTGTCAACTGATATGCATACAAAAGTCAGCTTCGCTGAGTGAATTCTAGGTTTACTTTATTAAATAACATTTGTAAGAGGTATTAGCCTTAACAGTGAAAGTGATCGTCATCTATCATAACATTAATACACATGGGCTATTACTTTATCGATACTTTCCATTTCTTTTTAATTACTACTCTTCTTTATCCGTCAATTCCTGTCACTATCAGTGCCTATGATAAACACAGGACTTTACCGACACGCCCATCCAGGCCCTACTGTCGTACCCAAACAGGCCATTATTGTCATGCCAATCCAGGCCTTACTGACCTGCCTGTTCGAGCATTTACTGTCATGAGGGCACAACAAATGCAACCCTCCACTGTCATTTGCTTGCAAGGCTTTACTTTCTCAAGGTACATGTTATGGGCCCAATAACAGTTCTTTTAAGTTTCACTTATATCTTTAGTTTTCACATACACTTAACACATAATAAGAAGCAAACTCTTAGTCTAAGCATTCACATTTCATCAATCATGAGAGATAAACTAGATAACTGACTCTCCACGGGACAGCGGGGGTTCGGGGGCGGCAGCCCCTGATAGCGGGGTTCTAGGGGCGGCAGCCCCTAGTGGGGTCCAAGGGGCAATGCCCCTGGCTGGGGCCGGGCTGCCAGGTCAGTGTGCCCGAAAATTATTTTGAACTATTTAAATGACACATTTTACTTTGAAAAATTTTATTTTCTTGATAAAAGGTCTTAAAAACCGTCCTCATGAAAGTATGTATTTTAGTATGCATATCACCCCAAAACATTGAAAACGGGTAAAGAAGGGGTCTAGAACTCACCTGAACTTAGCCAAATAGCTTAAATTCTAAGTCACTTAGCTATAGTCCGAATACACGAGCTGCAGGGAAGTTAATACGCAAAAACGTCATTTTCTTCACAATTTCGCTGCCAGTTTCGCTGCCAGTTTCGCTGGGCAGCACTTCTGCCAGTTTCGTTGGACAGATTCGCTGCCATGAGCGCCCAACTTTCGTTGGAATTTCCTAGATTCGCTAAGTCTATAGATCAACCTGGGCACTAGCGAAATTACCAACGAAACTGTAGTTTCGCACCAGCGAAACTGTAGTTTCGCTAGAAATCTCCTAGTTTCGTTGGATGAATGCACAGTTTCGCTGGATGAATACTTAGTTTCGCTGAATCGGGGCCCAGTTTCGCTGGACGAACAAAAACTAGGAACCAGCCCGTTTTTGACCCAAAATCTTAACTTTTTACGTCCAAATACTTGGTTTACCATCCATGAAGCCATACCTAACCTTTTTACACGTTTTCATACGTAAAAATTTGACGTTTACGTGTTTCTTTGAAACTTTTTCAAAACCCAAAACCCTAGAATCTGGGTTTGATCTACAGAAGGGTTTAGAGGTCGATTCTTACCTAGATTTGTTCCTCTTTTCTTAGGGTTTGATGCTCCAACACCCATATCTTCAATCCTTCAACCTTTGAAGCTCCAAATCTTGAGTTTTCTTCACTTTCTCTCTCTACTTTCTCTCTCTATGAATTTGGGGGCTAGGGTTGCAAATGCTGGAATAGAGCTGATCATGCATGTTTAAGGGCTGTTAAGGGCCCTTAAACCCACCAAACATAGCCCATTAAGGTTAATTTAATCCATAGCCCACTAATTTACCTTTCTTTCTTAAATTGACCCTTAAAGCCCATTATTATTAAATGGCTTGCTTCGGGAAATTTCGGGGCGTTACAGGATCCTCGCAATATCATATAATACATCTGAAACTCTTATGGATCTTGCTGAGAAACAAGGTTGACAAAATGATATGGTAACAAGGGTGAAGGACAAAGAAGAAGAAAGAAAAGTTATAAAAGTAGGAAAAAGGTTGAGGGATGAAGAAGATCCAGCACATGTGCAACAAGAATCTTAAAAGAAGAAAAGAAGTGAGCAACCAGAAAAAATGAAATTGAGCATCGTTAAATCTGTACCAAACGAAAGGCTGAAGCTCAAGATAAAGGTAGCTAAAAAGAAAGATGTTGAGCTAAAATCTGATAAAATATCAGAGGTTGAAGAAGAAATAAGACTGGGTGATGATGATCAATTGTTGTCATCTCCAACACAACAGAAGATTGATAATATAGCAAGTAATGAACTAGATGACATAATACCAACTAATGATGATTGGGAGAAACAGTCATTCTTTCAAGAAACAACTGGTTCCCTAGAAGGATTGTCTACTTATGCATCACTTCAGTTACGTAGCCAACCAGTACATCCAAGGAATGAAAAGGTATATGTATTCCTATAAAAACTATCTATTATTTTTATTAACATTTTATATGATATGTACCACTACACTTGATTTAGAAAACAATCTAATAATTATGAATTATGAGCTGCATTTGTTCATTCTACTAGGTTTACAAAAACACAACTCTTCTGTAAAATAGTATAAGGATTTAAATATTGTGCTGCATTATAATATGTACATTATGTTGGATTATAATATGTACATTGTGCCGCATTATGATATGTACATTGTGCTACATTTACAAATGCAGCACATTTGAAATGTTATGTAAAAAATATATATTAAAGTTGATTTAGAATACAATTCAATAAGATTGGTTTATGTGCTGCATGTGTAACACACTACTATATTAAACAACATGTGCTGCATTATTAAATCGAAATAGAATGTACATTGTACTGCATTTAAATATTCAGTATTATAAGCCACGATTTACATTGTCATCAGAGCATATTATGTTCTGAATTTTTACATCTTTAAATCAACCAGTCAATAACAAATCGTAAAATATAGTACTAGTAACAATAACTATGTATACTTTTTCTTTGATCTTAGGAGTGGGCATATCTTATAAGGAAAAAAACAAATGATCTTGATGAATTTGTTGAGGGTGTTGATCGTTTAATCGAAGAATGCATTGCAAAGTATGATTCAAATGATGAAATATTCAATGCTTTAGAAGGATGGATGTCAAAGCTAACAAAATATGAAAAAAAGGAAAAGAAAATAAAATGAAAGAAGCTGCAGATGGAGATGGAGAAAACATCAAAAAGGAAGTTGATTTAGATGAAGAGAATAAAGAAAAAGAACATGTGGATACAGAAAGAGAAGATCTAGATGTTTTAGATGGATAAATCATCATGAAAGAAGCTGATATAAATGTTGATAATAAAGAAAAAGAATATTTAGATCAAGTAGGAAACAATATGGATGTACAGGAGAAAACAGCACATCAAGAGGACGCAGATAAAGAAGGGAAAGAACGAGAAAGAGTTTTAGATGGAGATAATATCGAGAATTCAGCTGGTTTAGCATAAATTACTAAGAAAGAAAAAGTTTACGGAGAAGGAAATGATGAGGCAGATGGACGGGAGGAGATTAAAAAACAAGATGAAGATGATGTTGAGAATGTTTTAAAAATAGTACAATTCTTGCAAACAAATGATCCTCAATTGAAAACTCTTGTACAAGAGAATTTGGTTGAGAAATCTAATTTCACAGATGAAAAAGTAAAAAAGGATATAGCTAC
The DNA here is from genome assembly GCA_024085815.1 of Flaveria linearis. NCBI lineage: Eukaryota > Viridiplantae > Streptophyta > Magnoliopsida > Asterales > Asteraceae > Flaveria > Flaveria linearis. The sequence goes on from CM044001.1 coordinate 85,833,496, forward strand.
AAGAGCTGAAGAAGGAGAAGAAAAAAGAGAAAAAACAACACGCATAATAAAGTTGTCTGAAGCTCTAAGATCGCCATTTAAAGAGCGTGTTGTGCAAATGAATCTTAAAAGGCACAAAGATGAAGAACTTGTAGCAGAATATATATTTGTAGCAATTAGTGATATTTGGTAATTATATGACTATCTTGATTTATAATATAACACATTTAATATCACATATTTATAAAATAACTTATCTGTTAAAATAATGCAGGGAATTCGTCTTTGAAACTGCAACTGGGAATAAAACCTCAAAAATAAGCTTCGAGTCGTTTTATCCAAATGAATATTTGCATTGTAGTATCATGACTTGCTGGTCACTTGTACTCAATAACGAGGAACAATTCAGAGCAAATAACTCACCTAAAAGACTCTTCTGTCCATGCAATATCGTGGTATGATTTTTATACTAAATGATATTTCTAATATAAAATTACAGTGCAATAAATTAGTTGTACTATATTAGAAAATACATTTCTTGTCATAAATAATTGTTTTATAATGCAGTACATACTCTACACTGTTATCATGTATAATAATAACATATTTAAATACAGTACAACTAATTATTTTATTGGAAACATCGTTTACATGCAGGGGGATTTTAATGTGAGTAAAAAAGTGTTGCAAACTGAGTCATTGCAGAATTTCAGGATGAATGTAGAAAACACTCTATTTGATTCAACATTTGGTTCAATTAAAGAAGTAGACATGATGTTCATCCCAATTCTCCAAGATAGGCACTTTTATGTCATCTGTTTTGATTTCAAAACACCTTCAATTGACATAATGGACAACATGAAGGGAAAAATCAAACCGAAACAAGCCACACACATTAAAATGGTGGTAATATACTAATTTAAAACTCATGTTGTTTATCACACAACATATCTTCTAAAATTTAAAATTATGTACTAATTTACAATATTCTGATTTCAGAAATCAATTATGATTCTATACTTGAAGGAAGCAGACCCTAAAAAGCATGAAAGAATAAAAACATTGAATCCAGCAAGGTTAGCTTTACCATGGGAAACTACATAGAACTTTGTTGATTGTGACATCTTTTCAATGCAACACATAGAAACATACTTTGGTAAACATAAGAAATGGAACTGTGGTCTTTCAGAAGAGTCAGATCAATAAAATGTTGAGTTGTATGATCTTAGAATCAAATATCTGACAAAAATACTATTATAAGATATAAGGTTTTTTGTACTGTTTTTAAAAATGAAGCAGAACTATAAAACTATGTATGAATGAAGAATATAATTGATTTCATTCACATCATACGTATAAAATAAAAAAGCAGCACATAATATGTGTTGAATATGTAGCAGCATGTGTTGTATTTTTGTACTGTATTTTAAAATGAATCACAACTATAAAACTATATATGATTGAAGAATATAATTGATGTCTTTTACATGAAAAATATGAAATATGAATTATCAAGTACTATTTGCATTATTAGAACCACCACCAGCATTCTTCAATGCATAACTTCGCTGATTATGGCCGCTCTTTCCACATATCGCACAACACCTAGTCTGTTTCCCTATTTTTTTCTTTGAAGATGATATCTCTTGAAAAGATTTATAACGTTTATGAGAACCCGAACCTTTGTTTTTAATTCCAACAGGTCTTCTAAAAGTAATAGATGATGGCTGATCAGAACCAAGAATATTCCCCAACCTCTTATTCTTAGATACTGGTCCTGAGGAACAGGTAAAGAATCCACATTTGCTTGTGTTTTTTTTACTTCTTCTAAGTAAATTTTTAATTGATCCATGTTTGAAACAAGTTTGTTGATAATATAATCATGCCTATACGCAATATCACGAACAATGCTGTCAACAGAATCTGTGACATCCGTCACTATCAGGTCCGTCAATTGACTCGAAAACTCGTTAATTCTTTCCGAACATTTATTATTTTGCGTCATTAATTCGTTTCCAAATCGAAACTTGTCGTACCTGCTTTACGTGTCAACCCTAATATTATGATGACATGATTAGACAAATATTACATAAACCATAATTAACAAAATTAAACATTTTAGTATGATTTATACTATTATTATCATTATTAGTATTAATATTAATACTAGTATTATTACTACTAATAATAATAATATTAAAAATAAAAATTTATTAAAAACTTAACTCTATTAAACTTTTGGGTTGAAAATGTAATAATTGAAACTTGTTTTAAAAACTTTTAACATGAAATAATAAGTGATGTAAACCTCGGGGACCAAAGCTGTAATTTTTTTTAAAACCCATTCCCCTACCGTCGACCACCTTCACCGCCGGCCACATTCCGGCCAACACTCCGGCGAGCCCAAACGCCCAAATTTAATCGATTTCAGTCCAATCAAACACTCCCGACAGTACCACATGCAAGATTCGAACCTGAGCCCCGCGATAATTTGAAAATCATAGTGCGTGACAACCAAACCCACTTCGACCCGCGATATCGGCCGACCAACCACCACTATCGAGCACTAAACTTTTATAACAATCAAAGTAATCGCGCAATCACGATCGTTTAACCATTTATAACATTCCATCGAGTTCAATTTCACTAGAAACACAACACAACACCACCATCGATCATCATCTTCGTTCGAACCTGCAACTCATTCGAAGGTCCTATTCCGAGCACTCTAAACTTCAATTGGCAGAGGGTTTTCAATAACCAAGACCGTAGGAAACTTCCTGTGCAATTAATTTGAGTTTCATCAACGTTTGCTACTTAAATTGATTCTGACTTAACCGCGACTTGTTCTTCATCGTTCCTCTTGTTTTAACTTCACATCAGGTAATTGAACATACATACATACTCAGTTTCACATGGGCAATCAAAGCCCTAAGTTTGATTTCATAAACAACATCGAATTGAAGTTCAATTTAGGATCGATTTGAACTAGGGTTCTTATGGATGTGGGGAAAAGATGTAGATACGTGTTAAAAGGAACTGGAACGGAGTGATACCGCGGCTGGAAGCCATGGTTCACCGGTTCACACTTCACCCTGATGTTCAAGAGGTCCCGGGTTCGACCCCGGGCACCCTCAACTATTTTTTAAAGCCTTTTTCAGCCTTTTAAAAATTACAGAAAATTCCTAAAAATTATAAAAATCATTTTTATAAACTCTGTTTATTTTTAAATCATCAACCTTATTTTCTGTAAATTTTCTTTAAATTTAAACCTTTATAAAACAATATAACAAAGATATTTATTTTAATTATTTCTTAAAATGGATTCTTTTAAATAATGGGTGAAATCACTAAATTATTATTGGTTCAAATAATATCTATGTATTATGGTTTAAATCATGATTATTTCAATTAAATATAAAAGTTTTATATTTAAACCTTACAAATTACTACAAATGTGTTCGTTCATATTTTTATATAAAATATAGTACACTTGTTATGAATGTGTGTGAAAGACTAGAAAGTTATACATAATATAATATATACGAGTCAGCATGTGAAGAGAAACATTGATAACCGATACTGTAACCGAACCGTGATCGTGAACCATATCATTCTATTCCGAATAATTAATTCCATTACTAATATTTAATCTCAATTAAATATTAAATGAAACTCAGGTTAATTGGAACCCGATCCTTTGTGCTTACACTTACTTGTTGCAACGTAATCAAGGTGAGTTTCACGGCCCCATTTTCATTCAAGTTTTATAAATATTTAAGGGAAAAGTATGCTCACTCTTTCTAGCTATGAACATGATTTATTTTGGATTAACATGTTATTGTTTGTAAGCTATATCTTATGCATGAGTTTCTGTGTGGTTCTTTAATCACAACTATTTAACTCCGGTGTTGGAGCCGACAGACAGATATTGATAGTACTATTGGGTTGACACCCCCACCCTTGACAGATCACACTGCCAGGAACGGGTCTTGGGTGAATATGTTTCGACAATTGCTGTGTGGTTCGTCATAGGTTTAGTTGTGATGCTCATGTGATATTACTTGTGATAAACTGTATACACTTATGATCCATAACTCATGCACAGCAACAAGTTTTTAATTTATGTTTAAACCTGTGAACTTACCAACCATGTGTTGACTTTTGAGCATATCTTTTCAGGTGATAATAATCACAGAGGAAAGCTAGAGCCGATGCCTTAGCAGAGACCCTTAGGATTTCAGTAGACATGCATTAGTGTTTTGACTATCATTTGATTTCGCTTATGAATACTATGTTGAACTTGTTGTTTGTTGAATTTCATGCTAGATTTGGTTTTGTTAAATCGATAGACTATGTTAGTCGTAGAACTGACTAACCACGACACAAGTCACCATTGTGTCGGGTGACGTCATGACACGTGGATCTTTGCATTTATTTTGTCTCTGTAAACTAACCAGGTGTTATGACGATCCCGTGCGTTACATCCTCGTGTTTCCGCTATAAGCGGGGGTGTGACAGAATCAACATTCTTACCAGCAGAATCTCGCTCAATAACAGTACGCATTGACTTATTTGGAGCAGCATCTCAGGTCCATCTTCTCATAATATATCTTTCAGGAAACTATTTAATACCACAAGCTCTTAAAACGTAGAAGATATGCCAACATCACAAACAGTATTGCTCGTATCTGTTGCAACTACATGTAATTATCATATCATTTTCTCTAAACAGAACCTACATTAGAAAACATAACAGTTAATAACAATTGCAAAATGCAGCACAGGTATAAAAATATGTGCTGTATTATAAAACTAAAACAAAATAGTACAAAAACAGATGATTATATAAAAGTCACCACATTAATGGATAAAACAATATGTGCTGCACTAAAATCTTTGTATAAATAGCACACAAAAATATAAATTAATACCTCACATGTATAGTAAATACATCACAATAGAAAAAACCATTACGCTTAATGAAAACAACACATATAAGAAAGACAACACACATTATAAAAACAACACACGTAATAAAAACAGCACGCTTAATGAAAACATTACGCTTAATGAAAATAGCATTAAAATCTTTGTATAAATATCACACTAAAGAATGAATTAATACCTCACACATATATTAAATACAACACAATAGAATAAACCACACATCTACAGGAGGTCTTTTTAATTTAAAACAGCACATATAAGGAAAACAGCACACATAATAAAAACAACACACATAATAAAAACAACACGCTTAATGAAAACATTGCGCATAATGAAAACATCATCTAACACATAATAAAAACAGCATGCTTAATAAAAACAACATTAAAATCTTTGTATAAATAGCACACAAAAGAATGAATTAATACCTCAAAGGTGGCCGAGACATTAGCATCTAACTCCTTAATTGAAAACTTGACAAAGTCACCAGCCGGTTCAAAGCATTTACATATACATTCATGAACAGCACCAATGATTTCACCTTGAACATTATAAAATATCTCTCTCGTATAAATTTTTTCAGCTTGATTCCAACTCAAAATTAGTTTTTATCTCAGGTGTAGTGTATCGTGTATTGTGATCATTTTTACGACATGTAAACCTTTGAGCCTCCATAGCAATATCAAAGTGACTTAAAAACTCTAACAAAGACAACTCTGTGTTGCTAATCTGACCAAAAAAGTGGTTTTCACTCTCGGACCTAGATGTAGTACGCATAAGTCCAGACATGTGTTCATGACGATAATATGCAGGCATCCAATCTTGTCACAAAAAGAACATGTCTAACAACTATTTGTTAGATTGTATGTTGTACTCAACCATTATATCAGTCCAAGATTTTTCAAATTCAGCAGGTTGAATAGCATCAGTCCAAACAATGTCGCACAACTTACGCTTAAAGGACTCGTCTTGGGATAACTTGGGTCCAACCTGTTATAAGAAAATAATTTTATTGGACTGAAGAAAAAACAACACATTTAATATATCATATATAAAAACATTACAAAAAGTAAAATCGACCTTGGATGAAACTTTGGTCATAATATGCCACATGCATAGTCGGTGTCTACTAGTTGGGAAAACATCTTGAATTGCAATCTTCATGGCCGGATCTTGATCAATAACCACAACTTTAGGTGCTACACCAAAACATTTCAAAAAAGCAGCAAGTAACCACTTATATGAATCTGCGCTTTCTGATGCTAACAAGCCAGCCGCAAACGTAATGTTGTGATGATGATTGTCAATTCTAGTGAAGGGAACAAAAACAAGTCATACCTAAAAATAATAAAAACAACACACACAAATTAGTGTTAATTAAACAAATATAAAATAGAAAAAATAGAAAAAACTTCATTACAAATAATGATTCAATGGTTTAATACATATAAACAAAAACAACACACAAAAAAAAAACCACACATCTACAGGAGGTATTTTTAATTTAAAAGAACACATATAAGGAAAACAACACACATAATAAAAACAGCACAAATAATAAAAACAACACACTTAAAGAAAACAACACACTTAAACAAAAAAATTTAAAACAGTAAAAAGCAGCACAAAAAAGATACATGTTAGTACGAAATGTAGCATCAAAAGATATAACATCACCAAACAAAACATAATCCCACTTCATATCCTCATCGGCCCAAAATAAACGAGCAAGAGCACCTTTCTCTCCAGTTAAATATTCACAAGAAAAATCGGGTAAATACTCCTTTTTCTTTAGAAGATGATTTACGGCCATATCAACATCAAATTCACCAAGAAACAATTAAGGTCTCTTTTAAAGTTCTTGCAATCAACAGCAGTCACACCAACATTCTCAAACACACCATACATTACTCTCATAATATTAAACGCCTTAACTGGACCAATATTCATTATAGAAAAATCGGTAATTAGTTGTTGTGTAACACCCGTAAGTTTATTTAAGGTGAATAAAAGGATAAAAAAAAATAAAGGTCAACTAAAGAGGAGGTGCCAAAAGTGCCAAATGTGCAAAGTTCATATTTATTTGCACAAAAAGGTGGTATGGCCACCCACTCTTGTTTCACATCTTCACCATCTTCGGAAATTATAGAGAAAGAAAGCAGAACTCGATATTTCTAGAGAGAGAAAGAACAAGGATTCACACATTTGAAGAAAAGACAAGAAGAACACTGAATTGAAGGTAAGATTTAGTGAAATAAAGTTGTTTTTGCCCAGATGATACCTCGGTTATGTGCTTATGTGTGTTTATATGTGTTTGAATGCGTGTTTAAGGGATTCCTAGGTGTTAGAACCTTTTAAACAGCTCGGGTGAAGAGTGTAAACTCAAAGAACAACTAAGGTGAGTTTCTAGACCCCTTTTTTTACTCGTTTTTAAATGATTTGGGGCTGGAAAATGCATGTATGTATGTTTTTTATGAATTTGGGTATGATACCCGTATGTTATGTACATGTGTATGTTTATAGAATATGATTTGGGATGAACGTATGTTTATGTTTATGCTAAGTTTATGTCTGGAATCGTGTATACATGTTTAGAATTAGATATTATGATGTTTGGGGACTGGAATGTGAATTAGACACATGAACAGGCTGCTAATACGACTAATAAGGCCAAATAGTGGTCATATGTCTGAAATTTTGACTTAGAAAACTAAGTACAAGATAATATGTCTGAATAGTGCTTATATGCCCAGGGATTTGCCTTAGAAATATTTTAAGGGTCATATGTCCCAACAATACTCATATGTCCCAACAGTACTCATAAGTCTGACATCTATTATGTTTTGTCGATACTGTTGTTTTGTAATTCATTCGACTAATTATTTTGTGACTTATGAACTAGAATTTATTGCTTAACAACAGTGTTTAAAATGAATGAAGGGTTTTTGCCAACTTAATTCCGCTGCTTAATTTAATAATATGTATGTTTTATGCTTTGAATGACCAACTGTGAGGTGCCCGGGAAGGGGGCCTTACATGTTGTTGTTGTGTGAATGACAAATCTCTTGCTGCACATAATAGATGGTAGTCCTCAAGATCAACAAAGCTATGGTTATGCTCCTCATAAAAACCATAAATGGTATAGTATTTCTTACATTTACTTAACCCTAAACGAATGTAAGCCTTACAACCGGTATGTTTAGATGGACGCTTTCTTCGATCTTTTGATTTCTTATCAGAACCATCACTATCATTAACCGTGTCAATGTCATGAAATGTCTTGTGACCCTCTTTTGCACAAACTATATATTTAATTTTAATAACACCGTTTGATGTACATTGAGTATGCTTCCGTACCTCAAAACCTCCTAACTTGGCATAATTTTTATAAAACTCAAAGGCTTCATCAATTGACAAAAACTTCATACAAACTATTGGTTTGGATGAATCTGGAACATTAGGAATATAATTCTTTTTTCTAAAAGTAGGGGATATACGAACACCTGAAACACAAAAAAGAGAACATTGAATTACAAATAATGATTTAATGATTAATACATATAAACAAAAACAACACACATATACATTAAATACATCACAATAGGAAACAACACACATAATTAAAACACACATCTACAGGAGGTATTTTTAATTTAAAACAGCACATATAAGAAAAAACAGCACACATAATAAAAACAACACACATAATAAAAACAGCACGCTTTAAGAAAACAACACACTTAATAAAAAAAGCACATATAATGATAACACATAGAAACAATTACAGCACAAACATATATAACAGCGAAACAAATAGAGCAAACACATATATAGATACAGTACAATAGAAAAAACCACCGATTCACATAAGGTATTTTTAATTTAAAACATCACATATAAGGAAAACATTACACATAATGAAAACAGCACACATAATAATCTATAACATAATTAATTGCTAATACATGTCGAAAGGTATTTAAACTCAAAACAACACATATAACGAAAACAGCACAGAAAGGAAAACAGGATAATTTCATAAAAATAACGTACACAATTAAACAAAACTGAGTATATTAAAATTGTAATTGGAACCTTCATTGACTGCATTGGAAGACATTGTAAGTACAGATTAAAAGAATAACTTGATTCTCGCTCCAAAATTGATAAAAATCACGAGCTGAGGCTTTGGTTTCGTGAAATTGAAGATCCTTATGATTGTTTCAACGATCGAACGCTGCAATAGTGGTATTGAAATCGGTTGGAATTGCAAATTATAATAAAAACTCACGATATCAGGATTTGATTCGTGAAATTGATGACGATGACAACTTGATTCGATCAAAATCGCATCGAATCAGAATTGATGACGATGACAACTTGATGACGATGAAATTGATGACGATGACCGCTGCAATACTGATTAGATATTGAAATCAATTTGAATTTTATAGTACATGAAATGATCGTGGATTCGAGTGTGAAATTAAGGTCGATCCACGCCGAAATCGTGAATTCTGTTTAAGAATAGAGAGTTTGAAGAATATCTTATTTCCAAAAATACCCTCCATATAAAAGCTTTATTCTTAGGCAACTTAGGCAACTAATTATTCTTAGTTGAACCTCTACCTATATATATATATATATATATATATATATATATATATATATATATATATATATATATATATATATATAAAAGCTTTATATCCCTTCATCTCCCTCCGTGACATACTTCCGACCACCAAATTCGTTCAGTCCCCCAAACCCCCATCTTTCTCCATCAATACGGGTTACGAGATCTCGATCCGAAACCCGGCTGGTGAAACGGGCGGCGTGGGCCTATCTTCGGCCGATGTCCACCTCCCTCGGCGCGGCGGATCCACCGTCCTCCACCGCCTATGGAGCCGACTCTCCGATGTCGTCATCAACCTCATATTTCACTTCTGTATTTGCTTCCTCAGATCTACTAATATCGCAAAATTGTAATCTATAACCCATAAAGAGGTAATGAAATTGAAAGTTTAAAACAAACGCCCAATTATGGGTTCATTTTGATTTGTAGAAATGATGAAGTAATTGAATCAATAAGTGAATGGGAGTATCGGTAGAAAAATCGAACAGATCATCGTCGGAGAAAGAGGCGTCGAACGCCGGGAAGCCGGATACACTCTCCGGCGCCGTCGCCGGAGAAAGGGCTACGGAGTTGTACGGCATCATGGTCGTACACCATTGCAGCTTCTTCTACTATATCAAAGGACCCCAACCAAAGCTTCTTCTACTGCATCATGGATCTCTAATCTTCTGCTGTATCAAAGGACCCCATTTCCCCATGGCCGCTACCGTACGCCGCGGTACTTTCTTTTGGCCGTTACCGACTGAGGTGCACAGGTGGTGGCGGTGACAGCGGCTGAGGTGCATAGGTGGTGTCGGTTGCGATGGCTGACGTGCACAGGTGGCGGCGGTGGCGGTGGCTGAGGTGCAGGTGGTGGTGTTGGCTTGGTCCATAAATGGTGGTGGTGGCTCCAAATATTTAAGTGTGTAGATTTAGAATCAAGGGTATATTAGTCATTTACATAGACTTAACAGAGAATATGGATGGTAGTTAACGGTTTGGACCTAATTGTTACAAATTTAAAACCTTAGTGTTTAAACCGGGTGTTTTTAAACTATTGGATTAAAAGCGTTATAACCACCAAACCACAGGGACGAAAAGCGTAATTTACTCATAAAACTTATACCGAAACGTAACTATGCTACAAAGATCCTTTTGCAATATAAAAATTATTATATCTGTCATGCGAAAATAATCAAAATATATTATATTTTACATGAGTCAGTTTTGAATAAAACTTACATTAAAACGTACAAAGCAATAAGTCATAATGGTTTTTACTAAAGTTAGAAGAGAGAAACGAAATATGTATAAAAGTCAAGTTAATTATAGCTTTCCTCATTTATGTTTTCATCGGTTTGAGGGTTTCGTCCTTAAAATAAATAATAGATATAAATTTATGTTGTTATTGAAAAATAGAAACGCTTCTTCTATGTTAATTTGTGTAAGTCCATGTTCTTAGGATATTTCACCATTGGTTTTATACATCATAATCATAATTCTTAAACCCAAAATTTCAATAAACATGCCAACAAAAATTTATTTAACATTGTTAACATCATTAAAAACCATCATATGACAATTGCATAAATATAATATTTTTTCTAAACACAAACTGTCATTCTTCTTTTGCCAGGGTAGTCATCAACTCATGTCGTGCATTCAGCTTGCCTTAGCTTTACCTTCTGAATTTGACATGCATAGTAAAAAGTTAGCGTTATTGGGTCGGTTCTAATTTTATATAAATATTACTTACTATACCATAGGTTACATAACAGTCATCTTGATCACATCATTTCGGTCATATCATAACATATCATATAATAACTCATCATCATGATAACATGCTCTAATGTGGAATCATATAGATTTTACCAAAGCCAGCTAATCACGTACATATTCCAACTTTGCCCTTATGAATCTCGTAAGCTTGGATCGGTAGTTCTCGTAAGCTTGGTTCGAAAGTTCCTTGTAGTTCGAGAGTTATCGTAAGCTTGGTTCCTCAATTCTTCAAGCTCGTGAACTCCGAACCATCTATTTTCACCTGCACATCTTAAATCAAGATTAACCGATTTCAAAGCCCAATATGCTTTGTGCTCGAGTTTAAATGGTGGATGACAAGCTTTTTCGTAAACTAACATAATCGGTGTTGTGCCTATTGGTGTTTTGTAAGCGGTTCGAAAGGCCCATAAAGTATTATCTAATTTATCTGACCAAATCTTTTGGTTTTGCCCCACTATTCGTTTCAGAATTTGTTTAAGGCATCGATTAGTGACTTCCACTTGTCAACTTGTTTGTGGATGATACGTTGTTGAAAATATATGGTGAATATTATAATGTACTAAGGCTTTTTCAAGTAAGAAATTATAAAAATGAGTGCACCGGTCACTACATTAAGGCCTTAGGGACTGCAAACCATGTGAACAAGTTTTTTAAAAACGGTCGCCTGCTTTGATACATGCTTAACAAATGTGTGTGCATCTTTAAAGATTATGGGCTAGTAGAATCCAGAATTATAAACCTTTTTGGTGGTGTAGTTAGCTCCATGATGTCCACTAGTGGGGCCTTCATGATAATGACAAAGAATGCTCATTGTTTTACTCTTATGCACACATCTTCTTACCACTTGGTCTGCACCTACCTTAAACAGATATGAGTATTCTCAAAAATAATGCTTCAGGTTAGTGAAGAGCTTTTTTTTCTATTGATAAATCATTCCTTTAATAAGAACTCCACCTGCAAGGTAGTTTGCAAAATTTGCAAACCAATGGTGATCATCAATCTCTTGAACCTTCAATAGAAACTCATATGGAAAATTATCATTTATGTTAGATTCTCGGAGTTTTTATAAAAAGGATTCTCGAGATGAGAAAGATGGTCAGGTGCAATATTTTCAGCTCCCTCTTTGTCTTGTATCTCTATATCAAACTCTTTTGGAAGCAAAATCCATCGAATCAATCTTAGTTTTGTATCTTGTTTTCCAGAAAGGTGCTCCGAGGGCTGCATGATCAGTATAAACAACAACTTTGATAAAACAAGGTAAGAACGAAATTTATCAAAAGTAAAAAACCACAGCAAGCAATTCGTTTCGGTGGTTGTGTAGTTCTCTTGAGCATTGTGATATCTGGTAATTTTCCATTACCAAAACTTCTTAGTTCCGTTAGAACTTGCGTACACGTGTCGTGAGCACAAACCAGTTGTCGTTGAACATTGGTGACCTAATAATAATTAACATTGCATAACAAATAATAATTTAATTAATAATTTAGATTATTAATATATGGTTATGTGTGTGAATTTTAAGTATTATTTACAGATTTTGTATTATAACGTGACTACGTGTGATATATATAATTCTTGTGTAGTGTTTATGAGTTGGAATATATGATTATTATTGGTTTATAATAATTTATGTGTTTTGTAGCCAAAAAAGTATTTAAAAAGTGTAAAAAAGATTAATTTTTACAAAGGTGAACAAGGAGAGTTATTTTGTAAAAACTATAAAACTTAAGGTTACACAAAATCAAACCCTAGCCCCACCCCCCGTAAGCCCTTGTCGTAGCCGAGCATCCATCCCCACCCCATCCTTATGATTTCGATCAACAACACTCGATCCATTTGAGTGCTTACTCTTGAGTACTACAACGTGTTAGCAAGTCTCAATCTTGATCCTTGCGCGATTAAAGGTGAGGTTTGATGCTAGAACAAACCCTAGTTCAATCGGAACATAATATATCGAAATTGATGTTGTTCTATTGATTCTATGATGTTAGTTTAATGGTATTGTTGTTAGTTTACATGGATTTTGCACAAATTTCATAGAATTAACATCTCGTTCTTACGTTACTATAAGAGAAAACTTAAATTCTTGAGAAATTGGAATTTGATGAATTGTTGATGTTTATCGTGTTTAGATGATTTCTCTGAACTAGATTAGGCATAAAACTGATGAATCAATGGTTGAAATTAATGAAAGATTGATTGTTGGATATTACCTTCCCGAAAGGAAAACTTTATTGATACGGTTGATTTGATCCTACAAATTGGGCATGCACCTTGTGTTAGAATCAATCTAGGTTGCTTATTGGTAGTGTCTAAGGTGTTAGAGTGTTTTGGTTGATCGTTTGGATGCTATGTTGGTTGTTTGGGAAAACTAGAATTTGTGAAGGAAATGGTGTAATGAAATGAGTTATGCTAGAAGATTATGGTTTTGTGTTTGGATTATAGTATTTGGTCATCATGTAGTTTAATTTTTTGATAGGTATGAATCATGTTTGGAAATATGATGATGAACATCATACATAAATCTGAGGCCCGTACTTAGTAGGATTGGTAGGATTTAGGATGTGAAGTAGTGAGTTGCTTCACATGGCATGATGCGTGATTGAAATAAATGTGTGATTTATTAGTGGAATATATATCTAATTGTGTTGAGCAAGATGATTTGGTTGAGGTTTGTAGGTGTTGTATGATAAGCTATATTAGTATGATGATCTTGATAGAACGCTATACATGAATGGTTTGCATCATAATCTTGGATAATGAATTACTATACTTGATCAAATAAGATTTCACCTAATATGTCACCTACAAGTCAACTAGGTCAATCGAGTCAATGTTTTCCAAATCACTTGGGTTTATGTGTTGATTGAGCATTTAGGGTTTGTTAAGCTATTTTGGTTACACGTACTTATGTACTCATGTGTTCTAGGTAACCTTTAACGGGTTGTTTTTCCACTCATCTTTAGCTCCACTTTTCTTGTTCGCTTGCACATCATGTGATTTTAATACCCCACTTTTATACACTCTCTTTTGGGGGAGAAAACATATTTACTTTTACAAACGCTTTACGATTATAGCTTGTATATAGTGTAACGTAGTGTGATATACCATTGAAAGCCCTTACACTTTCAGATCGATAATTAAGGAATCTAACGGGAAATCTTAGAGAGTACTACTGTGTCTAACAAGCCCCACCCGTAAGGTTGCAATATTGTCCTAAATAACTAACATTGTCATGATTTGGTATGTCGTGGCGGAAGGAAAATAAAGAACACAGTCAACTTCGATCGCAAAATCCATACGGTTATTACTTATGAAATTAGATTAGCTATCTATTTCAATGTACTTACTTATGCTTTTACCGTTGCTATTATTTATAATAAATTACAAACTCTTAAACTCATCAACCATCGTGTTGATACTTTAGTATGTTTTTCTTAGGTCGTAAACGTCAGGTGCCCTAGGAGCACAGCACGGGTCGAGCATATGTTCTTTAAACTTGCATTTATTATGTTTGGTTTTATACTTACATTTAGACAATGGTTTGGACGTGTGTTTTGCACAATTTACATTTTAGTATTTTCGTTTTGAAATATCTATTAAACACTTCCGCCAGGTTTTAAACTTTTAAATTCTGATGTTATTTTAAATGTTACATATGAAGCCATTCAGAGTAACTAATGACTAGGATCCTTGTTTGCTCACACGCCTCGCTGTAAAACCCCAAACGTGGATTTTGAGAGTGTGACAAGCATCATTGAGAATCTTGCTTGAATAGTAGATTGAATGAAAATGCTTTTCTTTTCGTTGCCCTAAAACCGCTCCCACTGCATAGTCACTAGCATCACACATTAGTTCAAATGGGAGATTCCAATCAGGGCTACCATTATAGGTGCATTTATCAATTTTTCTTTCAAGAAATTGATTTCAACTAAACATTCATCATTGAAAACAAAGGGCACATCCTTTTCAAGAAGTTGGATCATAGGTCTTGTAATTTTTGAGAAGTCGTTGCTAAAACATATATAAAAGTCAGCATGACCTAAGAAACTTTTTATTGCTTTAACCGAATTAGGTGGTCGTAATTTTGAAACGATTTCCACTTTTTCTCTATCTACCTCTAGCCCCGCATTGAAAATCTTATGACTTAAGACAATGCCTTCATTTACCATGAAGTGACATTTCTTCCAATTCAAAACAAGATTTAATTACTCAAATCTTACAAGCATTCTTTCCAAATTACTTAAACAATGATTAAATGAGCTTCCAAAGACTGAGAAATCATCCATGAATACTTTCATCGAGTCTTCAATCATGTCATGAAATATGCCAATCATGCATCTTTGGAAAGTGGTCGGTGCAATACATAATACGAATGACATCCTTCTATCTGCAAAAATGTCGTAAGGACATGTGAATGTTGGATTTCTTGGTCTTCAAGTGCAATCGGAATCTAAAAATATCCTGAAAAATCATCAAGAAAACAATAAAACATATTTCCATATAAACGTTCAAATATTTCATCAATGAAAGGTTAGGGAAAATGATCTTTTCTTATTGCATCATTGAGTTTGGGTTAAATGATGCAAACTCGCCAACCCGCGACGGTTCTTGTAGGTATAAGCTCATTATTTTCAATTGTCACCACCGTCATATCTCCTCTCTTTGGTACCACTTGTACTGGACTAACCCACTAGGAATCAAAGATATGGTATATCAACCTGACATCAAGTAACTTGATTACCTCGTTCTTCGCCACTTCTTGCATGTTAGGGTTAAAGCGATGTTGGTGTTGCACCACCGGCTTGTAATCATCTTCCCTCAAGATCTAATGAGTACAAAAGGAAGGATGTATTCCTTTTATATCCATGATATTCCATGTCATAGCTTTCTTATACATCTTTAACACCTTTAAAAGCGTCATCTTTTGACTCGTCAAATAAAAAGTGATAACGACGGGTATTTTAGAATCATCATCCATTAGGCATACTCCAAGTGAGATGGTAGCTTTTAAGTTCCAAAGATGGTGGTTCCTTGACCGATGGTTTAGCTTTGTTTTCTTTACCTCTTTCCATTACTTCAAATACTTCTAGATTTGGGAATGGTTTATTGGTCGATAAGCAAACTAACTCATTAACCAATTATGTATCTAAAGCATTCTGTTCCCAACTTTTCTGTAAATAATGATCCACATATGAGTCTATATGCCACACCCTCAATTTCCACAAATGAGATTTTACCATTCGGCGCGTGGCATACCAGGATCTCAGTTGATAGTTACACCAAATGACAATAATTTCACAACATACTTGTTCCATATTTTTAGAAAATTTCAAAAGCATAATTAATAATGAGTTTAAGAAAACATTTGCTAAATAGTTAATCATTTATAATTCAACTAGCGCAAAACAAGCACAACCCAAATAAATGAAATTTGTAGAAACATTGTATAACCGTTAAAATCAACAAGTAATGTATGCAATAGTGAAAATGCTCCTTGTCATGCACACCTTAAGAACTGAAAGAAACATGCTAAAGTGTCAACACATGGTTGGTGAGTTCATAGGTTTTGATAATCAGTAACATAATTGAAAGCAGATCCAGTAAACAAAATAATACCAGTAGATAGATAATCTACATAACACGTTACATAGTGTATGAAATTCGCAACCTATGCTGACAAATATAAGTATGCCTTGGCTATGGTTACCAGACCATAGCAACAAAATTAGATCAATTAAACTCTCGTTTGACATGTAGTCATGCTAGCATGACTAGTCTGGCTGGGCTTGTCACTCCAGTAGATCTAGTTAGAATTTCCTTGCTAAAGTACATAAATTAACGGTTCGAAAGTGAGTACTTAAATTGGTACAACACTAGAATATAAGGGATAATTATAGTAATATTGATTTAATGAAAGAACGTTTAAAAAGAATACATTTTGCTTCCCCAAAAGAGTATAAGTAGAGTGGGGTCATAAACTCATATTCACAACGATTAAATAATATAGAGAACAAAGCTTAGGTTTTCGGAACACTTGAATTCACATTTAATATCTAATTAATATTAAATATTAAAAATGGAACTGCTCGGTTCATGTTCACGTCTCGATCACAATGTATAACCTGCATATATAACCTGAATATATATGTGCAACACTCCACACAGCTCACATACGCGCGACACACCCATAGCATATGTACGATAAAAGCGACCCAACCCAAAAGCCACTGCAATCAATCCTCTAGCCAGGCGTAATCACTCGTACACGGCAAGCACCCGACCGTGACCCCAAAAGAACACAAGGATGCATACATTTTCATAAAACCTGAATTCCATGGCCAAGAATCGTGACCCGCAAAAGTATAAACCACAACAACCAAGTTAAAATAACAAAAATAACAAATCAAACGACTCACGTGCTTAACGAGGAAGAACAGAGCCTGACCTTGATAGAAAGGAGGCTGCAAGAGATGCGGTTTGTAGCAGAAGGAGTCGTCGGTGATGATTGCGGTTGCGAAAGAAACTGTTGATGTTGATGTCGTTGGTTGCAAAAGTCGGCAAGGATGAACCGGAGTTGATGTTAGGATTTTTGGCTATATGAAAATTTTCCCATCCCACATTGGTGCAAGGATGAAATCTTGGGAGGACTCCAAGCCTATAAAAGAAGTCCAAGGCTTTGGTTTCAATGTGCCCCAACCAAAAATACACTTGAAGTGTTTGGTTCTTTCTTTCTTTTCTAGTTCTCTTGTCTTAGAGTGTAGAAAGGTTTTAGTTAAACACTTTGGAGAGTGTGGGTGTAATTGGGCAGGGGCAGGCTTGAGAGATTAGTCTATGTGATTGTAACAATTTCTCGCATAGTGGAGCTTTCTCTCTGAAGGCCCGTGGTTTTTCTCCGGTTTTAGAGTTTCCACGTATATTCTTGTGTTCAGTTATATTTCTCTATTGTTAGCATTGGGAGGGTTGTTGGGGATCCTTGAGACCACTTGTTTCCCAACAAGTGGCATCAGAGCTCCAGGTTTTTGGGGCAGGTCTCGGTTTAGAAGGTTCGTAGTATGCTCTGTGGTTGCAGCTTAGTCTGATCTTCCACATCAGAAATGAGGATTCGGTTGACTGTTTTGTATACGATAGAATTATACAGGGGCCGGATATACGCATTTGTCCTGAGAAGGTTCTGGCTAGGAAAGACTTGGTACTTAAGTGTGTCCATTGTGACCCACCTCTCTTTCCTGGGAATCCTTTGTTGGGTAACTGCTTATAAGCTTGATGTATATTTTCTAGTATACAATATTGTTTTTGAAGATACGGATACGATGTCGAAATACAGTCCCATGAGGTTCGACGTAGAGAAATATGATGGAAGAATCAACTTTGGTTTGTGTCAAGTTCAAGTCAAGGATGTGTTGATTCAATCTGGGTTACACAAGGCATTGAAGGGGAAACCGACCCCTGTTTCAAGCGAGGATTCAAGCGGAACCAGTAAAGACGATGATGAAGAATGGGAAGATTTGGATTTGAGAGCAGCAAGTGTGATTCGTTTGTCTCTAGCAAAGAATGTTCTTGCAAATGTGCATGGTATATCAACTGCAAAGGATTTGTGGGAGAAGCTTGAGCAGTTGTATCAAGGCAAAGGCATCTCAAATCAGTTGTATCTCAAGGAACAATTCATACCCTTCGTATGGATGGAGATACAAAAATTTCAGATCATCTAAGTGTTCTTAATAATATCGTGTCAGAATTGGAGGCTATTTGAGTGAAGGTTGAAGATGAGGATAAAGCACTAAGGCTCATATTATCTTTGACATCTTCCTATGAGCATATGAAGCCTATTCTGATGTATGGGAAAGAAACCCTGAAGTATGCGGATGTTACTGAGAAGCTATTGTCTGAAGAGAAAAGACTAGGAAGTAGCGGTCATACTTCGTCAGAAGGAACAATTTTAATATGTGGGAAAAAGAAGAAGAAGCACTCATAGAAGATTCCTGTATGCTGGAAGTGTGGACAGTCTGGTCATGTCAAGAGAAATTGTCCAGGTGGAGCAGATTCGGCTAGCAGCTCCAAGTCAGCTAACAATGTCTCCGTCGTTGTTGACGATGATGATTTCCTTTGAGGTTATGTCATCCCTATGGTATGCCCGCGCTACCATGAAAGGGGATGCAATTTTGTTAGCGGGTTCACGGATTTACACATGGGCATTGGGTTGGCATAGATGCAAGATGTGTGGTGAAAAATTGATGTTGATGGCTGATGAACTTCCAGGTATGCCAAGGGGGGAAGTTGCACCATAAATTTTCAGCAGGTTTTTCAACATGTGCCAAGAAGAAATTCTTAGAATGGTCTATTCTAAGTGGCGATACTCTTTTATGGTGGAGTATGATCGTCGGTTGAAGACGGTGTTACTTTAATGTGGTTGTTTCTCATATATCCAAGGTGGAGATTGTTAGGATTTTTGGCTATATGAAAATGTTCCCATCCCACATTGGTGCAAGGATGAAAGCTTGGGAGGACTCCAAGCCTATAAAAGAAGTCCAAGGCTTTGGTTTCAATGTGCCCCAACCAAAAATACACTTAAAGTGTTTGGTTCTTTCTTTCTTTTCTAGTTCTCTTGTCTTAGAGTGTAGAAAGTTTTTAGTTAAACACTTTGGAGAGTGTGGGTGTAATTGGGTAGGGGGAGGCTTGAGAGATTAGTCTATGTGATTGTAACAATTTCTCGCATAGTGGATCTTTCTCTCTGGAGGCACGTGGTTTTTCTCCGGTTTTGGAGTTTCCACGTATATTCTTATGTTCAGTTATATTTCTCTATTGTTAGCATTGGGAGGGTTGTTGGGGATCCTTGAGACCGCTTGTTTCCCAACAGTTGATGTAGTCTTTCTGTAAAAGAGGTGAAGAGAAGGAGATGTCACGGTGGTGGTTTTCGAATGAGGTAACATGGGGGAGATATTTTCGAAAATGAGACGAGTCGGTTTAGAGGGGGAGGAAGTTTTGTTAGGATTTTGGGATAATCTAATTTTCAAATTATTTAATTAAGTACTTAGGGTAAATAATTGAAAATAATTGACTATGATTTAATTTACTTTTTTTAGTTAATAATTTGATTTATTAAGAGTTAGAATTAATATTTTCATTTGCTAGAAAAAGATTTAATAATATAAAATGATAGAAACGAATTAGATACGGGAAATTTAGGTTGTGACGCTAGCCTGAGAACACGAGGTATCACACTATAGTATCAATAAAGTATAATGAATCATCATGATTTTGTGAATGTTTCATGAAATTTTTTATATCAAAGACCACCTGTTCTTCATCTACCCTTAGTGTAACACCCGAAAGTTTGACCTTTTTACAGGTTGTGCGACTGAGCCTCAGTCGCCTGGGAGTTATGCGACTGGAGGTTCAACCGCATGCTATTCGGCCGATTGAAGCTCAACCGTACGATTGGAGTTCAACCGCCCGAATGAAAGACGAGCCGCATGGAACACATGCGACTGGGGTCCAATCGCATGGTGTTCATGCGACTGAAGGTCCAGTCGCCCCTGGACCAGATGCGAATGAGCTATGGGTATAAAAGGGGAGCAGCTCCATTCTCCTTCCCAACACTTATCATTTTCAGTCGGGAAGAGAGCAGAGAGCGACCGAGAGCAGAGAAGAAAGAGGGAAAGTGCTGACCGAGCTCCGGATTTGTCGTGAGGCTAGCCAAATCGAAGCTCATCAACTCCTACCTGTTAAGGTGAGTTCTAGGACCCCTCATTTACATGTTTTCTAACGATTTTGGGGCTGGAACCACATATAAACCCTATTTTTGAAATAGTGAAAGTTTGACCCATTTGGGTAAAATCTTGAGTAATGTGTTTATGGTATGAATTAGGACTAGAATATGCTTGTATGAGGTCCTAGTAGGAATCCCTGAGGCTTGGGAGGGTCGAATTGGGCTGAAAATGGGTTTATGGTGACTGTGGGGACGGGAGTTCGTGACCGCAGTGTATGAAGAACTCCAGTCGCTGCCCAGTTAGGGTTATGCGACTGAAGGGCCATTCGGCCGACTGAGGAATAGTTGATGTCCAATCGCCCGATTGAGGCTCAGACGCACGATTGAACCTCAGTCGCATGATGGACTATGCGATTGGGGGATTCGGTCGCATAGGTCCAATCGCAGGGTAGTTCAATCGTACGGTTAAGAGTTAGTCGCATATAGCCCAGTCGTGTAGTGTCTATTCGTACGGAAGGAAATCCAGTCGCATGATTGTATGCCCATTCGCATGACAGCCCAATCGCACGGTCCAGTCGCATGGAGGACATGCGACTGAGATAGGTTCAGTCGCCCCTAAAGGGCTGATGTGAATGATGATGCTATGTATGATTATGTAGGTATGATGCTATGTATGATGATGAACGTATGATGTATGATGCTATGTATGATGATGAATGTATGATGGATGTGTGTACCTTATAATTGTGTATGTTTATCTTTCCGAAACTTTACGAATAACGAGAATGAATGAATGAAGTATTATGTAACGTAAAGTGAAAGATAATGAAAGAGGAACACGATGATGAATGCATGTATTAACGAATGAACGAAAAGAAGAATGATGATGAATACATGCATTAATGAACGAACGAATTATGTCTTGCAGCATTGAATAACGCGATTGGTCCTTCTCTGTGATCGACCATGGTCATGGTACCTCTACCGCTTACCTCTAGTACCGTGGCATACGTTTTGTTGTTCATATGTTGACTTCGGCCCAGTAGCTAATAACGATCGGGGTATAGCATAAGGTATTGGTACAATTCACCTTTCAATGTGCAAGTAAGTATGAAACGGGATTCTTGTCATTCGACCACAGTAATCATAGCCGAGTGCTATGAAGTGGGTAAAGCCTGACAGAATCCATACGAGAAGTTAAAGATAACGATGTATAACGAATCACGAAGATAATAATGAATATTATCTCTGTGTACGTATGATGTGTGAACGCATGTATGAAAGGATACTTTTAATGAGTAAAAGTATGTTTTATTATAAAACTAGAACTCACTCAGCAACGCTGACTTTTTATGTGTTTCCAGTTGGCAGGTAGTGTTGCTGAGGATGGCACGAGGCGACTACTCAGCTCTTTTGGGATGGCATTCACCTTTTGATTATGCTGCCACATCATGTGTTATGGGCCCGTAATGCACGCAACACATCATGTTGCATGCAAGTGCAAGATTTCTTGAGGATCCTGATAAACAGGATTATTTAAGAAATCTTCTTTATGAAGAAAAATATATTCTTGAATTTAATATCTTCTTAATGAAGAAGAATATATTTTCTTTTTATTAGTTTCTTTCGGTAGAGGTCGCTGTATGACCCTATGATTGCTGAGGATTCGAATAAACGAGATTATCCTTGTTTTCTTACGCATCAGCAGCAATCATAGTATAGCTAGGCAAATTAAGGAAAAGCTTGTATTTTGTAACCAAGACAATGATGTAAAAGCTTTTATGATGAAATGAGAATGCATATTTTATTAATTCCGCTGCGTATTTTATGATCATGCATTGAATGTATGTTTCACGTGTGATGACGACCAACTGTGAGGTGCCCGGGAACGGGGCCTTACAAGTTGGTATCAGAGCCAAAGTTTAAGTGAAATGGGTAAATTTTCAAAATAAACCTAAACTTAAACTGAGAATGGGACAGAAAGGAAGAGAATGCCATCTGAGTAGTTGCGTGCCATCAGGTATTTTCTTGAAAGTTAACCAGTGTTACGTGCGCATGTTATGTGTTTATGTGTACTGTTAGACTGAGATACTAATGTAGTCAGGACAGGTAATGCTCGGGGTATGAAGAGTAGAGTAAGTGGCTAATCACAACTGGCCACTGTAATTAGGGACTTACTATACTTAACATAAACTGAGCTATTTCCTTGAATGACCGTGTTGGTGTTTGAATCTTTCAGTGTGATAGAAGATGGTCGGTGGTAGATCATCTAAAGCTTCCCGTGGCGGTGGACGTGGTGATGAACCGCGTAACACGCGAGGAAGACTTAGGACAGAAAAAGTAGTTCATGAGGAAGACGAGATTCCTCATCAGGAGGAGGCAGACGAAAGCGCGAATTTGAGAGCCTCGGTAAAAGAGGCAGTGGTTGAGGAAGTACATCAGGTCATGCAGACGATCTTACCGTCTGTAGTGACCGAAGTGATAAAGGCAGTACGTGAAGATGAGAGACGAGGGAGGAATCGGTCCTCAGGTAGACAGCAACAGACAGAAGCAGAAACAGTATTATCCGATGATGAAGAGGAAGAGGAAGAAGAGCAGTTACGGGAGACAGCCCGGGGTTGTAACTACGGGGCATTCATGAGGTGCAAGCCCCCAACTTTTGATGGTTCTGGTACTGCTACTGATGCTCACCAATGGGTGATGGAAATGGAGGCTGTCCTCGATATTAGCGATTGCCAGGAGGACAAGAAGGTGAAGTTTGCTACCCACTCTTTCACAGGGTCGGCTTTATGCTGGTGGAAAAATATAGTCCAAGCCGAGGGTAGCAGGGCTATAGGGAAGATGAGGTGGGCTGAGTTAAAAAGGCTGGCGATTGAGGAATTCAGTCCTCGTCGGGAAATGGATAGAATTGAGAGAGAGTTCCTGCAGTTAGAGGCGAAGACGATGACCCAC
Source organism: Flaveria linearis (assembly GCA_024085815.1). Taxonomy (NCBI): domain Eukaryota; kingdom Viridiplantae; phylum Streptophyta; class Magnoliopsida; order Asterales; family Asteraceae; genus Flaveria; species Flaveria linearis. The sequence continues at coordinate 85,857,483 of CM044001.1, forward strand.
CAACAATACACCACCAAGTTTAACGAGTTGGCGCTGTTGGTGCCAGAGCAGGTGACGCCGGTGTCTCGAAAGATCAACCGGTATATTCAGGGGCTGCCAGCTGAAATTCGTTGGCACTTGATTTCTGCCCGACCAAGCACTTTCAGGTCGGCAGTGGATTTGGCGGGAAGGTTATTCGATGAACGGGCTGCGTTGGTAAAGGCTGAGGGTAGCAAGAAGGGAAGTGGAGAGAAGAACTGGCAGGGGAAGAGATTTGGTCGGGGTGATACTTCAACGAGCAACAAGAAGGCGAGGGTGGATAACCACCGTGTGGTCGTGTCTGGAGCTGGGTGAAGAAGTGTGATAAGTGTGGAAAGGAGCACTCAGGGGAGTGCAAATGGGGATCCAACCTCTGCTTTAAGTGTGGGAAGACAGGGCACATATCAAAGATTGCCGGATGGGCAAGTGCTTTAACTGTGGGGAAAGTGGTCATATGAGCAGAGACTGTAAGAAGCCGAGGGCTGAGGCTTCGGGGGTAAAGAAGACGGGAAGTGAAGGTCCGAGAGCAAGCGCTAGGGCTTTCACAATGACGCAGGAAGAGGCTAGGACGGACCCCGATGTAGTGTCCGGTACGTTTCTGGTGAACCAAACTGTAGCCTCTGTATTATTTGATTCGGGTGCCAGTAGGAGTTTTATTTCTGCTGCTTTTTGTGCCAAATTGCCCGTTAGTAGTAGGCGTGTGGATGTGCCGTTTGATGTAGAGACTGCTATAGGAAAAACCACCAGAATTTCCGAGGTAATTGAGGGTTGCGATGTAGAACTGGAGGGTCACAAATTCCCAGTTAAACTATTTGCGATGACGTTGGGTGGTTTCGATTTGGTGCTTGGGATGGATTGGTTGGCGGATTATGAGGCGAACATTGTGTGTCGCAAGAAGATGATCAGTTTGACAGCGCCCGACGGTAGTTCAGTGACAGTTTACGGAGACCGGGTTACTACGATTCCGAAGGTGATCTCGATGGCAGTGGCGGGGAAATGTATGAGGCGTGGATGTAACGCCTTTTTATGTTATGTAAAGGACGTAGAAAAGCCAACACCACAACTATCTGATGTTCCGGTTGTGTGTGAATTCCCAGACGTGTTCCCGGAAGACTTATCGAGATTGCCACCTGACAGAGAGATCGAGTTTCAGATAGATCTGATACCAGGCGCCCAACCTGTTGCCAAAGCACCGTATCGATTGGCCCCGACAGAGATGAAAGAGTTGATGGAGCAATTACAAGAACTGCTGGATAAGGGGTTTATTAGACCGAGTATCTCACCTTGGGGTGCTCCGGTCCTGTTTGTAAAGAAGAAGGACGGTAGTATGAGGATGTGCATCGACTACCGCGAGCTGAATAAGCTGACAGTAAAGAACAGATACCCCTTGCCGAGGATCGACGACTTGTTTGATCAACTTCAGGGTGCGAGTTGGTTCTCACGAATAGATCTTCGATCAGGCTACCATCAACTGAAGGTGAAGGAGCAGGATATCCCTAAAACAGCTTTTCGTACGCGCTATGGTCACTATGAGTTCCTTGTCATGTCGTTTGGGTTGACCAATGCGCCAGCTGCTTTTATGGACCTGATGAACAGAGTGTGCCGGCCGATGTTGGATAAATCAGTGATTGTATTCATTGATGACATCTTGATTTATTCGAAGAGCGAGACTGAGCATGTCGGTCACATTCGCGAAGTTCTGGAGACGTTGAGAAGGGAGAAGTTGTATGCTAAATTCTCCAAGTGCGCATTCTGGTTGCGTGAAGCTCAATTCTTGGGTCACGTGGTAAATCCGGACGAGATTATGGTCGATCCGGCGAAAGTGGAAGCAGTGATGCAATGGAAGTCTCCAAAGACGCCATCCGAGATCCGCAGTTTCTTGGGTTTGGCGGGCTACTACCGAAGGTTTATCCAAGACTTTTCTAAGATTGCTTCTCCACTGACCAAGTTGACCCGAAAGGATATGAAGTTCGAATGGGGTCAAGCTCAAGAGAAGGCGTTTGAAGAACTGAAGGCGAGATTGACTCAAGCTCCGGTATTGGCATTACCCGAGGGGAGTGAAGATTTGGTGGTTTATTCTGATGCTTCCTACTCGGGGTTGGGATGTGTATTGATGCAAAGGGGAAAAGTTATAGCCTATGCATCCCGACAGCTGAAAGTTCATGAGGTTAATTACCCTACTCATGACCTGGAGCTAGCAGCTGTGGTTTTCGCGTTGAAGATTTGGCGGCACTATTTGTACGGGACGAAGTGCACCATCTTCACGGACCACAAGAGCTTGAAGTACTTCTTCGAGCAAAAAGATCTGAATATGAGGCAACGGCGATGGTTGGAGCTTATAAAGGACTATGACTGTGAGATCCATTACCATCCGGGCAAAGCCAACGTGGTGGCGGATGCCCTTAGCCGAAAGGAGAGGCCCGAGCTAATTCAGGTGAAGGCGTATCAGCTAATCATGACCTCCGATATGATGAAACAGGTCAAAGGGTTCCAAGATGAAGCTTTGAAAGACGAACATCTTAACTCTGAACGAATGAGAGGTCTGGTCGCGGAGTTGGGTGAGAACGCAACGGGTGTTAGAACCCGGTTTGGGCGTATGTGCATTCCTCGTCTTGGGGATCTGCGAATGAGGATTATGGATGAAGCTCATAAGTCTCGATACTCCATTCATCCTGGTGCCACCAAGATGTACCAAGACATGAAGAAAGATTATTGGTGGCCGGGTATGAAACGTGATGTGATGGAGTATGTGAGTAAGTGCCTCACGTGTTTGCAAGTGAAGGCGGAGCATCAGAAGCCGTATGGAAAGATTCAACCTTTGGACATCCCGGAGTGGAAGTGGGAACACATCACCATGGATTTTATCACAAAGCTGCCACGTACCCCGAAAGGGTATGATACGATCTGGGTGATTGTGGATCGATTGACGAAGAGTGCTCACTTCTTACCAATGCGTGAGACATATTCGTCCGAAAGGTTGGCCGATCTTTTCATTAAAGAGATTGTGACTCGTCACGGTGTACCGGTGTCGATTGTGTCTGATCGCGACACCCGGTTTACATCTAAATTTTGGAAGAAATTCCATGATGCTATGGGAACGAGGTTGCATATTAGCACGGCTTATCACCCTCAAACTGATGGTCAGTCGGAAAGGACCATTCAGACTTTGGAGGACATGCTCCGAGCATGTGTTATTGACTTCGGTGGAAGTTGGGATGACCACCTACCGTTAGCTGAATTCTAGTACAACAACAGCTATCATGCTAGTATCGGCATGCCACCCTATGAGATGCTATACGGTAGGAGATGCAGGACACCCGTCTGTTGGGGTGATATTGGTCAGAAAGAATTGGGAAGCGTCGAAGTGGTCGAGGCTACGACTGAAAAGCTCGAAAGAATTAAAGCTTATATGAAAGCGGCCAAAGACCGACAGAAATCGTATGCCGACAAACGACGCAGGCCGATTGAGTTCCAGGTGGGAGATCGGGTTATGTTGAAGGTCTCACCCTGGAAGGGTATCATTCGGTTCCAGAAGCGAGGCAAGTTGAGTCCGCGTTATATAGGCCCTTTCCGAATCGTTGCTCGAGTAGGAGAGGTGGCCTATAGGTTGGATTTACCGGATGAGTTAAGTGGGATTCACCCGACTTTCCACGTGTCTCATCTGAGGAAATGTTTGGCGGATGAGGATATGGCTGTTCCACTGGGGGACATCGAGGTAGACGAACGGCTCAACTATGTAGAGCAACCAGTGGCGATCATCGATCGCAAAGAGAAGAGGTTAAGGAATAAAGTGGTTCCCCTTGTGCGCGTACAGTGGAGGCACAGGAAGGGATCAGAGTCAACGTGGGAAGCTGAAGAAGAAATGAGGCAGCATTACCCACGATTGTTCGAAGAATAACAGGTTTCGGGGACGAAACCTAAAATAAGGGGGGTGGACTTGTAACACCCGAAAGTTTGACCTTTTTACAGGTTGTGCGACTGAGCCTCAGTCGCCTGGGAGTTATGCGACTGGAGGTTCAACCGCATGCTATTCGGCCGATTGAAGCTCAACCGTACGATTGGAGTTCAACCGCCCGAATGAAAGACGAGCCGCATGGAACACATGCGACTGGGGTCCAATCGCATGGTGTTCATGCGACTGAAGGTCCAGTCGCCCCTGGACCAGATGCGAATGAGCTATGGGTATAAAAGGGGAGCAGCTCCATTCTCCTTCCTAACACTTATCATTTTCAGTCGGGAAGAGAGCAGAGAGCGACCGAGAGCAGAGAAGAAAGAGGGAAAGTGCTGACCGAGCTCCGGATTTGTCGTGAGGCTAGCCAAATCGAAGCTCATCAACTCCTACCTGTTAAGGTGAGTTCTAGGACCCCTCATTTACATGTTTTCTAATGATTTTGGGGCTGGAATCACATATAAACCCTATTTTTGAAATAGTGAAAGTTTGACCCATTTGGGTAAAATCTTGAGTAATGTGTTTATGGTATGAATTAGGACTAGAATATGCTTGTATGAGGTCCTAGTAGGAATCCCTGAGGCTTGGGAGGGTCGAATTGGGCTGAAAATGGGTTTATGGTGACTGTGGGGACGGGAGTTCGCGACTGCAGTGTATGAAGAACTCCAGTCGCTGCCCAGTTAGGGTTATGCGACTGAAGGGCCATTCGGCCGACTGAGGAATAGTTGATGTCCAATCGCCCGATTGAGGCTCAAACGCACGATTGAACCTCAGTCGCATGATGGACTATGCGATTGGGGGATTCGGTCGCATAGGTCCAATCGCAGGGTAGTTCAATCGTACGGTTAAGAGTTAGTCGCATATAGCCCAGTCGTGTAGTGTCTATTCGTACGGAAGGAAATCCAGTCGCACGATTGTATGCCCATTCGCATGACAGCCCAATCGCACGGTCCAGTCGCATGGAGGACATGCGACTGAGATAGGTTCAGTCGCCCCTGAAGGGCTGATGTGAATGATGATGCTATGTACGATTACGTAGGTATGATGCTATGTATGATGATGAACGTATGATGTATGATGCTATGTATGATGATGAATGTATGATGGATGTGTGTACCTTATAATTGTGTATGTTTATCTTTCCGAAACTTTACGAATAACGAGAATGAATGAATGAAGTATTATGTAACGTAAAGTGAAAGATAATGAAAGAGGAACACGATGATGAATGCATGTATTAACGAATGAACGAAAAGAAGAATGATGATGAATACATGCATTAATGAACGAACGAATTATGTCTTGCAGCATTGAATAACGCGATTGGTCCTTCTCTGTGATCGACCATGGTCATGGTACCTCTACCGCTTACCTCTAGTACCGTGGCATACGTTTTGTTGTTCATATGTTGGCTTCGGCCCGGTAGCTAATAACGATCGGGGTATAGCATAAGGTATTGGTACAATTCACCTTTCAATGTGCAAGTAAGTATGAAACGGGATTCTTGTCATTCGACCACAGTAATCATAGCCGAGTGCTATGAAGTGGGTAAAGCCTGACAGAATCCATACGAGAAGTTAAAGATAACGATGTATAACAAATCACGAAGATAATAATGAATATTATCTCTGTGTACGTATGATGTGTGAACGCATGTATGAAAGGATACTTTTAATGAGTAAAAGTATGTTTTATTATAAAACTAGAACTCACTCAGCAACGCTGACTTTTTATGTGTTTCCAGTTGGCAGGTAGTGTTGCTGAGGATGGCACGAGGCGACTACTCAGCTCTTTTGGGATGGCATTCACCTTTTGATTATGCTGCCACATCATGTGTTGTGGGCCCGTAATGCACGCAACACATCATGTTGCATGCAAGTGCAAGATTTCTTGAGGATCCTGATAAACAGGATTATTTAAGAAATCTTCTTTATGAAGAAAAATATATTCTTGAATTTAATATCTTCTTAATGAAGAAGAATATATTTTCTTTTTATTAGTTTCTTTCGGTAGAGGTCGCTGTATGACCCTATGATTGCTGAGGATTCGAATAAACGAGATTATCCTTGTTTTCTTACGCATCAGCAGCAATCATAGTATAGCTAGGCAAATTAAGGAAAAGCTTGTATTTTGTAACCAAGACAATGATGTAAAAGCTTTTATGATGAAATGAGAATGCATATTTTATTAATTCCGCTGCGTATTTTATGATCATGCATTGAATGTATGTTTCACGTGTGATGACGACCAACTGTGAGGTGCCCGGGAACGGGGCCTTACACTTAGAGTTAATTTACCATTGCATACATCAGTTACGGATCTTAAGGTAGTTAAGAATGGTCAACCTAAGATAAGTGGTACAGTTTTATCTTCATCCATGCCAAGAATTACAAAAGCAACCAAAAAGACAAATTTATCAATTTTAACCAACATGTTCTCAACTACGCCTCTAAGGTACTTTACAAATCGATCGACAAGTTGGATGCTCATTCAGGTCGGTTTAGGCTCGCCTAACTCTAACGTTGCAAATACCGAGTATGGCATCAAATTGATGCTAGCACCTAGGTTGGCAAATACATTACTAACAGATAAACAAGGAATAGTAAAACTCCTTGAATCGATCATCTTCTTGGTAGCTTGTTTTGCAAAAGCGCCGAGTACTCTTCATTCAAAGTCAGATGCCAAAGTTCCTCGAGTTTCTTCTTGCTTGTTAGAATATCTGTAAGAAACTTAGTAATACTTTGCCGTCTGAGACAAAGCTTCAAAAAATACTAAGTTAATATGCAATTGTTTGAAAAGTTTAAGGAATTTACCATATTTATTTTTTCATCTTTTCCTTTTTCAATCTACCGGGATAAGGAATAGTAGGTTTGTATACTATCAATGGTTCTTTGACTTGTGCTATAAAAATGATGGGTTTTGCCTAGTATGTTCAACCTCGTCTAAAAACCTCAACTTACTCCTAAACAATTGGCTTGAATGCAGAAGCTAAGTTATCCAAATGAGTGGTCTTACCACTTCTAGTTATGACCGCCTTCACATGAGTGCTTGGATTGGGCTCAGTGTTACTCAAAAGACCACCTTGTTGTCTTCCGGATAGTTGCCTTGAAATTTCTCCTACTTGAGCTTCTATATTTTGCATTGTGATTTGATGGTTTCTTAACTCTATCTCATGTTATTGGTGACGAACATCAAAACTTTGGTGACGACTTTCAGCTGTAGATAAAAATTATACCATCATCCCTTCTAAATTGGATTTCTTTTCTCATTGTGAATCACTTCTTGAGCCTTGATGTTGGAATTATTGATTTTGATTTTGATTTTGAAGACTGAATTGATCGTGAGGTTGTTGATACGATTGATGACTTTGTCATTGATGGTTTTGATACGTTGGCATTGGTTGAAATCTCGGGGGTTGGTTGCTACAACTTGCCCTCTAACTAAAATTCGGGTGATTTTTTCAACCCGCATTGTATATGTTGTTATATGGGTTGTTTGTAGGACGAACTTGACTTCCGATAAAGTCAACTTACTGCAGAGGGTTGAACATTTCTCCTTCTTGACAATCCGAGTTCATATGTGGTCCACCACACATGTCACAAACTATTTAGGCCATGTTTACCTACATTTGATTTGTTTAGTTTGTATGTGCTTCAACTTATCCAGATAAAGAATGATATGTATCAACTTGATAAACAACTTGTCTTGGTTTCTTATTTCTTGGAGCTTGCCATGAAAAACTGTTGTTGGCAGAATCTTCTATCAACGTATGTGTCTCCTCGGTTATTTTATCCCAAAATGCACCTTGTGTGGATGCATCAATAATCTAATGACTTTTTCCAGACATAACCCATTGTAAAATGTTTGTATTTGAAACAAAGGTTCTAATCCATGATATGAGCACTTCCTCATTGAATCCTTGTATCTTTCCCATGCTTCATAAAGTGATTCTACTTCATCTTGCATTTATGACGTGATTAAATTTCCTAATCTAACCCTTTTTGATGGTGAAAAGTACTTCAAGAGGATTTTTTTAGCCATTTGATTCCAAGTGGTGATGGAACCAACAGAAAGTGTATTCAACCATTGTTTTTCTCTATCATGTAATGAGTAAGAGAATAACAAGAGTCTAATTGCATCATCACTAACTCTGTTAATCTTGAAGGTATCACATATCTCAAGAAAGTTTACAAGGTGAGAGTTTGTATCATCATTCGGACGACCACCAAATTGATAATTGTTTTGGATCATTTGAATTATGTTTGATTAAATCTCAAAGTTCTTTGCTTGAACATTTGGTTGTACGATGCTAGGTCTTGCAACTTTTAGAGATGGTTTGGCAAAATCATAAATTGTGCTTTTATTATCATGTCATGCCATTGTGTCTTCGATGTGTTCACCTACACTTTCTGTTTCGCTTGTGTTTTGTTTGAGCATTCTACCCTCGTCGCTTCACTTTCGATAAATGGTGCTACTTTATGGGATTTTTCCCTCAAGTTCCTCCTAATTACCTTTTCGGCTTTAGAATAAGGCTCTACAACATCATTAGCCGGTGAAGATGCGGACATACGCCTCCTGAAAACACAAACGCTACCAAACGTGTAAAGAAGGATAAAGGTAAAAAGATAATTACATTAAACTAAAATAAGTAAATATAAAGTATTGGCTAAAGTAATGACTCGAATCTTTCTCAGAATTGTAATATCCCCGGCAACGGTGCCAAAAACTTGATGTGCATTTTGATATATATATATATACATATATATATATACATATATATACATATATATATACATATATACATATATATACATATATATACATATATAGATACATATATATATATATATATATATGCATGTATGTATGTATGTATGTATATACAAGGGATTTTACACAATTACGATTTAAAATTAAGAAAATGATTTTCACCTTATGACTAACTACACACACAATAGGCAAGTGTACATATTGGATAGTAGTATACTTTTGGTAAAGAATCAAGTATCGATCCCTGGACACAACAGCTTCTAATACTAAGTCTTTGTCATTATCTAGCCGATAAAGTTAATTTGTGAACACTATGATTAACTAATTTAGCTAACAATTAATCTAATTAATAAAAGTAGACGAAGATGAAGATAATTAATCAGAGAAATATATCACTTAGACTTTGAATTCGCTTAGCAAAACAATGACAAAATACATGAACCAATGGTGAGATCATCTTCTACGCATAAAACATGGATGTAAACTAAACTCCTGTCAAGGTTATCTAATTATATAACTCTTTGGAATGCTAGAACGATAAACACATAATAGCCACCTAAAGTTATGCCATGAAGAACCGATGATATAACTAAGCTAAAGTTAAATATGGTTAGAACTACCGTCAAGGATACCAAACCCACAGATCTTTGGAAAGTTAACACGATGAACCATATGGTGACCACCTCAATTCGCGTAATGTAACAATAGCTATATAAATCCTTCAGTTATGAATATCCTAACACGTATACAGGAAGCATAAATTTGTGCATTATCTATAGTTACACATACACAAACTTAGGAGATATTCATAACAAACACAATAGTTTTTTTAGAAACATATGTATAAGGATGCACATTTGTTCAAGTTTACTAAATTATCAACCCTTATTTACCAGTCCTAGTCAAATGCCATAAACCACACATTAATGTATGCAATTCATGAATAGATGCTTTAAAACACAAAGTTCTCCAACAATATGTGATTATAACACCTAATGATTCATCATTTCATCAAGTTTAACAAACATACTCATTGAAGAACATTTATAATCTTGTAATAAACATTAACCTAATCATCACCAAAAGTTACATGTAAAATATCAAAGTATATTAAGCTTCATCTAATCTAAGTGATAAAGAGTGTTTAGCCCACAAGGCTTAAAAAACCACAACCAAACTCATAACATGGAAGAAAACATAGATCTAGAGATTTTCAAACTAAAGATAAGTATAGGTGAGTTATGTGGAGTTGAAACTTCTTTTGAAATGGTTGATCTTCAATCTAGCTTGAACTCTTAAAAAACTTCTTCAAAAATCATCATAAGAATGAAGAAAAACTAGGGTTTCTCCTTCGAAATTCTTCTCCCCTAAAATGAAGAAGAAGAAGGGCTTAAAAGTGGGTCCTAATGCATGTTATGGCCATGACAGAATCAGTCATGACCATAATGCACAGGAAACGGGGACCTAATGCTTTTTATGGTCATGATAGAACCAATCATGATCATAACAGCTTCTAAACTTCCAAGTTCTTCATGAATTTCTTGTTCTTTTCTTTTGAAATCAACAAGCAACCATCCAAAACTATAAAATCCAAATTAATAACAATTAAGTATAGATAAAGATGAATTTATAACAAAAAAACACTTAAAATGGGGAAAGATATGCATTATTAACATGTATATTTATTCACATATCACTTATATCTCTTGATAAGGAATTTAGGATCCATGAAATAATCATATCATAGCATCATTGTCATAGATTAAAGGGAAGAGGATTCGAAGCAGCACTAATCTCTCCTTTGATAAAGCATAATCTGCTCTTTGTAGATAAAGCAATGGACATTCATCGTTTTCATATTGCAAATCCTGATCCATAAAAAATCTTCAAAACAAGGACCATTCCCAAATGATCAGACGGATGTAGATACAACGAAATTTGAGGTATCGATCGTATTTTTAGTAGTGTTTGATTGTGTCACCATGATTATGAGGTGAATTTAAATTAAATATTGAACAAATTTTAAAAGAAGAATAGAAGAAGATTATGTATAATTGAAGAGGCAAAAGTTGTGATACCATGTCGCAACTTAGGAAAATTTCATAATTATATAGCAAGAAAAAGAAAATATCTGTATAGTCAAAATGGTGTAGTCGTATTGTTTCTTATTATGATTGTTTGGTGATTGTAATGTTTTTGTGTTCCTTGTGACTCTTTCTTGCTAGTGCCCCACTAACTTCTTTGAATAAAAGTTATTCATTGTTTCCGTTCAAAAAATAATATACATATGACCTACCGTTAATGCTAACTACCAACTAACTATCATTAAGTTAACAAACTAATTTCTTAACTAAATAATAAGTTCTCGTAAAGCCTCATCAGACTAGTAGTCAACAGAATTCCACATCAGATTGGTAGTCAACACTTTTTGATTTCTCCTATTTTATCTTCTCCAAGTTGCTCCCCTCATTCTTTGCAATTCTCTTCCTTCTTTTTATGATTCCAGGTGCGACGTGTCACCAAACGTGAAGAAATCTCTAAAACACACCCATAAAACTTTCAACAACTCCGTTTATAATTGTTTGTAAAATAAATAAATACTATAGTTTTAATGATTATTTTTATATAGAGTAAATTACACTTTTCTTTAGTTTTATAACAAATTTCAATTTTCTTTCTTAAATTAAGGAAATTACTATAAACGTTATTTATGCTTAAAAAAGTTTGCAGATTTCTTCCTTCTCACTAACGGTTGTCTAACTTTAACGTTAAATGAGGCACGTGTTTGTCATGTGAGGGAAAAATGGTCATTTTATACCTACTAACCTAATACTTAAAATTTAAGTTAAAAGAAAACTAAAAAATATATAAATTACACAATCTCACTTTTATTCATTCTACTAACTCTCTTTCAACCATTTCTACACCTGAAGTCTCGTCTCCGGTGACTATCACCGGTGATGTCTCCGTCACCATCACCACTCACCGTTATCATGTCTCTCTCTCTCTTCTCTCTCTCTCTCTCTCTCTCTCTCCCTCTTTCCTTTTTTCTCTATCTCCTGACTGAAGAACCCTAGATCTGATGAATATTTAAGATTTCACAAAACCTAGATCTGATAGGAGGGATAATGGTTTATGGTAATGGCGTGACGATGTTGGTGGTCAGCTGATTAAAGGTTGGGGTTGATGGAGGTACGGTGGTGGTGGTCGGGTGATTGTGGGTTGGGGGTTAATGAAGGTGACGATGGTGGTGGTCGGGTGGTCGCGAGTTAGGGTTTGGTGGAGGTGATAATGGTGGTTGTGGGTTCCGGTTTGATAGGGGTGATGATGGTGGTGGCGGGTGTTTGCAGGTGAGATGGTGGTGGTTTTTGAATGTGTATAATTGATTTTGAGTTTCAAATCATAATTTAGAGGTGAATGATATAATGAAGATGATGATGATGATGATAAGAAGATGATGATGGTGTGGGGGCAATGGCGATGCCGGATGATGATGGGGGTGGTGTTGATGATGGGGGTGAGGGTGTTGGTGGTGGTAATGGATGGTGGATGTTGAATGGCGAAGATGATGATGATGTGGATTAAGTGGTCTAGGTTTATTTTATTGTTTTAATATTCATATGAGTTAAAATGATTAGATTACCCTCGTGTGCAAACCACAACTTAACGGATAAAATTGACATCCGTTAGAGAAAGGAACGAAACGTGCAAGCTTTTCTAGACGTAAAAGATGTTTATTTTATTTTTTTAGTTTAAGAATGAAACCTGAAATTTATTATATACCTAAATAACGAAAAGTATAATTTACTCTTTTATATATAATGACTAGGTTAGTTCCCGTGTATTACACGGAATGAATAAATAAAATATTAAATAATTAGTAATAAAAATTTATACATTAGAAAATCATGTTTGAAGATAAAATATGATTATAATTACGTATAAATAGATACTTTAAGTAAATAAATAATAATATATTTTTCTTAAACTTTGTTTTATAATTTTTTTTAAATATTTTATTTTAAGAAAAATGATTTTTTAAAGAAAAAGTTCATTGTGTTATGTATTTTATAAAATTTTTATTTTTAAAAAGTGTGTTTTAATTCAAAAATAGGTTTTTTATTTATTAATTTATATAGTTTTTAATTTAAAAATAGTATGAGTAAAATTATTAGTATTCAATATTATTATTAACAATATAGAGAAATGAGAAAATTAATATGACAAGGCTTACAATTATTTCATGTTTATTTTTGTTTTTTTATAGATAGATATATAGGCTAAAATCCCTTTAATTAAACGGATTATAGTTAGTAATAACACGAAGAGTTAGATTATAATATTTTAATATTAACTATAATTAAAATTATATATACGTAATAGCTCAAGAAAATAAAACAACTATACTATTTTTAACTCTCTTATCTCAATAGTTTCATTTTTGAACATTTGTTTTAAAATTTTTTTATTAAAAAATATTTTTTATCAAAATCTTGTTTTTTTTGTAATTATTTTGGTCGTTTTAATAAGACTGTTTTTAAAAGATTTCACCTTTATAATTTTTTTAAAACAAAACGACTTAAAATATTTTGTTTAAAAAAGTTTAGTGTTTTAGAAAATTTTATATTATATAATTTTTTGTTTTTTATTATTTAGATTTTAATTAAAAGATGTGATTTTTAACTTCCTTCATAAATTATATTTTAAAAAAATGTAGTTTGATTTTATAAAATCTAGATAAGAGAGAGAAATATAGCAATTAATAAAATTAATTTTAGTAAGAGAGAGAAACATGTATTACTATTTAAATTACTATAATACCCTTTTGGAGGGAAAATCAAAGTGTGAATGTGTAGAAATTGGACAATTGGCAAAAAAGTGAGTTAAAAACATGACAAGTGGCAAAAATACCTTTTTTTATTAGATATTATAGATATTTTAAAATTAAAAATTAAGTATGATAAAAGGGACGACTTAGCTGCAAGTGGAGTGGGGTTGACTATGGTATTTCAAGTCAATACCGGTGCCTTAGAAACCAAGTGCATGCGGTTGGTGATTGTTATATATTATTCTAACTATTACAAGGTTGATAAGATGCAAGAGATAATTAATTAGTTTATTTTTAAGCTAGATTAAAAAATATTTTGTAATATTATTACAATATTTTGGTATTTTGTTTACGTAATATTGATGGACATATTCCATATGCACAAAACATGTTGTGTCACTATGAAATAACAGTTTGACTGTTTGAGAGAGCTAAAAAATGTATATAGATGTAAATAAACCAAAAAAACTAACACTTAAAAAAAGTAAGATTACATAAAAGTAAAAAAGAACAAAAGTAATTATTCTGATGCACGCACACTTATTTTTTGTATTACACAAATTGATCAACCTCGTCAGTCACCTCTTAAGCCTCAAAAGCCACCTTGGGAAAGGTTTTGGAGATTCCAGTGGGTGTTTTCATTGTTATTTTGTCGCTTGTTGGATTTTCGGTAAAGATCTCAGTGAGTGAGATCCATATCAACACCTCTTTAGACTTGACTCCTGACAACTTTTTGATCTTGCACTTTTCAAAGTAGGAAGTGATCTCGGTGGCATATGAGACTTGCTTCCCGACCTTCTCAAACTTGTGTTTGATCTCATTCTTTTGTTTGACCCACACAAGGCCTGTTTCTTTTACGTAACCAAGTTCCTCGACGTCCTCAACGGGTAAGAGGCCGTCAGGGAGGCAATATTCTCTTAAGAGAGCCTTGGCCTTTTCCTTGCAAACTTCATTTCCGGTAAAGATTTCTGCACATGCTCTAACCTCGGGGGTGATCGGAGACATTTTTTGATAATAGGAGGGAGTAAAGTTTTGTTAGGATTTAAGTTCTCTTGGTTTGTATATGTTGTAAGCATGAAAGCCTTATGAAATTAGATGGTCTTTTATAGGTCCTTAAATAAATATATGACCTTAAATTTTGGTTCTAACTACAAAAATGCCCCTCATTTGAGTAATTGAACGCGTTTATAATTATCTATTTTTTTATTACACGTCAAATATAAAAACTAATTATAAATGTGAATTTGGAGACATATTGTTTCGATTTCTATTTGTCGCGTTTCTGCTTTTTTGAAAGTGAAATACTCTATCTGTTTTTGTTTTAGATTTTACATGTTTCCTTTAACAATGTTTAGCCTTGCACTTGTAATGCAACTATACAAGTATTTATTTATTACACATGCAATTCAGGTTTTTAAATAGAAACAAGTTTTATACATTCAACAAATAAAATGTGAATAATAATATGACTATTCAGCTCCTAGTGTGAATTATTGAAATGTTTCCATACATTATATGAAACTAATCAGCTTTTTGGATTGGTTAACAGAACTCGTTTGTTAACAGGCCAGTTCGATTAGGATCCATTTAAAGAGGCTAACCCGAACACGATCATATCAATAAATTAGTTGATCTATTAATTAACCCGTTTAAGTTTAAAGCTTTTTAAAGGTGTTGATATTTAGATTGTAGAGTGACTTCTTTATAAATTAAAAAAAAAAAAGTGTTAAGATCGTTTTAAAGTTTGATACTTCACTTTTTACGTTTCCCTCTCGCTGTTATTTCCAAAATGAAATTAGTTTTCAATTTTAAATTCTTTACAAACTTTCATTTCAAGCAACTTAATTGATATCACAAAAACTACACATTCTAATACCAAACTTTGTTACATGGGAATGAAAATTACGTTACAAAAGCAACCAAAGGTCACCAGCTACAAAAATTTTCATCTGAGATGAAATCATTGGTTAATACCTTATTACTAAGTGTTAGGATTGAAGTCATTATACTTAATTAAATAATAGGTTGTGTTTGAATTTACGAATTCATCTAATTAAGCCTGTCAACCTGAAACCTTTAGTTAAATTGCTTTTGAACGGCTAATTGAATCACTATCCCACCTGATTGTCGCCATTACATGCAACACGAGAACACTCTCAAAAGAAAACGTACCATAGGTAAAAGAAACCTACGAGTCAACCTAAACCCCATTTTTTTATCATACATGAGAATTGAATCCAAAAACGTTTAACATTTTAATAAAGTGTTGAGTTATCTCACCTTTTTCACTTAAACTTGGATCATCGGTAAAACCATTACATTAAATGATTGTATACGTTATTAACTTTAAGTACAGGCAGTAGGAAAAAAAATAGATAATGATTTCACGTGAGTTCTTTAATAGGGTGTTGTGTTTCATACACCAGTGATTTGATTGAACACAGTAAACGGTCGTTTACCTTGCTGTAAATGGTCGGTTAGAAAGCTGTAAACGGTCGTTTCTATGGCTGCAAACGGCCGTTTATGAAGCTGCAAACGGGCGTTTTAAATGCTACAAACGGTCATTTATGAAGCTGTAAACGGTCGTGTACTTTATATAAAACGGTCGTTTACATTGTGTTAAACGGTCGTTTACCTTTTACATGATTTAACAACTCGATTTCCCCCATCCACTCAACCGAACACTCCTTCAATTTATGTACTTTCTTCTTCACCTTTCTTCACTTCCATACCTCTCTATCCATTCCTTCATCATCTTCCTCATCTTCCTCATTAATCAACATATTTATCATTTTATATTATAAAAGTTAGTTTTTTAATATTATTCTAAAATTTAGTTTAATATATATTTTATTGTGTTACTGATTTTAATTATTTTAGATAATGGCTTCAAGTTCACGTCAAGATACAGCGTCGGTTAGTGTTTCTAATCATCCTTGGCTTCAGTTTCGACGAGGGTCAGATGAATATAAAAGACTTCAGAAACTTTTAGATAAAGAATTTGAGGCTTCACGTTCGATATCTTGGAGTTTGATACGAGACGTGGGGGAATTTACTCTTGCTCGTAACATGATGAACGAGCCGTGAAAAAGATTTTTTGCAATTAGTGGCCCACAATATAAGGAGCTTTGTTTGGAGTTTTTCTCTACCTTTAATTTCGACTCGAACAATCATAACTATAGGTATACCAATTTAGTTGGATTTTATATAATTTCATGTCTACATTTAATTGAACTTATATTTTTTTTAACAGTGATACCGATGCTATCAGTTTTGTTCTCGGGGGGGGGGGGGTGCCACGTAATTATTCAGTGGCCGAGTTTGGTGTTTTGATGGGTTTATATACAGTTCAAGAGACCCATCAATCTGATTTTTTGAATGGTCTTACACAATTTCCAGAAGATTATAATGATGAAATATTTTGGGAAGAAATTGGTGATGGCCAATATATACCTAACAATAAAACAAAAGCTACAAGAATGAACGATTCGTTGTATAGATATCTTCATCGCGTTATTGGTCATACTATAGCAGGACGTAGGATGACTAGTGGTAGGGTGACTAAAAAGGATTTGTTCTTTTTATTTTGTTTGATTAGAAGGAGGCCTTGTAATCTGGCATATATGCTTGCTGATTATTTTACTTCTTGCACGGGTTCAAAGAAAACCGGACATATTTGTGGTGGTACATATGTTACTCGACTTGCCGAGTCTTTACATATTCTCACCCCTGAGAACGTGGCAAGTTTAAACGGGCCGGTACTTATGTCCGGATTTGTTGATCGTGAACATGTTATACGGATGGACATGATCACAGATTATCCACAAGTTATGTGGTGGTTTAAACATAATAATCAAATGTGGATACCTCCATATCAAGATCCTCCTGATGATCCGTAATTTTATTTATGTTTTAGTTATTGTAATAAAGAATTTATTTATGTTTTACTTATTGTAATAAAGAATTTATTTATGTTTTAGTTATTGTAATAAATAATTTATTTATTATATAATAATTATTGGGAAATGTGCCAGATAAAATCAATAATCGTTTACAGAATTATATGGAAGATGCCTATAAATTCCGTTTACACAATTCACAAGTATTCAAATTCATTTATTCACACATCATCGTAATTCAAGTCAATAATGTCTCAATTTTATAATTATGTCGTGTACCAAACAAGAGAAAGGTTAATGGATTGGGTGCAAAACACTGCACACGCCCTTGGATATGTTATTGTCACAAAACGAAGGAAGAAGACTGTATACGGATTCGTCAACAAGGCATTTCTTATATGCGATCGTGGCGGTGTATACAAGTCAACATCAGATTCAACCGCACATTCAGGAACAAAGAAGACAGGTTGTCCATTTCAACTTATAGCAAAATATCATGAAGAAGATGGAGGTTGGAAAATACATGTTGTTTGTGATGAACATAACCATGAACCTTCTAAATTTTTTGAGGGTCATGCATATGCAAAAAGATTATCTAAAGAAGAGTATGCATTGGTGGAAGATCTTACAAGAAAGAATATGCAGCCACGTGATATTCTTACGACTTTAAAACAAAATAATGATAAAAATGTATCCACAATTGAAACCGTGTATGATGCACGCACGAGGATACGAAAGATGGATAAAGTTGGAACCACCCCAATGCAAGCACTTTTTCAATCTTTGCAGATGGGCGGATAAATCTATGATTTTACTACTGATGACGAATCAAATCAACTAAATGATTTGTTTTTTGTCAACCCCACTTCATTAAAAATATGGCGTGCGCTCCCGCATGTGATTATTTTAGATTGCACGTACAAGACGAACAGGTATCGCCTCCCTTTTCTTCAAATTGTTGGCTTAACTTCAACAAATAAGACATTTTGTATTGCTTTTACGTTCATACGAAATGAGAAAAAAGATAATTTCAAGTGGGCTTTAAATTGTCTGAGAAAACACATTAGATGGCTATATGGTCCCGCGTGTCATAGTCACCGATAGAGAGTTGGCATTAATGGATGCATGCGAAGTAATTATTCCAGAAGCAACCCGATTGCTTTGTAGATATCATATACAGGAGAATATCAGAAAGCATTGCAGACCATCTTTCAAGTCTCAGACTGACTGGGATAAATTTATGTATTACTGGAGATTTCTGCTTCAATCTCCAACCATTGAGGCCTACTATGAAAATCGAACACGATTGCAAACAAAGTTGATGAGCAAGCATCGAAGTAATTTTCTGAACTATTCAATTTATTTTTTTTAATGAAATTGAAACTAACATTTTATTATCATACTAACATATTTTCATCATACTTTGCAGTTGTGTTTAATTATTTGGATGTTAACTGGTTGCAAAATTACAAACAGATGTTCGTGTCTGCATGGATTGATCAACATCTAAATTTTGGAGAACGAACAACAAATAGAGTGGAAAGCCAACATGCTCTGTTAAAAAAACATTTGAATTCTGACAAGTCAAATTTAGATAAATTTATAGGAATTTTAAATAACATAATACGTTTACAGGAAACATAAATAAAGGCAAGTTTCGAGGAAAGCCGAATTAAAATAAAACATCAACATAAACATAAACATAATTTATTTGTTTCTTTGTTATCAAATGTTTCTCATGAAGCTCTGGATATATTAGTTGGAGAGCTGACACGAGTTAAAGAAATTCAAGACCAATCACAAAGTTGTGGCTGCCATATTCGTACTAGTTGCGGTTTACCATGTGCCTGTGAAATCTCACAGTATTTAAAAGCAGGCAAACCTATTCCACTACATTCGATAGATATATTTTGGAGGAGGCTTGACTTTTCACCTGTATCGTTAAACGAAGATGAAGAAGATATTCAATGTGATGACGAACTTGAGAGGTTCAAAGAAGCTTACCAGAAACAAAAAAATCCCATCGTAAAAAGGAATTGGTTAGAAAGAATAAAAAGCATAAGGGATCCTATCAGTATAAATCTTAACGAGCCTACGGTGTAAAAAAAAATACTCGTGGAATGCCAACACTCAAATCTCAAAAACAAAACAAACCAGACCCTTCACCTGCTCAACCTACCCGAGGTCATACCTACACGACAGATGATTTTGTTAGTTATGATTTTATGGGGATGAGCCCCCCGAAACATAGTTCAAACATACATAACACAACTCAATCTTCTTTATATCACCATCCTTTACTAACACGGATTCCAAAACTATTCCATCAATATATAACACATATAGAGAACGTAAAAAGTGATGGTAACTGTGGGTTTTGTGCAGTTTCCTTTTCCTTAGGATTCGGTGAAGAATATTGGCTGAACATGAGGTATGAGTTTTTAAACGAGTTACATAACAATTCTAATTTGTACAGAAATCTTTTCTCCAGCTCATATGATAAGACAGAACGTAGTTTATCTTGGCTACATCCGGGTCCAGCTCCAGATCAGCACTGGATGATAATGCCTTACACAGGATTATTGATCGCAAACAGATTTAATGTGATTCTTCAATGCTTATCTCCACTGAAAGCGCAACTTATTTTCCGTTATGGATAGGTCCAGATGAACTCGTGTACCATCAATTCATTACTATTGCACATGTGTATGGTTGTCACTACGTCTCTGTGCGTTTAGAGGGTGAATATCCATTGCCTTTCATAACACCGTTATGGAATTTTCACAAAACTAATAGTGCGGCTGCGTGGGAAAGAATATACGAGGAGAGACTTTAAAGATATAGTCAATATATACTTCAAAATAAAACTGTTACTCGTTTCAATATAGATTAGATTAGTATCATTTGTAATTATTCATTTTATAAAGTTCAAAATTTGTAAACTATCATTTGAAATAAAATGTTAACACATGTACATAAAAACTTATTAATATATAAATTATATAATTTAGTATAATTATATTTAACAATATATAAATTAAACTCATTAAAATGTTAATACATGTACAAAATATAAAGTTCAAAATTTGTAAACTATCATTTGAAATAAAATGTTAACACATGTACATAAAAACTTATTAATATATAAATTATATAATTTAGTATAATTATATTTAACAATATATAAATTAAACTCATTAAAATGTTAATACATGTAAAAAATAATAAATTTAATAAAAAATAGTAAACGACCGTTTATTGCTTAGTAAACGACCGTTTACTACTCTGTAAACGGCCGTTTACTTTCATGCATATGACCGTTTACCTGGTGACATACGGCCGTTTACGGCCGTACAAACGACCGATTACAGTGAAATGGTGTAAAATGCCAAACCGTTGGTGTATGAAACAATGACACCTAAAATAAACAGTTGGCAACTCTGACCGATTGACCATAATTTGGTAAACGTCCCATGGAATACTGCATTCAATAAGTTATTCTGTTTTTATTTTAAAACTCTAATATATAATTTTCTTCTAGAGAAATATAACATTATATTTCTAGATCAACTTATATGATGATGTAATACTAATTTGGTCTGACGTTAAGCTTTCACAACTTTATTAATTATTATATATTGTTAAATTAGTATTTCTCCCGTAAGTTGTTGCATCTTGGATCAAAATAAAACTTGAGTAAATTACGCTTTTTGTTCATGTGGTTTGGTGGTTATAACGCTTTTAGTCCAATAGTTTAAAAATACCCGGTTAAAACATTGAGGTTTTAAATTTGTAACAATTAGGTCCAAACCGTTAATTCCATCTAATTTCTCCGTTAATTTTTTTGAATAAGACCAAAATACCCTTGGACTAAAATTGTTACTAGAATAAATAAATAAATAAATAAATAAATATATATATATATATATATCGGAAAGTTCCCCTAAGAATAATTTTTTTCCTAAGAAATCTAAGAAGCATTTATAGCCACTAATTACATGTTAAGGGCATTTCCAGTATTTAAATCAAATATAGGAATAAAAGGGCATTATGGTAATTTGACAATATAAAATAGAAAAACACAAAATTACAGTTTCGAAACCCATCGTCTTCTGTCTATTCCTCTCCTGCATCGTCATTCAATAATCAAAATCAAGTAAGTTCTTCAAATTATCTGCGAAATCCATTAAATTATTGAAGTTATAGTACTGATTCTATGTTTTTTGTTAAAAAACAGAATCAAAACGACCTAAAATGAAGAAGAAATCGACGATTCATAACGGCGGTAAGTGTCTTGAATTTAATTACAAATTCGATTAATATGTGTAGTGAATACTAAATTTCAAACCGAGGTTCATATATGTACTGCATTCTAAACTTGATTTATTGCATTGTTTGTTTATATAAGATTATTAGTTTAGTTACAAAGTCTATTTTCATATATGTACTATATTCCACAACTTGATTAATGTAGTGTTTTCAAACGAAATTAAATGGATGTGTTATGATATTCATATATGTACTGCATTTTATCCTTCATTATAATATTAATATATATTGAAATTTGGTTATTATGTTTCCAAGTCTATGTATCTATCACTAATGTACTGCATTATAATTTCAAATGGATTTTAATATATGTACTGTATTCTAAACTTGATTTGTAATTTTATAAGTATGAACATAGATTTTCTATCATTAATGTACTGCATTATAATTTCAAATGGATTTTAATATATGTACTGTATTCTAAACTTGATTTGTAATTTTATAAGTATGAACATAGGTTTATCATAAATGTGTTGTATTCTTGGTATTATAGAATTGGTTGTACTTGTACATGCATGAACACCATTATATACTTGTACATCATATTTTGTGTTGTATTTCAACAGATATGTACTATATTCTAAACATCTCATTCATATATCATGTTATATGCACTATATGCATTATAACATTGATATTTATTGAGGTTGTGTTATTATGTTTCCAGATAGTACAAATTATGTGTGACAACCCGAAATTTTTTTAAATAATTAGGTGATTTTACAAATTAGTATTTATATTATTATTTAATAATATTAATAATAATAAAAACAATGATAACAATAATAATAATATTATTATTTAAACTAATAATGTTCATAATGATAATAATAATAATAATGAATTATTAATAACAATTTACTAAATTTATTAAAAGTGATTTAATAAGTCCAGGGACTGATTTTGCAATTCTTGAAACCTGTTTTAGAAGTTTGAACATAAAATAATAAACACAACAAACTTCAGGGACCAATTCTGTAAATTATCTAAAATTCTCTCTTTCTCTCTCCCCGATCCCGGTCACCGGACTTCGCCGCCGGCCGCGGCTCCGGCGAGCCACCACGGCCAAACCACTCGTTTTTAACTCGATTAAATCGTCCCGACATCTTCTAGTGAATGATTCGAACTCGGGGGCCACATCAATTTGAATATTAGTGTCGATTAGGTGCGATTTCCACTGAACCTAACCCACTTCGGCCGACCATCCACCAATATCACGCATTACACCCATTAACGATTAAATTAACTATGCACTAACGAACATTTAGTCCTATATAAACTTCCTTCGAGTTCCATTTCATCCAAAACAAACACAAAACACTCCATTTCATCATCTTCATCTCGCGACCTGCAACTTGGTCGAACTCCATATCCTGTGCATCATTAATTGAAATTGAATGAGGGCTTTTACTTTTTATTGTCACACTAATCTGTTCACAAGTTTAATTTGAAGTCCATCAAGTTCTGATCAACCATCGATCACCACCTCTACTGCGGCTTGTTTCTAACTCGTTCCCATCGATCTAAGTTTCAAAACAGGTAATTAATCTTACAAACATACTCGATTTTGGTTAGGGAACAAAAGCCCCAACATCAATTCGATTAACAATATCAATTTGGTGCTCGATTTGGTCCAAATCTGAATTAGGGTTCATCGGATTTGGGGGAAATGAGGTTAAAGTGTTTAAATGATTTAAAAGCTGATTATTACCGCGGCCACGGCCTTTGGTTTACTGGTTTGGTGCGAGTGTGGGCAGGGGAGAGGTCCCGGGTTCGACCCCGGGCAACCTCTTTTATTTTTTTTATGCTTTTTAACCATTTTAAAAATATACAAAAATTCTTAAAAATTATAAAAATAAATATTATAAATTTCCCTTATTTTAAATCTTACAAAACAATTCTCTGTAAATTTATTTTATTTAAAAACTTTAATAGATTTTTATAAAATATTATTTAAAAAATATTAAAAATACTTATTTTTATAAAATAAATTCTAAATCAAGTTTAACTATGAAATAATCATGAAAATTATATAAATATTATTTACAAATATTATAAATAATTATTTCTATAAGATAAACGCTATATTATCTTTAAATATATTTTATAAATTCACAAACTATTTACAAATAAAATTGTGGGTTATTTCTTGTAAAATATATTTTAACTAAAGGTATAAATTAATACCTTATTATTAATCAAAATACTATAATTATGATTATCCTTATTTGTAATTATCTTTGGATAATTATAAATTATATAATTAGACCACATTATTTTTATATTTAATTCTAAAAATATTTAAATACAAATATGAAAACCCTTTTAATGGAATCAAAATATAAATAATTATTTAATAAGTTTAATACTTATTGATAATTATTTATTAATACAAATAGAAATCTATAAAAACACTGTAACATATTGCGGGTGTTACACGTGTTAAACCAAATCAAACCAAATCAACTCAAACCTTACCAAATATATTCATTCGTATTAAAGACTAAATTACAATCAATAATAGGTATTGAACGTGTTTGATCGTGCATTGCTTAATTCTTTGAAGTTTTTGTTCATATACATTACATCAATTCAAGGTGAGTTTCGTGGCCCCTTTTTACGCTTATATAACTTTTAAACATTTTAAACTTGGGGGAAAAGAATGCTCACTTACTTTCAATCACCTTCCCTAGTGGAAGTTTGCTTCAACATTTATGGTTAACTTATATTGCTATTCTTATTGAACGATATTATTATGACTCTTGATTCTATACTATGTTGCTACCTTGTATGTTATTTGGTGGCTTTATATTATAATGCGCTATAACTTTGATGCTATATGTGGTGTGATGATTACTTGTGAATGCTATTGATCTTGGATGCTTTCGGCGGTGTGGTTCTTCTTTGTGGGTCTACTTTGTGGTTCTTCTTTGCCGAGCATCCACTACAACCATTAATCCCGGTAATTGGGACCTAAGGATTGGTTTGGTTGTAACCTAAACGTATGCGCTGTGTGGATCTTGCTACGTCATATTAAACTTATTATGATATGGAAAACCTTTTTACATAACCATTAATCCCGGTAATGGGACCTAAGGACTGGTTTGGTTATACACTATACGTATGTGCTGTGTGGATCTTGCTACGTCTTAATAAACTATTTAAACTTGGGAATGTTTCCTTTCAGCCATCAATTCCCATGTGGAACCGATGTTTAGGTTTGGCTGTAGCTATTAAAAACTGGTAAACCGCCTATACATAAGTATAGTCGCGGTAACTTACTGTTATCATCATCAATACATAAAACCTGCGAAGCTCACCAACAATTATGTTGACCATTTTTGAGCATATCTTTTCAGGTGAACATAATCAAAGAGGATAGCTAGAGCTGATGCCTTAGCAGAGACCCTCAGGATTCCAATAGTTTTGCATTAGTAATGTATATCGTTTGTTTTCATTTGTGAACTCTGTGTATTTTGGATTTAGAATTAATAAGACTATGATAGTCGTGGAACTGACTAACCACGACACAAGTCACCATTGTGTCGGGCGACGTCATGACACGAGGATCTTGCATGTATTATGTCTCTGTAATTATACCAAGTGTTATGACGATCCCGTCCGTCGCATCCTCGTGTTTCCGCTATTAGCGAGGGTGTGACAGATTGGTATCAGAGCCTTGGTTATAGAGATTTAGGTGGAGAATTCGACCTAGACTATAACCTAAGAACCTTCATATAGAATGCATGCTAGGGATTGTGTGCATTTGATTTTACCTAAATGTCTTTCATGATTTGTGTGACACATAGACACCTGTATTCTGGATTTCCTGGCAAAAGGCCCTCGGGCTAAGGCAAGCATATCGCATATATCTCATTACGAGACCTGGTATGCTTACCTGGGGATTTCTGGGATGAGTGATAAACTATGGTCAATACACAGATCTACAAGGCAAATGGGTCAAATATATTAAGTCTATGAACTTAATATACAGGTATATTCCTATATACCTAATAATCTACAAGTATGTTCCTACATACTTGATTTTATACATGTACACGTGTTCTCTGAACATCCCGGGGAAGACATTATTACTCTCAGTCTTTCTCCATGGGATACTTTCATACTAAGAACTTTACGCTTGTATGCGCACAACATCATATTATTAGGGAACTTCGGTGATCACGCGTAGCGTCGATCTCGGATATTGAATCCGACCCTATCATAGTTATGACTGAAATCCTGAAAGTATGACGGATATGCAGTTATCATTAGACTTAATGTGCTTATATGCTTATTTACTATTACATGCTATTATTGGAATACTGGCTCATGGACATAAGGACATTACGTTAGTTGTGCTTGCTAAATCTAAATAATACTATGATGTTAACTTGGGGTAAGTGAAGCTAAGGGTGATCATGCAAGGTAGATTACCATTACGGGTGCACACGTAATTGTAATTCACCATGCATGAGAAGTCTGGCTAATCTTATCATGAGGTAACGATCATGAGTATCACAAGTTTCTATTCTATACCCTAGGGTGCTAGGGTCATAATTCTAGTAAGTCCTTGTTAAGGCAATCAAACATTATCATATACTCAAGTCCTGTCCTACTTAAAGCCTTCATGGTATTTCTAATCACGATATTGACCTTATGAAACATTCCTCCACTTAGCATTTCAGTAACTACTGATTAATGCTTAGAATGAAAGTGGAATACATGAATGTAGAGGAGTAATGATACTCTCTACCCATACAAAATGTTAATATTTAAGTAGGTGCTAAGGAAAATTAAGATGTTATGTAACTAGTTTAGGTATCACTCAAGGTATATCGTTGATGTGGTGGGAACGCTGCGGGGAACCCTATATATAAACATCACCGGTATACTAAGAATGTGCTTAAACTGGGCTACGTAATGATCTTAATGGACCAAAGCATGGGTTATAGAAACTTGATAAGCAAAATCATACGGTAACTAAAGTTCATATCTTTCTGTAAATAGAAGATGGCACCTAAGAGAGTCACCCGTAGAACAAACCAAGAAGCTGAAGCCCCACAAAACAGGAGAAGGGGTAGACCATCAAGAGCTGGTGGTGCTCCAGTTGGCAATAATCAGGAAACTAGCAATCCTGATATAACTGCTATGATTGCTCAGCAGCTAGCTGCACTGGTTCCAACCATCGTAACCCAAGTAAGCGACACCCTGCTGAATCATCCTCTCCACGGGGATCATAATAACAATGGCCAACATAACCAAGGGGTAGTGGATGATACTGACATTGGTAGAACAAATGGAAACGAAACTGGTGTCAACCATACCAAACGGGGATGCTCATATAAAGAATTTGTGGCTTGCAAACCCCACGAATTCGATGGGAAAGGCGGAGCGATAGCCTTGACCAGGTGGATTGAGAAGATGGAGGCAGTAATCGACATTAGTGAATGTCTCGACAGCCAACGAATCAAATATGCCACGTGTTCACTTCAAGGCAAGGCGTTAACCTGGTGGAACACCCAGGTTCAGGCTAGAGGAAGGGAGTCAGCAATGCAGATGACTTGGGATGAGTTTAAAGCATTGATTTCCGAGGAATATTGTCCTCTTAATGAAAGGCAGAAACTTGAGCAAGAGTTCTAGAATCATGCGATGGTGGGAGCTGGGCACGCAGCATACACCGATCGTTTCCACGAATTGGCAAGATTGGTTCCGCACTTGGTAACCCCGGAATCCAAGAGGATCGAGAGGTATATTTGGGGACTTGCGCCTCAAATCCGAGCACTGGTAACAACAGCTGCTCCTCCTACAATCCAGAGCGCAATTCTGAAGGCTGGCGCTCTTACTGATGAAATGGTGAGAACTGGACTGCTGGGTAAGGGAGCAGAGTAGAGAAAGGAGGTTGGGGAAACGAGCCGGTCTGATGCCGGAAGATTTGATAAGAAGGCCAAGACAACCCTAAATTTTGTGGCTGTAACACAAGGAAGGAAAGAATATGGTGGGCCATACCCTAGATGTAACAGATGCAATCTTCATCATCACCCAGCAATGCAGTGTAGGACGTGTGTAAACTGTAGGCGCCCGGGGCACCTAGCGAAGGATTGTAGAACTGCGCCGAATCTGGTAGTACCCGTCAACGCGGTTAACCCCGCCGGGAATGCCAGGGCTTGTTACGAGTGCGGAAGTCCTGATCACTACCGAAACATGTGCCCCAGACTGAATAGGGCACCAGGTCAACAAGGAAATAACCAGCAGTAAGTGATGACCATAGCTGGTAATCTGGGCCAGGGGAATCAAGGAAATACTGCCTGAGGACGTGCGTTCGTCGTCGGGGCAAATGATGCTCGCCAAAGACCCGATCGCTCTATATTAATTTCGATTCCGAGCTTGGAACATTTAAATTCTTAAATCAAATTCTTTCTCTTTATCCTTATGATTTGATTCGATCTAGCCAAATGAAACCATTTATTCCTTACTTATCAACTTTCATTTTGAGATATCATCAACGCATAATTGAGTGATGGTAAGCAATCTTTCTACTAAATAAAGACATTATCAACTTGTGATTAGGTTCTCCTAGACATACGAATGTTCTCGACTGTACTTATGGGTTTGACAAAGCACGTATGCAAATCTGCATTTGGAAATTTGTTACCTTGCAAAACATGTTTACAAATACCTTTCCTATTATTCGCGTCACTCCTTGAACCGCTTTTGAATCCTTAACCTTGAAGATCATTAAAATTCTATCTTGAATTTGAACAACAAAACTTTAAAAGAGAAGTTCTGAAGAGAGTTACCAGCAAAGAGAGGAAATACTTTTGAGACTAAGTTATTTGGAGCCAAAACATTCTTAATATATGTTGAACCCGTGTTCAGCAAAGATGGGGAGAAAATTTGTGTTAATTACATGGGCATGGAAATCACTGATCAGGTGAAAAAGAGAGAAAAGATGGCAAAACTAAGGGAAGAAATAGCTGTACAGAAGGCCAAAGAGACGGAACTTAATAAAACTGTTCTTATTACAGAGGAAACGATGAGAGCAAAACAAATGCTAGCAACCATGTCACACGAGATAAGATCTCCATTATCAGGGGTCGTTAGCATAGCAGAAATGCTATCAACAACAAAACTTGATAAAAATCAGAAACAACTTTTGAGTGTCATGTTGTCTTCAGGCGATCTAGTCCTTCAACTTATTAGTGACATCATTGACTTTTCCTAAGTTGATTCAGGAGTTCTGAGGTTGGAGGCCACAAGATATAGGCCAAGAAGAGGTGATGTCCCAGTGGAGGTTAATGGTGATGTTTTACGGATTAGACAAATTCTCACCCACTTGATCAGCAATGCTATCGAGTTTAACCACCAAGGAAAGGTTCAGAGTAATCTTTATGTAAAAGCAAACCCATTATCTCACAACGTCGAGAAATTAACCAGCATCCGTTTCAAATATTCGTACACCGTGGTATGACGTTAAAACAATCAATCGCTATTCTGAATGATTGATTCATTTTCTGTTTTAATAATATTCTTAACCATTTTCGTGAACTCATTCCAAGATCTTCGCATAGTTTATTATTTCTTTAGACCGACGGTTGGTCAAAGGAGAAATACCTATTCACAAGATATGCGTTAAGGTCGTTTCATATGGTGACGTTTGGGATTCTTAAATTCCAACAGATAACCTTTCTTATCTTTGTTGGTCTTATCACCTTACCACGAGACTTTATTCTGGAAATTATGGATCGATAAGTTAAACAACTTATGCATAGGGAAATTCTGACTGGTAGAGTTCGGTGGAACTCCCGACATGGTCCTAAGTTCACTTTGGAGCGAGAGGACGAAATAACGCGCAAGTATCCTAACCTGTTCAAGGATGTTACCAGTACATCTTAATTTTCGGGACGAAAATTCCTCTAACAGGGGGATGATGTGACAACCCGAAATTTTTTTAAATAATTAGGTGATTTTACAAATTAGTATTTATATTATTATTTAATAATATTAATAATAATAAAAACAATGATAACAATAATAATAATATTATTATTTAAACTAATAATGTTCATAATGATAATAATAATAATAATGAATTATTAATAACAATTTACTAAATTTATTAAAAGTGATTTAATAAGTCCAGGGACTGATTTTGCAATTCTTGAAACCTGTTTTAGAAGTTTGAACATAAAATAATAAACACAACAAACTTCAGGGACCAATTCTGTAAATTATCTAAAATTCTCTCTTTCTCTCTCCCCGATCCCGGTCACCGGACTTCGCCGCCGGCCGCGGCTCCGGCGAGCCACCACGGCCAAACCACTCGTTTTTAACTCGATTAAATCGTCCCGACATCTTCTAGTGAATGATTCGAACTCGGGGGCCACATCAATTTGAATATTAGTGTCGATTAGGTGCGATTTCCACTGAACCTAACCCACTTCGGCCGACCATCCACCAATATCACGCATTACACCCATTAACGATTAAATTAACTATGCACTAACGAACATTTAGTCCTATATAAACTTCCTTCGAGTTCCATTTCATCCAAAACAAACACAAAACACTCCATTTCATCATCTTCATCTCGCGACCTGCAACTTGGTCGAACTCCATATCCTGTGCATCATTAATCGAAATTGAATGAGGGCTTTTACTTTTTATTGTCACACTAAGCTGTTCACAAGTTTAATTTGAAGTCCATCAAGTTCTGATCAACCATCGATCACCACCTCTACTGCGGCTTGTTTCTAACTCGTTCCCATCGATCTAAGTTTCAAAACAGGTAATTAATCATACAAACATACTCGATTTTGGTTGGGGAACAAAAGCCCCAACATCAATTCGATTAACAATATCAATTTGGTGCTCGATTTGGTCCAAATCTGAATTAGGGTTCATCGGATTTGGGGGAAATGAGGTTAAAGTGTTTAAATGATTTAAAAGCTGATTATTACCGCGGCCACGGCCTTTGGTTTACTGGTTTGGTGCGAGTGTGGGCAGGGGAGAGGTCCCGGGTTCGACCCCGGGCAACCTCTTTTATTTTTTTTATGCTTTTTAACCATTTTAAAAATATACAAAAATTCTTAAAAATTATAAAAATAAATATTATAAATTTCCCTTATTTTAAATCTTACAAAACAATTCTCTGTAAATTTATTTTATTTAAAAACTTTAATAGATTTTTATAAAATATTATTTAAAAAATATTAAAAATACTTATTTTTATAAAATAAATTCTAAATCAAGTTTAACTATGAAATAATCATGAAAATTATATAAATATTATTTACAAATATTATAAATAATTATTTCTATAAGATAAACGCTATATTATCTTTAAATATATTTTATAAATTCACAAACTATTTACAAATAAAATTGTGGGTTATTTCTTGTAAAATATATTTTAACTAAAGGTATAAATTAATACCTTATTATTAATCAAAATACTATAATTATGATTATCCTTATTTGTAATTATCTTTGGATAATTATAAATTATATAATTAGACCACATTATTTTTATATTTAATTCTAAAAATATTTAAATACAAATATGAAAACCCTTTTAATGGAATCAAAATATAAATAATTATTTAATAAGTTTAATACTTATTGATAATTATTTATTAATACAAATAGAAATCTATAAAAACACTGTAACATATTGCGGGTGTGACACGTGTTAAACCAAATCAAACCAAATCAAGTCAAACCTTACCAAATATATTCATTCGTATTAAAGACTAAATTACAATCAATAATAGGTATTGAACGTGTTTGATCGTGCATTGCTTAATTCTTTGAAGTTCTTGTTCATATACATTACATCAATTCAAGGTGAGTTTCGTGGCCCCTTTTTACGCTTATATAACTTTTAAACATTTTAAACTTGGGGGAAAAGAATGCTCACTTACTTTCAATCACCTTCCCTAGTGGAAGTCTGCTTCAACATTTATGGTTAACTTATATTGCTATTCTTATTGAACGATATTATTATGACTCTTGATTCTATGCTATGTTGCTACCTTGTATGTTATTTGGTGGCTTTATATTATAATGCGCTATAACTTTGATGCTATATGTGGTGTGATGATTACTTGTGAATGCTATTGATCTTGGATGCTTTCGGCGGTGTGGTTCTTCTTTGTGGGTCTACTTTGTGGTTCTTCTTTGCCGAGCATCCACTACAACCATTAATCCCGGTAATTGGGACCTAAGGATTGGTTTGGTTGTAACCTAAACGTATGCGCTGTGTGGATCTTGCTACGTCATATTAAACTTATTATGATATGGAAAACCTTTTTACATAACCATTAATCCCGGTAATGGGACCTAAGGACTGGTTTGGTTATACACTATACGTATGTGCTGTGTGGATCTTGCTACGTCTTAATAAACTATTTAAACTTGGGAATGTTTCCTTTCAGCCATCAATTCCCATGTGGAACCGATGTTTAGGTTTGGCTGTAGCTATTAAAAACTGGTAAACCGCCTATACATAAGTATAGTCGCGGTAACTTACTGTTATCATCATCAATACATAAAACCTGCGAAGCTCACCAACAATTATGTTGACCATTTTTGAGCATATCTTTTCAGGTGAACATAATCAAAGAGGATAGCTAGAGCTGATGCCTTAGCAGAGACCCTCAGGATTCCAATAGTTTTGCATTAGTAATGTATATCGTTTGTTTTCATTTGTGAACTTTGTGTATTTTGGATTTAGAATTAATAAGACTATGATAGTCGTGGAACTGACTAACCACGACACAAGTCACCATTGTGTCGGGCGACGTCATGACACGAGGATCTTGCATGTATTATGTCTCTGTAATTATACCAAGTGTTATGACGATCCCATCCGTCGCATCCTCGTGTTTCCGCTATTAGCGAGGGTGTGACATTATGAACATGGATTTATTACACTATATGCACATGTTGTGCTGTATTTCAACAAATATGTACTATATTCTAAAATCTCATGCACATCTTGTTATCGTGTGCTGTATTTCAACAGATATGTAGTATAATTTTAGGTAGGTTTTAATGTTATAGGTTAGATTTCTGTGTTGCACATGTACTATATTATTTACAAAAACAGTGATGCAATTGCTAATGTTATAAACTATCTACAGCTATTGTGATATCAGAGCAGACTGTTTCAGATAATGATTTTGAAAAACCATTAAAATCACTAAAATAGTCTGCATCTATGAAAAGGCTCACGAATACAAACAAGGCAGTAAAACATTTATCGAATTTGAAGAAAACAATAGACTGCGGATACGAAACCCACCAAAAAACCTTTGTGATTTAATTGAGAGCTTAACTAAAGGACAACAAAGGGCTGTTGAAGATATGGGATTTGGGAGCATAAACTCTTACTGCATAAAATGTCTACCTTCTAACCTAGCATATTGGTTGCTATCAAACTATGATCCTGACACAAACAACTTGAATGTCGGTTCACACGTTATAAAGATAACACGAGAACTAATGCATGAAGTTGTTGGAATTCCAATGGGAAATGTAAAAGTAAGTGAAATCAATAAGCCTACAGGAAGAGATCCAGTTGTAGCAGAATTTAAAAGTCATTTTCATGGTATTCGTTTGCCTTCTGTAGCTGAAGTTATTAAAAAAGTCAAATCATCCCATTATTCAAGACGGTTATTCCAAATCAACTTCCTAGTAGTATTTGTTACAGTTTTGTTGAGGATGACACAAGGATCAAAAGTAAACATGGAGTTTCTCACATCATTAGTAAAAGGAAGAGACATAAAATCATTGGATTGGTGTTCATATATAATAACATGTTTGAACAAAACAAAAAGAAAATGAAATGGAATTTAGCACTACAATGGACCTGCTACAATTCTTACGGTACGTCATACTATATACACCTATCATTTTTGAATCTAGTACAGTGTACTAAAATATAAATAATCTTTTAACAGTTGGTATATGCATATGACTCGTACAAAAGAAGCAACCGTAAAGAGAAAAGGATCTGTAAGGCCCCTATCCCAGGAAACCTCACAATTGGTCATTCACAGCGAAACATAGACTTAAAGCGATCATTTACTTATATATGTGTATATATATTGCAGTGGAAAGATATAGTAATTTCAATTCATTACAACGTAGTTAGATTAAAGTATAAACATTGTCTTTAAACATCAAAACTCTCTAAAGTCCTCTTAAATTTCCTTTTCATCAGGGATGCCAGTCTTTAGATGCCAAGAAGCTTCAGATCCATGCTCCCATCCCTTAAGCCCTACCGCTCACCTGTCAACTGATATGCATACAAAAGTCAGCTTCGCTGAGTGAATTCTAGGTTTACTTTATTAAATAACATTTGTAAGAGGTATTAGCCTTAACAGTGAAAGTGATCGTCATCTATCATAACATTAATACACATGGGCTATTACTTTATCGATACTTTCCATTTCTTTTTAATTACTACTCTTCTTTATCCGTCAATTCCTGTCACTATCAGTGCCTATGATAAACACAGGACTTTACCGACACGCCCATCCAGGCCCTACTGTCGTACCCAAACAGGCCATTATTGTCATGCCAATCCAGGCCTTACTGACCTGCCTGTTCGAGCATTTACTGTCATGAGGGCACAACAAATGCAACCCTCCACTGTCATTTGCTTGCAAGGCTTTACTTTCTCAAGGTACATGTTATGGGCCCAATAACAGTTCTTTTAAGTTTCACTTATATCTTTAGTTTTCACATACACTTAACACATAATAAGAAGCAAACTCTTAGTCTAAGCATTCACATTTCATCAATCATGAGAGATAAACTAGATAACTGACCCTCCACGGGACAGCGGGGGTTCGGGGGCGGCAGCCCCTAGTGGGGTCCAAGGGGCAATGCCCCTGGCTGGGGCCGGGCTGCCAGGTCAGTGTGCCCGAAAATTATTTTAAACTATTTAAATGACACATTTTACTTTGAAAAATTTTATTTTCTTGATAAAAGGTCTTAAAAACCGTCCTCATGAAAGTATGTATTTTAGTATGCATATCACCCCAAAACATTGAAAACGGGTAAAGAAGGGGTCTAGAACTCACCTGAACTTAGCCAAATAGCTTAAATTCTAAGTCACTTAGCTATAGTCCGAATACACGAGCTGCAGGGAAGTTAATACGCAAAAACGTCATTTTCTTCACAATTTCGCTGCCAGTTTCGCTGGCAGTTTCGCTGGCAGTTTCGCTACCAGTTTCGCTGGGCAGCACTTCTGCCAGTTTCGCTGGACAGATTCGCTGCCATGAGCGCCCAACTTTCGTTGGAATTTCCTAGATTCGCTAAGTCTATAGATCAACCTGGGCACTAGCGAAATTACCAACGAAACTGTAGTTTCGCACCAGCGAAACTGTAGTTTCGCTAGAAATCTCCTAGTTTCGTTGGATGAATGCACAGTTTCGCTGGATGAATACTTAGTTTCACTGAATCGGGGCCCAGTTTCGCTGGATGAACAAAAACTAGGAAGCAGCCCGTTTTTGACCTAAAATCTTAACTTTTTACGTCCAAATACTTGGTTTACCATCCATGAAGCCATACCTAACCTTTTTACACGTTTTCATACGTAAAAATTTGACGTTTATGTGTTTCTTTGAAACTTTTTCAAAACCCAAAACCCTAGAATCTGGGTTTGATCTACAGAAGGGTTTAGAGGTCGATTCTTACCTAGATTTGTTCCTCTTTTCTTAGGGTTTGATGCTCCAACACCCATATCTTCAATCCTTCAACCTTTGAAGCTCCAAATCTTGAGTTTTCTTCACTTTCTCTCTCTACTTTCTCTCTCTATGAATTTGGGGGCTAGGGTTGCAAATGTTGGAATAGAGCTGATCATGCATGTTTAAGGGCTGTTAAGGGCCCTTAAACCCACCAAACATAGCCCATTAAGGTTAATTTAATCCATAGCCCACTAATTTACCTTTCTTTCTTAAATTGACCCTTAAAGCCCATTATTATTAAATGGCTTGCTTCGGGAAATTTCGGGGCGTTACAGGATCCTCGCAATATCATATAATACATCTGAAACTCTTATGGATCTTGCTGAGAAACAAGGTTGACAAAATGATATGGTAACAAGGGTGAAGGACAAAGAAGAAGAAAGAAAAGTTATAAAAGTAGGAAAAAGGTTGAGGGATGAAGAAGATCCAGCACATGTGCAACAAGAATCTTAAAAGAAGAAAAGAAGTGAGCAACCAGAAAAAATGAAATTGAGCATCATTAAATCTGTACCAAACGAAAGGCTGAAGTTCAAGATAAAGGTAGCTAAAAAGAAAGATGTTGAGCTAAAATCTGATAAAATATTAGAGGTTGAAGAAGAAATAAGACTGGGTGATGATGATCAATTGTTGTCATCTCCAACACAACAGAAGATTGATAATATAGCAAGTAATGAACTAGATGACATAATACCAACTAATGATGATTGGGAGAAACAGTCATTCTTTCAAGAAACAACTGGTTCCCTAGAAGGATTGTCTACTTATGCATCACTTCAGTTACGCAGCCAACCAGTACATCCAAGGAATGAAAAGGTATATGTATTCCTATAAAAACTATCTATTATTTTTATTAACATTTTATATGATATGTACCACTACACTTGATTTAGAAAACAATCTAATAATTATGAATTATGAGCTGCATTTGTTCATTCTACTAGGTTTACAAAAACACAACTCTTCTGTAAAATAGTATAAGGATTTAAATATTGTGCTGCATTATAATATGTACATTATGTTGGATTATAATATGTACATTGTGTCGCATTATGATATGTACATTGTGCTACATTTACAAATGCAGCACATTTGAAATGTTATGTAAAAAATATATATTAAAGTTGATTTAGAATACAATTCAATAAGATTGGTTTATGTGCTGCATGTGTAACACACTACTATATTAAACAACATGTGCTGCATTATTAAATCGAAATAGAATGTACATTGTACTGCATTTAAATATTCAGTATTATAAGCCACGATTTACATTGTCATCAGAGCATATTATGTTCTGAATTTTTACATCTTTAAATCAACCAGTCAATAACAAATCGTAAAATATAGTACTAGTAACAATAACTATGTATACTTTTTCTTTGATCTTAGGAGTGGGCATATCTTATAAGGAAAAAAACAAATGATCTTGATGAATTTGTTGAGGGTGTTGATCGTTTAATCGAAGAATGCATTGCAAAGTATGATTCAAATGATGAAATATTCAATGCTTTAGAAGGATGGATGTCAAAGCTAACAAAATATGAAAAAAAGGAAAAGAAAATAAAATGAAAGAAGCTGCAGATGGAGATGGAGAAAACATCAAAAAGGAAGTTGATTTAGA
The DNA here is from genome assembly GCA_024085815.1 of Flaveria linearis. Taxonomy (NCBI): domain Eukaryota; kingdom Viridiplantae; phylum Streptophyta; class Magnoliopsida; order Asterales; family Asteraceae; genus Flaveria; species Flaveria linearis. The sequence continues at coordinate 85,894,654 of CM044001.1, forward strand.
TGAAGAGAATAAAGAAAAAGAACATGTGGATACAGAAAGAGAAGATCTAGATGTTTTAGATGGATAAATCATCATGAAAGAAGCTGATATAAATGTTGATAATAAAGAAAAAGAATATTTAGATCAAGTAGGAAACAATATGGATGTACAGGAGAAAACAGCACATCAAGAGGACGCAGATAAAGAAGGGAAAGAACGAGAAAGAGTTTTAGATGGAGATAATATCGAGAATTCAGCTGGTTTAGCATAAATTATTAAGAAAGAAAAAGTTTACGGAGAAGGAAATGATGAGGCAGATGGACGGGAGGAGATTAAAAAACAAGATGAAGATGATGTTGAGAATGTTTTAAAAATAGTACAATTCTTGCAAACAAATGATCCTCAATTGAAAACTCTTGTACAAGAGAATTTGGTTGAGAAATCTAATTTCACAGATGAAAAAGTAAAAAAGGATATAGCTACAAGAGCTGAAGAAGGAGAAGAAAAAAGAGAAAAAACAACACGCATAATAAAGTTGTCTGAAGCTCTAAGATCGCCATTTAAAGAGCGTGTTGTGCAAATGAATCTTAAAAGGCACAAAGATGAAGAACTTGTAGCAGAATATATATTTGTAGCAATTAGTGATATTTGGTAATTATATGACTATCTTGATTTATAATATAACACATTTAATATCACATATTTATAAAATAACTTATCTGTTAAAATAATGCAGGGAATTCGTCTTTGAAACTGCAACTGGGAATAAAACCTCAAAAATAAGCTTCGAGTCGTTTTATCCAAATGAATATTTGCATTGTAGTATCATGACTTGCTGGTCACTTGTACTCAATAACGAGGAACAATTCAGAGCAAATAACTCACCTAAAAGACTCTTCTGTCCATGCAATATCGTGGTATGATTTTTATACTAAATGATATTTCTAATATAAAATTACAGTGCAATAAATTAGTTGTACTATATTAGAAAATACATTTCTTGTCATAAATAATTGTTTTATAATGCAGTACATACTCTACACTGTTATCATGTATAATAATAACATATTTAAATACAGTACAACTAATTATTTTATTGGAAACATCGTTTACATGCAGGGGGATTTTAATGTGAGTAAAAAAGTGTTGCAAACTGAGTCATTGCAGAATTTCAGGATGAATGTAGAAAACACTCTATTTGATTCAACATTTGGTTCAATTAAAGAAGTAGACATGATGTTCATCCCAATTCTCCAAGATAGGCACTTTTATGTCATCTGTTTTGATTTCAAAACACCTTCAATTGACATAATGGACAACATGAAGGGAAAAATCAAACCGAAACAAGCCACACGCATTAAAATGGTGGTAATATACTAATTTAAAACTCATGTTGTTTATCACACAACATATCTTCTAAAATTTAAAATTACGTACTAATTTACAATATTCTGATTTCAGAAATCAATTATGATTCTATACTTGAATGAAGCAGACCCTAAAAAGCATGAAAGAATAAAAACATTGAATCCAGCAAGGTTAGCTTTACCATGGGAAACTACACAGAACTTTGTTGATTGTGACATCTTTTCAATGCAACACATGGAAACATACTTTGGTAAACATAAGAAATGGAACTGTGGTCTTTTAGAAGAGTCAGATCAATAAAATGTTGAGTTGTATGATCTTAGAATCAAATATCTGACAAAAATACTATTATCAGATATAAGGTTTTTTGTACTGTTTTTAAAAATGAAGCAGAACTATAAAACTATGTATGAATGAAGAATATAATTGATTTCATTCACATCATACGTATAAAATAAAAAAGCAGCACATAATATGTGTTGAATATGTAGCAGCATGTGTTGTATTTTTGTACTGTATTTTAAAATGAATCACAACTATAAAACTATGTATGATTGAAGAATATAATTGATGTCTTTTACATGAAAAATATGAAATATGAATTATCAAGTACTATTTGCATTATTAGAACCACCACCAGCATTCTTCAATGCACAACTTCGCTGATTATGGCCGCTCTTTCCACATATCGCACAACATCTAGTCTGTTTCCCTATTTTTTTCTCTGAAGATGATATCTCTTGAAAAGATTTATAACATTTATGAGAACCCGAACCTTTGTTTTTAATTCCAACAGGTCTTCTAAAAGTAATAGATGATGGCTGATCAGAACCAAGAATATTCCCCAACCTCTTATTCTTAGATACTGGTCCTGAGGAACAGGTAAAGAATCCACATTTGCTTGTGTTTTTTTTACTTCTTCTAAGTAAATTTTTAATTGATCCATGTTTGAAACAAGTTTGTTGATAATATAATCATGCCTATACGCAATATCACGAATGCTGTCAACAGAATCTGTGACATCCGTCACTATCAGGTCCGTCAATTGACTCGAAAACTCGTTAATTCTTTCCGAACATTTATTATTTTGCGTCATTAATTCGTTTCCAAATCGAAACTTGCCGTACCTGCTTTACGTGTCAACCCTAATATTATGATGACATGATTAGACAAATATTACATAAACCATAATTAACAAAATTAAACATTTTAGTATGATTTATACTATTATTATCATTATTAGTATTAATATTAATACTAGTATTATTACTACTAATAATAATAATATTAAAAATAAAAATTTATTAAAAACTTAACTCTATTAAACTTTTGGGTTGAAAATGTAATAATTGAAACTTGTTTTAAAAACTTTTAACACGAAATAATAAGTGATGTAAACCTCAGGGACCAAAGCTGTAATTTTTTTTAAAACCCATTCCCATACCGTCGACCACCTTCACCGCCGGCCACATTCCGGCCAACACTCCGGCGAGCCCAAACGCCCAAATTTAATCGATTTCAGTCCAATCAAACACTCCCGACAGTACCACATGCAAGATTCAAACCTGAGCCCCGCGATAATTTGAAAATCATAGTGCGTGACAACCAAACCCACTTCGACCCGCGATATCGGCCGACCAACCACCACTATCGAGCACTAAACTTTTATAACAATCAAAGTAATCGCGCAATCACGATCGTTTAACCATTTATAACATTCCATCGAGTTCAATTTCACTCGAAACACAACACAACACCACCATCGATCATCATCTTCGTTCGAACCTGCAACTCATTCGAAGGTCCTATTCCGAGCACTCTAAACTTCAATTGGCAGAGGGTTTTCAATAACCAAGACCGTAGGAAACTTCCTGTGCAATTAATTTGAGTTTCATCAACGTTTGCTACTTAAATTGATTCTGACTTAACCGCGACTTGTTCTTCATCGTTCCTCTTGTTTTAACTTCACATTAGGTAATTGAACATACATACATACTCGGTTTCACATGGGCAATCAAAGCCCTAAGTTTGATTTCATAAACAACATCGAATTGAAGTTCAATTTAGGATCGATTTGAACTAGGGTTCTTATGGATGTGGGGAAAAGATGTAGATACGTGTTAAAAGGAACTGGAACGGAGTGATACCGCGGCTGGAAGCCATGGTTCACCGGTTCACACTTCACCCTGATGTTCAAGAGGTCCCGGGTTCGACCCCGGGCACCCTCAACTATTTTTTTAAAGCCTTTTTCAGCCTTTTAAAAATTACAGAAAATTCCTAAAAATTATAAAAATCATTTTTATAAACTCTGTTTATTTTTAAATCATCAACCTTATTTTCTGTAAATTTTCTTTAAATTTAAACCTTTATAAAACAATATAACAAAGATATTTATTTTAATTATTTCTTAAAATGGATTCTTTTAAATAATGGGTGAAATCACTAAATTATTATTGGTTCAAATAATATCTATGTATTATGGTTTAAATCATGATTATTTCAATTAAATATAAAAGTTTTATATTTAAACCTTACAAATTACTACAAATGTGTTCGTTCATATTTTTATATAAAATATAGTACACTTGTTATGAATGTGTGTGAAAGACTAGAAAGTTATACATAATATAATATATACGAGTCAGCATGTGAAGAGAAACATTGATAACCGATACTGTAACCGAACCGTGATCGTGAACCATATCATTCTATTCCGAATAATTAATTCCATTACTAATATTTAATCTCAATTAAATATTAAATGAAACTCAGGTTAATTGGAACCCGATCCTTTGTGCTTACACTTACTTGTTGCAACGCAATCAAGGTGAGTTTCACGGCCCCATTTTCATTCAAGTTTTATAAATATTTAAGGGAAAAGTATGCTCACTCTTTCTAGCTATGAACACGATTTATTTTGGATTAACATGTTATTGTTTGTAAGCTATATCTTATGCATGAGTTTCTGTGTGGTTCTTTAATCACAACTATTTAACTCCGGTGTTGGAGCCGACAGACAGATATTGATAGTACTATTGGGTTGACACCCCCACCCTTGACAGATCACACTGCCAGGAACGGGTCTTGGGTGAATATGTTTCGACAATTGCTGTGTGGTTCGTCATAGGTTTAGTTGTGATGCTCATGTGATATTACTTGTGATAAACTGTATACACTTATGATCCATAACTCATGCACAGCAACAAGTTTTTAATTTATGTTTAAACCTGTGAACTTACCAACCATGTGTTGACTTTTGAGCATATCTTTTCAGGTGATAATAATCACAGAGGATAGCTAGAGCCGATGCCTTAGCAGAGACCCTCAGGATTTCAGTAGACATGCATTAGTGTTTTGACTATCATTTGATTTCGCTTATGAATACTATGTTGAACTTGTTGTTTGTTGAATTTCATGCTAGATTTGATTTTGTTAAATCGATAGACTATGTTAGTCGTAGAACTGACTAACCACGACACAAGTCACCATTGTGTCGGGTGACGTCATGACACGTGGATCTTTGCATTTATTTTGTCTCTGTAAACTAACCAGGTGTTATGACGATCCCGTGCGTTACATCCTCGTGTTTCCGCTATAAGCGGGGGTGTGACAGAATCAACATTCTCACCAGCAGAATCTCGCTCAATAACAGTACGCATTGACTTATTTGGAGCAGCATCTCGGGTCCATCTTCTCATAATATATCTTTCAGGAAACTATTTAATACCACAAGCTCTTAAAACGTAGAAGATATGCCAACATCACAAACAATATTGCTCGTATCTGTTGCAACTACATGTAATTATCATATCATTTTCTCTAAACAGAACCTACATTAGAAAACATAACAGTTAATAACAATTGCAAAATGCAGCACAGGTATAAAAAATATGTGCTGTATTATAAAACTAAAACAAAATAGTACAAAAACAGATGATTATATAAAAGTCACCACATTAATGGATAAAACAATATGTGCTGCACTAAAATCTTTGTATAAATAGCACACAAAAATATGAATTAATACCTCACATGTATAGTAAATACATCACAATAGAAAAAACCATTATGCTTAATGAAAACAACACATATAAGAAAGACAACACACATTATAAAAACAACACACGTAATAAAAACAGCACGCTTAATGAAAACATTACGCTTAATGAAAATAGCATTAAAATCTTTGTATAAATATCACACTAAAGAATGAATTAATACCTCACACATATATTAAATACAACACAATAGAATAAACCACACATCTACAGGAGGTATTTTTAATTTAAAACAACACATATAAGGAAAACAGCACACATAATAAAAACAACACACATAATAAAAACAACACGCTTAATGAAAACATTGCGCATAATGAAAACATCATCTAACATATAACAAAAACAGCATGCTTAATAAAAACAACATTAAAATCTTTGTATAAATAGCACACAAAAGAATGAATTAATACCTCAAAGGTGGCCTAGACATTAGCATCTAACTCCTTAATTGAAAACTTGACAAAGTCACCAGCCGGTTCAAAGCATTTACATATACATTCATGAACAGCACCAATGATTTCACCTTGAACATTATAAAATATCTCTCTCGTATAAATTTTTTCAGCTTGATTCCAACTCAAAATTAGTTTTTATCTCAGGTGTAGTGTATCGTGTATTGTGATCATTTTTACGACATGTAAACCTTTGAGCCTCCATAGCAATATCAAAGTGACTTAAAAACTCTAACAAAGACAACTCTGTGTTGCTAATCTGACCAAAAAAGTGGTTTTCACTCTCGGACCTAGATGTAGTACGCATAAGTCCAGACATGTGTTCATGACGATAATATGCAGGCATCCAATCTTGTCACAAAAAGAACATGTCTAACAACTATTTGTTAGATTGTATGTTATACTCAACCATTATATCAGTCCAAGATTTTTCAAATTCAGCAGGTTGAATAGCATCAGTCCAAACAATGTCGCACAACTTACGCTTAAAGGACTCGTCTTGGGATAACTTGGGTCCAACCTGTTATAAGAAAATAATTTTATTAGACTGAAGAAAAAACAACACATTTAATATATCATATATAAAAACATTACAAAAAGTAAAATCGACCTTGGATGAAACTTTGGTCATAATATGCCACATGCATAGTCGGTGTCTACTAGTTGGGAAAACATCTTGAATTGCAATCTTCATGGCCGGATCTTGATCAATAACCACAACTTTAGGTGCTACACCAAAACATTTCAAAAAAGCAGCAAGTAACCACTTATATGAATCTGCGCTTTCTGATGCTAACAAGCCAGCCGCAAACGTAATGTTGTGATGATGATTGTCAATTCTAGTGAAGGGAACAAAAACAAGTCATACCTAAAAATAATAAAAACAACACACACAAATTAGTGTTAATTAAACAAATATAAAATAGAAAAAATAGAAAAAACTTCATTACAAATAATGATTCAATGGTTTAATACATATAAACAAAAACAACACACAAAAAAAACCACACATCTACAGGAGGTATTTTTAATTTAAAAGAACACATATAAGGAAAACAACACACATAATAAAAACAGCACAAATAATAAAAACAACACACTTAAAGAAAACAACACACTTAAACAAAAAAATTTAAAACAGTAAAAAGCAGCACAAAAAAGATACATGTTAGTACGAAATGTAGCATCAAAAGATATAACATCACCAAACAAAACATAATCCCACTTCATATCCTCATCGGCCCAAAATAAACCAGCAAGAGCACCTTTCTCTCCAGTTAAATATTCACAAGAAAAATCGGGTAAATACTCCTTTTTCTTTAGAAGATGATTTACGGCCATATCAACATCAAATTCACCAAGAAACAATTAAGGTCTCTTTTAAAGTTCTTGCAATCAACAGCAGTCACACCAACATTCTCAAACACACCATACATTACTCTCATAATATTAAACGCCTTAACTGGACCAATATTCATTATAGAAAAATCGGTAATTAGTTGTTGTGTAACACCCGTAAGTTTATTTAAGGTGAATAAAAGGATAAAAAAAAATAAAGGTCAACTAAAGAGGAGGTGCCAAAAGTGCCAAATGTGCAAAGTTCATATTTATTTGCACAAAAAGGTGGTATGGCCACCCACTCTTGTTTCACATCTTCACCATCTTCAGAAATTATAGAGAAAGAAAGCAGAACTCGATATTTCTAGAGAGAGAAAGAACAAGGATTCACACATTTGAAGAAAAGACAAGAAGAACACTGAATTGAAGGTAAGATTTAGTGAAATAAAGTTGTTTTTGCCCAGATGATACCTCGGTTATGTGCTTATGTGTGTTTATATGTGTTTGAATGCGTGTTTAAGGGATTCCTAGGTGTTAGAACCTTTTAAACAGCTCGGGTGAAGAGTGTAAACTCGAAGAACAACTAAGGTGAGTTTCTAGACCCCTTTTTTTACTCGTTTTTAAATGATTTGGGGCTGGAAAATGCATGTATGTATGTTTTTTATGAATTTGGGTATGATACCCGTATGTTATGTACATGTGTATGTTTATAGAATATGATTTGGGATGAACGTATGTTTATGTTTATGCTAAGTTTATGTCTGGAATCGTGTATACATGTTTAGAATTAGATATTATGATGTTTGGGGACTGGAATGTGAATTAGACACATGAACAGGCTGCTAATACGACTAATAAGGCCAAATAGTGGTCATATGTCTGAAATTTTGACTTAGAAAACTAAGTACAAGATAATATGTCTGAATAGTGCTTATATGCCCAGGGATTTGCCTTAGAAATATTTTAAGGGTCATATGTCCCAACAATACTCATATGTCCCAACAGTACTCATAAGTCTGTAAAAATTTCCTAAGTATGGGGGATGAAACGACTGAACAGTGGTCGTATGACTAGAAAAAAATTCCTAAGTATGGGGGATGAAACGACTGAACAGTGGTCGTATGACTAGGAAAAATTTTCTAAGTATAAGGTGAAATGACTGAACAGGGCTCATACGCCCAACAGTGCTCATACGACCAGAGTCGAAAATTTTCTAAGTGTAAGCTGGTATGTCCGACAGTGGTGAAACGACTGAACAGGGCTCTTACTCCCAAACACTTGAAATTTTTAACGGAATTTTCTTGGAGTCTGTGCAGTAGGGCTTTCGCATGAATGGTGACTGGGACTTTATTATACGCGTATGATTATGTTTGAATGTAATAATATCCCTTTTCTTAATATTTTAATTAATATTATGATTAGGGCTATTATTAAGCTTATTATTGATATTATTAGTATTATTATTATTAATATGCTTATTAATAATAATATTGTATGACTTTACGTGGAATGATCATGATCAAGACAGGAATTATTATCATTAATAAAATGAAAGATTAATGATAAAGAAGAATGGAATGTAAATGAACGTAAGAAAGGCTTGCAAGCAAATGTATCGAGGTGCACACCCCTGGCAGGTGTTAGCTCAACTGTGATGCGGGTTCGCTACCCCGAAGGATGCACACAGGTCAATCTTTGAGATTGACAATGGGTGAGCAACTTTGTGTTGCAAAAGACCGCAGAAGACTTACAACCCGTGAGGTTGGTAATGGGTGAGTGACTCAGTGTCGCAACAGACCAAAAGTCTTGCAATCCTTGAGATTGCTAATGGGTGAGCAACTATGTGTTGCCAAAGACCGGAAGAAGAATAATAAAAGTACGAATTGAACGATGATGAAGATAATAAAAATATTACCTAAGTGTACGTACGATGTATGATCACCTACAAGAATGAGGAATGGTTTTGAATGAAAAATAAAGTATTTTAATTACAAAACTAGAACTCACTCAGCAACGCTGACTTTTATGTATTTTCCAGTTGGCAGGTAACAGGTTGCTGAGGATGGCACACGGGGATGGCTACACGGCGGGCAAGACTGACATCCATTATGTTTTGTCGATACTGTTGTTTTGTAATTCATTCGACTAATTATTTTGTGACTTATGAACTAGAATTTATTGCTTAACAACAGTGTTTAAAATGAATGAAGGGTTTTTGCCAACTTAATTCCGCTGCTTAATTTAATAATATGTATGTTTTATGCTGTGAATGACCAACTGTGAGGTGCCCGGGAAGGGGGCCTTACATGTTGTTGTTGTGTGAATGACAAATCTCTTGCTGCACATAATAGATGGTAGTCCTCAAGATCAACAAAGCTATGGTTATGCTCCTCATAAAAACCATAAATGGTATAGTATTTCTTACATTTACTTAACCCTAAACGAATGTGAGCCTTACAACCGGTATGTTTAGATGGACGCTTTCCTCGATCTTTTGATTTCTTATCAGAACCATCACTATCATTAACCGTGTCAATGTCATGAAATGTCTTGTGACCCTCTTTTGCACAAACTATATATTTAATTTTAATAACACCGTTTGATGTACATTGAGTATGCTTCCGTACCTCAAAACCTCCTAACTTGGCATAATTTTTATAAAACTCAAAGGCTTCATCAATTGACAAAAACTTCATACAAACTATTGGTTTGGATGAATCTGGAACATTAGGAATATAATTCTTTTTTCTAAAAGTAGGGGATACACGAACACCTGAAACACAAAAAAGAGAACATTGAATTACAAATAATGATTTAATGATTAATACATATAAACAAAAACAACACACATATACATTAAATACATCACAATAGGAAACAACACACATAATTAAAACACACATCTACAGGAGGTATTTTTAATTTAAAACAGCACATATAAGAAAAAACAGCACACATAATAAAAACAACACACATAATAAAAACAGCACGCTTTAAGAAAACAACACACTTAATGAAAAAAGCACATATAATGATAACACATAGAAACAATTACAGCACAAACATATATAACAGCGAAACAAATAGAGCAAACACATATATAGATACAGTACAATAGAAAAAACCACCGATTCATATAAGGTATTTTTAATTTAAAACATCACATATAAGGAAAACATTACACATAATGAAAACAGCACACATAATAATCTATAACATAATTAATTGCAAATACATGTCGAAAGGTATTTAAACTCAAAACAGCACATATAACGAAAACAGCACAGAAAGGAAAACAGGATAATTTCATAAAAATAACGTACACAATTAAACAAAACTGAGTATATTAAAATTGTAATTGGAACCTTCATTGACTGCATTGGAAGACATTGTAAGTACAGATTAAAAGAATAACTTGATTCTCGCTCCAAAATTGATAAAAATCACGAGCTGAGGCTTTGGTTTCGTGAAATTGAAGATCCTTATGATTGTTTCAACGATCGAACGCTGCAATAGTGGTATTGAAATCGGTTGGAATTGCAAATTATAATAAAAACTCACGATATCAGGATTTGATTCGTGAAATTGATGACGATGACAACTTGATTCGATCAAAATCGTCTCGAATCAGAATTGATGACGATGACAACTTGATGACGATGAAATTGATGACGATGACCGCTGCAATACTGATTAGATATTGAAATCAATTTGAATTTTATAGTACATGAACTGATCGTGGATTCGAGTGTGAAATTAAGGTCGATCCACGCCGAAATCGTGAATTCTGTTTAAGAATAGAGAGTTTGAAGAATATCTTATTTCCAAAAATACCCTCCATATAAAAGCTTTATTCTTAGGCAACTTAGGCAACTAATTATTCTTAGTTGAACCTCTACCTATATATATATATATATATATATATATATATATATATATATATAAGCTTTATATCCCTTCATCTCCCTCCGTGACATACTTCCGACCACCAAATTCGTTCAGTCCCCCAAACCCCCATCTTTCTCCATCAATACGGGTTACGAGATCTCGATCCGAAACCCGGCTGGTGAAACGGGCGGCGTGGGCCTATCTTCGGCCGATGTCCACCTCCCTCAGCGCGGCGGATCCACCGTCCTCCACCGCCTATGGAGCCGACTCTCCGATGTCGTCATCAACCTCATATTTCACTTCTGTATTTGCTTCCACAGATCTACTAATATCGCAAAATTGTAATCTATAACCCATAAAGAGGTAATGAAATTGAAAGTTTAAAACAAACGCCCAATTATGGGTTCGTTTCGATTTGTAGAAATGATGAAGTAATTGAATCAATAAGTGAATGGGAGTATCGGTAGAAAAATCGAACAGATCATCGCTGGAGAAAGAGGCGTCGAACGCCGGGAAGCCGGATACACTCTCAGGCGCCGTCGCCGGAGAAAGGGCTACGGAGTTGTACGGCATCATGGTCGTACACCATTGCAGCTTCTTCTACTATATCAAAGGACCCCAACCAAAGCTTCTTCTACTGCATCATGGATCTCTAATCTTCTGCTGTATCAAAGGACCCCATTTCCCCATGGCCGCTACCGTACGCCGCGATACTTTCTTTTGGCCGTTACCGACTGAGGTGCACAGGTGGTGGCGGTGATAGCGGCTGAGGTGCATAGGTGGTGTCGGTTGTGATGGCTGACGTGCACAGGTGGCGGCGGTGGCGGTGGCTGAGGTGCAGGTGGTGGTGTTGGCTTGGTCCATAAATGGTGGTGGTGGCTCCAAATATTTAAGTGTGTAGATTTAGAATCAAGGGTATATTAGTCATTTTACATAGACTTAACAGAGAATATGGATGGTAGTTAACGGTTTGGACCTAATTGTTACAAATTTAAAACCTTAGTGTTTAAACCGGGTGTTTTTAAACTATTAGATTAAAAGCGTTATAACCACCAAACCACAGGGACGAAAAGCGTAATTTACTCATAAAACTTATACCGAAACGTAACTATGCTACAAAGATCCTTTTGCAATATAAAAATTATTATATCTGTCGTGCGAAAATAATCAAAATATATTATATTTTACATGAGTCAGTTTTGAATAAAACTTACATTAAAACGTACAAAGCAATAAGTCATAATGGTTTTTACTAAAGTTAGAAGAGAGAAACGAAATATGTATAAAAGTCAAGTTAATTATAGCTTTCCTCATTTATGTTTTCATCGGTTTGAGGGTTTCGTCCTTAAAATAAATAATAGATATAAATGTAACATCCAGTAATTTTTTTTTATAAAACAATTACGTTTAATACGTACTAATTCCAATAATTACAAAATTTATAATAATAATCATAATAATAATAATAATGTTAATAATAATAAAAATAATGACAATAATAATAATAATATTATTACTAAAAAAAATAATAATGTTAATAATGATAATATTAATAATAATGAAAATATTATTGTTAATAATAATTTATAAAATTATTAAATTGATTTAATAAAGTCCAGGGTTAGTTTTGTAATTTCTAAAACTTGTTTTTATAAACTTAAACCACGAAATAATAAAACATCAAAACTACAGGGACCATTCTGTAATTTTTTTTGAAAACCCAAACCACCCGCCCGTCGACCCCTGTTCCGGCGACCGTCTCCGGCGGCTCCGGCGACTCCCAAACGCCATATTTAGCCGATTTTAGCTCAATCAAAATATCCCGACACCTTCACATGCGAGTTTCGAACCAGTGGACCACTACAACTTGAATAATCGAGTTGATTAGGTATGTTTTCCACTGAACCTAATTTTCGGCCGACCCACTCAACCAATCGAGCACTAAACTTCAATAATAGACTAATTAATACGCACATATACGATTATAAATATGTTCCTAAACTAACTCAGTTTTCAATTCATCAAAAACACACACGAAATTCCACCTCGATTACCCTTTGAAGCCGCGACCTGCAACTCTAACAAAATCCATACTCCGAGTGATATTCACTGCAATTAACATAGGGCTTTCAACCATTACAATCATTCGAAGCTATCTGGAAGGTTAATTTGATTTTCATCAGTGTTTAATCCACATTCGAATTCAAGTTTAACCACGACCTGTTCTTGACTGATTATATCATCAAATCGATTCAATTCAGGTAATTAAATGCATCATCACACTCGTTTTTACCTAAGAATTAAAAGCCCTAACCTTAATTTCATTATTAACATCGATTTGATCTCCAATTTGGATCAAATCGAATTAGGGTTCTTCGGAATTAGGGAAATTCTGAAAACAGTGTTTAAATATAATTTAATCCGTGTTTTATCACGATTCAGAGCCTTGGCTCGCTGGTTTGGGCTATGTGTGCGGTGCTTGGGGTCCCGGGTTCGACCCGGGGCAACCCCTTTTTATTTGTTTTATTTTTTTTAAAGCTTTTTAAATACTATAAAAATATGGAAAAATTTCTAAAAATTATAAAAATAAATTTATTAAATTTCCCTCATTTTAAATCTTACAAAACAATTTTCTGTAAATTTATTTTATTTAAAAACTTTAATAGATTTTTATAAAATACTATTTAAAAATATTAAAAATACTTATTCTAAATCAAGTTAATTATGAAATAATCACAAAAATCATATAAATATTATTTATAAATATTATAAATAATTATTTCTATAAAAATGGACACTTTATTATCTTTAAATACAAATTAATATATTTTATAAATTCACAAATTATTTATGAAATTGTGGGTTATTTCTTGTAAAATATATTTAAACCAAAGGTATAAATTAATACCTTATTATTAATCAAAATACTATAAATGTGATTATCCTTATTTGTAAATATTATTGGATAATTATAAATTATATAGTTTAACCACGTCATTATTATAATTAATTCTAAAAATATTTAAATACAAATATGAAAACCCTTTTAATGGAATCGAAATATATAAATAATTGTTTAATAAGTTTAATACTTATTGATAATTATTTATTAATCCAAAATAGAAATCTTGTAAACATATATACATCCATTTGTGTACGTGTCACGTGTTAAACCAAACCAACCCGAATCTTACCAAATATATTTATTCGCAATAAACACATTTTAAAGACTTAGTTACAATTAATAATAGGTATTGATCGTGCTTGATCGTGCATTGCTTAATTCTTTGAAGTTCTTATTCATATACATTACATCAATCCAAGGTGAGTTTCCGTGGCCCCTTTTTATGCTTTTATAATTGTTTCAATGTTTTTCAAACTTGGGGGAAAAGTATGCTCACCCGTTTTCGATGCTGTACAATCTTACATACAATTTTCATACTTGGAATCAATGTGATACTATTCTTATATTCTAATACATACATGGTGTTATTCTATGATTCTTACAACCATTAATTCCCGGGTTTGGGAACCAACGGATAGGTATTGGTAGTACTACTGGGTTGACACCCCCACCCTCGACAGATCGGTTTAACTTGTGAGTTACCGACTACAGCTGCCAGCAATCAGGCCATGGGTGAATATATTCCGTCGAACTTATATGCATAAACGTCATAGGGTTTGGTTGTCTTAAACACATGTTATGTGGGTTTTTGCTTACAGTATGATTCCATATCAAATTCTATACAGCATCAACTACATGTTTTCAATTTAAACCTGCGGAACTCACCAACAATTATGTTGACCATTTTTGAGCATATCTTTTCAGGTAATCATAAACAAAGAGGATAGCTAGAGCTGATGCCTTAGCAGAGACCCCCAGGATTTCAATAGATTGCATTTGTATTGTATATCATTTACTGTTATATCTGAACACTGTGTATATGGATTTTTAGAATTATTAAGACTATGATAGTCGTGGAACTGACTAACCACGACACAAGTCACCATTGTGTCGGGCGACGTCATGACACGAGGATTTTGCACGTAATATGTCTCTGTAATTATACCAAGTGTTATGACGATCCCGTCCGTTGCATCCTCGTGTTTCCGCTACAAGCGGGGGTGTGACAGATTGGTATCAGAGCCTTGGTTATAGAGAATTAGGTGGAGAACTCGACCTAGACTATAACCTAAGAACCTTCATGTAGAATGCATGCTAGGGACTGTGTGCATTTGATTTTACCTAAATGTCTTTCATGATTTGTGTGACACATAGACACCTGTATTCTGGATTTCCTGGCAAAAGGCCCTCGGGCTAAGGCAAGCATATCGCATATATCTCATTACGAGACCTGGTATGCTTACCTGGGGATTTCTGGGATGAGTGATAAACTATGGTCAATACACAGGTCTACAAGGCAAATGGGTCAAGTATATTAAGTCTATGAACTTAATATACAGGTATATTCCTATATACCTAATAATCTACAAGTATGTTCCTACATACCTGATTTTATACATGTAACGTGTTATCTGAACATCCCGGGGAAGACATTATTACTCTCAGTCTTTCTCCATGGGATACTTTTATACAAAGAACTTTACGCTTGTATGCGCACAACATCATATTATTAGGGAACTTCGGTGATCACGCGTAGCGTCAATCTCGGATATTGAATCCGACCCTATCAAAGTTATGACTGAAATCCTGAAAGTATGACGGATATGCAGTTACCATTAGACTTAATGTGCTTATATGCTTATTTGCTATTACATGCTATTATTGGAATACTGGCTCATGGACATAAGGACATTACGTTATTTGTGCTTGCTAAATCTAAATAATACTATGATGTTAACTTGGGGTAAGTGAAGCTAAGGGTGATCATGCAAGGTAGATTACCATTACGGGTGCACACGTAATTGCAATTCACCATGCATGAAAAGTCTGGCTAATCTTACCATGAGGTAACGATCATGGGTATCACAAGTTTCTATTCTATACCCTAGGGTGCTAGGGTCATAATTCTAGTAAGTCCTTGTTGAAGGCAATCAAACATTATAAGTCCTTGTTGAAGGCAATCAAACATTATAAGTCCTTGTTGAAGGCAATCAAACATTATAAGTCCTTGTTGAAGGCAATCAAACATTATCATTTACTCAAGTCCTGTCCTACTTAGAGCCTTCATAGTATTTCCAATTATAATATTGACCTTATGAGAAATATCTCCACTTAGCGTTTCAGTAACTACTGATTAATGCTTAGAATGAAAGTGGAATACATAAATGTAGAGGAGTAATGATACTCTCTACACATACAAAATGTTATTCTTTAAGATTATGCTAAGGATAAACGGATGTCACGTAACTGGTTTAGGCATCGTTCTAGGTATGCCACGGATGTGGTGGGAACGCTGCGGGGAACCCTATATATAAGCATCCTTGGTATACCAAGAATGTGTTTAAACTGGGCTACGTGATGATCCCGATTGACTGAGGCATGGATCGGTTTGGTTGTAAACTATACGTGTACGCTTTATGGATATTGCTACGTCACATTAAACTATTTACACTTCGGAAATGTTTTCTCTACAGTCATCAATTCCCGTGTGGAACCGATGTATAGGTTTGTCTGTAGCCATTTATATACTAGTAAAACCGCCTATACATAAGTTGCGGTAGCTCACATCAAACTTATATTACGTTATTCTTTGGAATGATGCTAAGGAAAATTAAGATGTTATGTAACTAGTTTAAGTATTATTCAAAGTATATCGTGGATGTGGTGGGAACGCTGCGGGGAACCCTATATATAAACATCACCGGTATATTAAGAATGTGCTTAAACTAGGCTACATAATGATCTTGATGGACCAAAGCATGGGTTATTGAAACTTGATGAAAGGAACCATACGTGATTCCTTTATACTTTGATTCCTATCAAAGCACACACAAATCTTAAATCATATTCTAAGGCATTGTGTGCCTAAATCAAATGGTTATCAAAATAAACTTTGAATTGTTATCCGTGGTTTTCAAAATCTCGACAAAGTCTGTGCCTCACCAATAAATACATGCAATGTTGGAAGAGTGGGATGAGTATCTGCTTATAGGTACACTTGGAACATCTCATTATTATTATGCCAAATTCCCGATAGTTGTTTTCATGTTGTATAGCTCGTATTGCCCAATTCTCATAGAATATCTTAATGATATTTCAAAATGTCTATTCGTCAAAAACGATACCGATCTAGAAACTCTAGCCGTAAGGTTACTACTATTGTGGCACGTGAGGTTGCTACGGTCATACCAACCCTCCTAACTTATCTGAATCAAGGCGCGAACCCTGCTCAAATCTCTATTTGTCCTAACCCTCCACGTGCTTGTAACTACAAGCATTTCAGTTCTTGCAACCCCACTAAGTTCAGTGGAACCGAAGGAGCTACCGGATTACTACAGTGGTTCGAAAGCATCGAGAACACTTTCCTAAACACCGAATGGCCTTCAAAAACTTTAAACCGTTACTTACGGTTCTCAAATCCTCTTAAGAATGTGTCCTATAACTAAGAACATGCAATGTTGTAGGTGGAATTCCTACATCTCGGGATGCTTTGTTAATTGAATATTTTATAAGTGATCACTCACCTCAATAATCGAATAAACTAATTATAACCTTGTTACCACTTATAAGTACGTGTGTCTTCATTAAGGTTATGGCTGACCTCATATCTTGAGAAGTCCATGTATTCCCTTCGATTGTGAATCGAATGTTCACATCTCATTGTAATCATTCTTGTCCTTGATTTCGCCTTCCTGATTTAAATTATTCAAGATTTGAACACCATCATAACAAACTCTGCTATCTCAAACCTTGATCTTAAACTTGTTAGCATGATCTTTCCTTTGTTACACTGATGTAACTTGAAATTTTCCTAATTCCTAATTGATATTAATTTCCTTTCATCGTAAAGTCAAACTTTATACTGCTTGTACCGTGGGAAATGCAAGAGTTTGCAAGTCAACCTATGACTAAGAACACTCGTATCTCCTAAATGATTCTATTTCATCAAAGCAGGGGAGATTCCCTTACTTTGATGATTCTCTATTTCGATAAATGGTTTCCCATTTGTTAGTTCTATGAAATTTTATCCTCTGGATTGGGGTGACTTCCTTATCTTGAGGATTGACTTCAATTATTCTCATTGGAAATTACATTTCATAAATGACATGATCTCACCAAAATAGGATTGAAACCCGTATTTTGGTGGCAAATGTCAACCTTAGATTGTTTTCTAGTTATTATCAAGATAGGCATGAATCATTACCTCAAAGTCTTTAAGGAATATTTTTAATATCAACTCCGATTGTGATTGATAACCACCTTCCTTAAAACTACACTCGTGAAATCTTTCAACATCTTCAACCGTTAGACACCTAATGACAATCTTCACACGAAACTTAGGTTGAACTATTTGACCCTGCTTTTAACTAACCGTGCTGTAGATAAAGTTCTGAGCGCCAGAATATATAGGAAATGAAACATTTATAACATTTACCCTTATATAAGTTCTAATCTACCTAGAATCTATATGGGAATCACATGGTGACACTAGTCTTATCTCTAGTGAGACGTCACTCCTTTTACATTTCAGAAATTATGCAAATTGAATGGTTGCTTAGAATCTACATGGCCTTTGAAGAATGATGCTTGTCCACTAGTGGGTACCGCACTGAAATGGTAGAATGCCTAAACTCAAGTATAAGATAGTGAGGCTGCAATAGTCATGACTTGAGATAAGTTTAAAATCTTTGGCGAGTGAGTACTATTACCCAAGGAATGAAATGCAAAAGTTAAAATTGTAATACTGGAATCATGCTCTTTATACTGATAGAATCCATAAGTTGACAAAGCTAATGTCATACCTTGTAACATTTAGATCAAATAGAATTAAGTAGGACATTGGGAAGATCTGTGAATAGTAGGACAAAGTTGGAGATTAGAGCAAGCAAACTAGTGGTGAAATAGACAAGAAGACTCAGATGTTATTATAGGCACATATCTTATCATCAATCAATACATATCTGTTGGATACTGGTAGAGGATAACATTGATTCCTTCAAATTCACTCCTTCATTTGTCATGAAACCCAGTTGCTTAGAAATTAGTTAGTCGGTGGAGATAGGAAAACTCTCGACATGCGTAAGTTAAGATGTATAGAACTACTCGAAGACTGAGATTATTGTATACAGTATTGTTCTTAGAATAGGAAGGTTGGAAAGGAAATGACTGTTGTGTGTGACCTATCTTCTTCATTCCTACCGGTCATGGAAACTTTTTAGTTTTAACTTGGCCAGAATAAGTGCCTCTTATCTTAACTGTATGATGACAATTGATGTATTATAGAAATTCAATTCGACACATTATCTCACAACGTCGAGAAATTAACCTGTATCTGTTTCAAATATTCGTATACCGTGGTATGATATTACATCAATCGTTATTCTAAATGATTGATTCATTTTCTGTTTTAATAATATTCTTAACCATTCTCGTGAACTCATTCCAAGACCTTCGCATAGCGTATTATTCTTAGACCGATGGTTGGTCAAAGGAGAAATACATATTCACAAGATATGCGTTAAGGTCGTTTCATATGGTGACGTTTGGGATTCTTAAATTCCGACGATTAACCTTGCTCATCATTGTTGGTCTTATCCTGATTTCTAGGCATTATATTCTGGAAATTAGGGATAGAAAAATCAAACAACCCAAGCAGCCAGATACCCATTGTCAAAGTCCGCTAAGAATCTAAACGTGGCCTAGAGTTCACCTGGGAACGTGAGGACCAAATAAAATCTCAGTATCCTCATCTTCTCGTTTCAGCCTCCTCGTGATTAAAATTTCGGGACGAAATTTCCTAAAGCAGGGGAGACTGTAACATCCAGTAATTTTTTTTTATAAAACAATTACGTTTAATACTTACTAATTCCAATAATTACAAAATTTATAATAATAATCATAATAATAATAATAATGTTAATAATAATAAAAATAATGACAATAATAATAATAATATTATTACTAAAAAAAAATAATAATGTTAATAATGATAATATTAATAATAATGAAAATATTATTGTTAATAATAATTTATAAAATTATTAAATTGATTTAATAAAGTCCAGGGTTAGTTTTGTAATTTCTAAAACTTGTTTTTATAAACTTAAACCACGAAATAATAAAACATCAAAACTACAGGGACCATTCTGTAATTTTTTTTGAAAACCCAAACCACCCGCCCGTCGACCCCTGTTCCGGCGACCGTCTCCGGCGGCTCCGGCGACTCCCAAACGCCATATTTAGCCGATTTTAGCTCAATCAAAATATCCCGACACCTTCACATGCGAGTTTCGAACCAGTGGACCACTACAACTTGAATAATCGAGTTGATTAGGTATGTTTTCCACTGAACCTAATTTTCGGCCGACCCACTCAACCAATCGAGCACTAAACTTCAATAATAGACTAATTAATACGCACATATACGATTATAAATATGTTCCTAAACTAACTCAGTTTTCAATTCATCAAAAACACACACGAAATTCCACCTCGATTACCCTTTGAAGCCGCGACCTGCAACTCTAACAAAATCCATACTCCGAGTGATATTCACTGCAATTAACATAGGGCTTTCAACCATTACAATCATTCGAAGCTATCTGGAAGGTTAATTTGATTTTCATCAGTGTTTAATCCACATTCGAATTCAAGTTTAACCACGACCTGTTCTTGACTGATTATATCATCAAATCGATTCAATTCAGGTAATTAAATGCATCATCACACTCGTTTTTACCTAAGAATTAAAAGCCCTAACCTTAATTTCATTATTAACATCGATTTGATCTCCAATTTGGATCAAATCGAATTAGGGTTCTTCGGAATTAGGGAAATTCTGAAAACAGTGTTTAAATATAATTTAATCCGTGTTTTATCACGATTCAGAGCCTTGGCTCGCTGGTTTGGGCTATGTGTGCGGTGCTTGGGGTCCCGGGTTCGACCCGGGGCAACCCCTTTTTATTTGTTTTATTTTTTTTAAAGCTTTTTAAATACTATAAAAATATGGAAAAATTTCTAAAAATTATAAAAATAAATTTATTAAATTTCCCTCATTTTAAATCTTACAAAACAATTTTCTGTAAATTTATTTTATTTAAAAACTTTAATAGATTTTTATAAAATACTATTTAAAAATATTAAAAATACTTATTCTAAATCAAGTTAATTATGAAATAATCACAAAAATCATATAAATATTATTTATAAATATTATAAATAATTATTTCTATAAAAATGGACACTTTATTATCTTTAAATACAAATTAATATATTTATAAATTCACAAATTATTTATGAAATTGTGGGTTATTTCTTGTAAAATATATTTAAACCAAAGGTATAAATTAATACCTTATTATTAATCAAAATACTATAAATGTGATTATCCTTATTTGTAAATATTATTGGATAATTATAAATTATATAGTTTAACCACGTCATTATTATAATTAATTCTAAAAATATTTAAATACAAATATGAAAACCCTTTTAATGGAATCGAAATATATAAATAATTGTTTAATAAGTTTAATACTTATTGATAATTATTTATTAATCCAAAATAGAAATCTTGTAAACATATATACATCCATTTGTGTACGTGTCACGTGTTAAACCAAACCAACCCGAATCTTACCAAATATATTTATTCGCAATAAACACATTTTAAAGACTTAGTTACAATTAATAATAGGTATTGATCGTGCTTGATCGTGCATTGCTTAATTCTTTGAAGTTCTTATTCATATACATTACATCAATCCAAGGTGAGTTTCCGTGGCCCCTTTTTATGCTTTTATAATTGTTTCAATGTTTTTCAAACTTGGGGGAAAAGTATGCTCACCCGTTTTCGATGCTGTACAATCTTACATACAATTTTCATACTTGGAATCAATGTGATACTATTCTTATATTCTAATACATACATGGTGTTATTCTATGATTCTTACAACCATTAATTCCCGGGTTTGGGAACCAACGGATAGGTATTGGTAGTACTACTGGGTTGACACCCCCACCCTCGACAGATCGGTTTAACTTGTGAGTTACCGACTACAGCTGCCAGCAATCAGGCCATGGGTGAATATATTCCGTCGAACTTATATGCATAAACGTCATAGGGTTTGGTTGTCTTAAACACATGTTATGTGGGTTTTTGCTTACAGTATGATTCCATATCAAATTCTATACAGCATCAACTACATGTTTTCAATTTAAACCTGCGGAACTCACCAACAATTATGTTGACCATTTTTGAGCATATCTTTTCAGGTAATCATAAACAAAGAGGATAGCTAGAGCTGATGCCTTAGCAGAGACCCCCAGGATTTCAATAGATTGCATTTGTATTGTATATCATTTACTGTTATATCTGAACACTGTGTATATGGATTTTTAGAATTATTAAGACTATGATAGTCGTGGAACTGACTAACCACGACACAAGTCACCATTGTGTCGGGTGACGTCATGACACGAGGATTTTGCACGTAATATGTCTCTGTAATTATACCAAGTGTTATGACGATCCCGTCCGTTGCATCCTCGTGTTTCCGCTACAAGCGGGGGTGTGACAATAAATTTATGTTGTTATTGAAAAATAGAAACGCTTCTTCTATGTTAATTTGTGTAAGTCCATGTTCTTAGGATATTTCACCATTGGTTTTATACATCATAATCATAATTCTTAAACCCAAAATTTCAATAAACATGCCAACAAAAATTTATTTAACATTGTTAACATCATTAAAAACCATCATATGACAATTGCATAAATATAATATTTTTTCTAAACACAAACTGTCATTCTTCTTTTGCCAGGGTAGTCATCAACTCATGTCGTGCATTCAGCTTGCCTTAGCTTTACCTTCTGAATTTGACATGCATAGTAAAAAGTTAGCGTTATTGGGTCGGTTCTAATTTTATATAAATATTACTTACTATACCATAGGTTACATAACAGTCATCTTGATCACATCATTTCGGTCATATCATAACATATCATATAATAACTCATCATCATGATAACATGCTCTAATGTGGAATCATATAGATTTTACCAAAGCCAGCTAATCACGTACATATTCCAACTTTGCCCTTATGAATCTCGTAAGCTTGGATCGGTAGTTCTCGTAAGCTTGGTTCGAAAGTTCCTTGTAGTTCGAGAGTTATCGTAAGCTTGGTTCCTCAATTCTTCAAGCTCGTGAACTCCGAACCATCTATTTTCACCTGCACATCTTAAATCAAGATTAACCGATTTCAAAGCCCAATATGCTTTGTGCTCGAGTTTAAATGGTGGATGACAAGCTTTTTCGTAAACTAACATAATCGGTGTTGTGCCTATTGGTGTTTTGTAAGCGGTTCGAAAGGCCCATAAAGTATTATCTAATTTATTTGACCAAATCTTTTGGTTTTGCCCCACTATTCGTTTCAGAATTTGTTTAAGGCATCGATTAGTGACTTCCACTTGTCAACTTGTTTGTGGATGATACGTTGTTGAAAATATATGGTGAATATTATAATGTACTAAGGCTTTTTCAAGTAAGAAATTATAAAAATGAGTGCACCGGTCACTACATTAAGGCCTTAGGGACTGCAAACCATGTGAACAAGTTTTTTAAAAACGGTCGCCTGCTTTGATACATGCTTAACAAATGTGTGTGCATCTTTAAAGATTATGGGCTAGTAGAATCCAGAATTATAAACCTTTTTGGTGGTGTAGTTAGCTCCATGATGTCCACTAGTGGGGCCTTCATGATAATGACAAAGAATGCTCATTGTTTTACTCTTATGCACACATCTTCTTACCACTTGGTCTGCACCTACCTTAAACAGATATGAGTATTCTCAAAATAATGCTTCAGGTTAGTGAAGAGCTTTTTTTTCTATTGATAAATCATTCCTTTAATAAGAACTCCACCTGCAAGGTAGTTTGCAAAATTTGCAAACCAATGGTGATCATCAATCTCTTGAACCTTCAATAGAAACTCATATGGAAAATTATCATTTATGTTAGATTCTCGGAGTTTTTATAAAAAGGATTCTCGAGATGAGAAAGATGGTCAGGTGCAATATTTTCAGCTCCCTCTTTGTCTTGTATCTCTATATCAAACTCTTTTGGAAGCAAAATCCATCGAATCAATCTTAGTTTTGTATCTTGTTTTCCAGAAAGGTGCTCCGAGGGCTGCATGATCAGTATAAACAACAACTTTGATAAAACAAGGTAAGAACGAAATTTATCAAAAGTAAAAAACCACAGCAAGCAATTCGTTTCGGTGGTTGTGTAGTTCTCTTGAGCATTGTGATATCTGGTAATTTTCCATTACCAAAACTTCTTAGTTCCGTTAGAACTTACGTACACGTGTCGTGAGCACAAACCAGTTGTCGTTGAACATTGGTGACCTAATAATAATTAACATTGCATAACAAATAATAATTTAATTAATAATTTAGATTATTAATATATGGTTATGTGTGTGAATTTTAAGTATTATTTACAGATTTTGTATTATAACGTGACTACGTGTGATATATATAATTCTTGTGTAGTGTTTATGAGTTGGAATATATGATTATTATTGGTTTATAATAATTTATGTGTTTTGTAGCCAAAAAAGTATTTAAAAAGTGTAAAAAAGATTAATTTTTACAAAGGTGAACAAGGAGAGTTATTTTGTAAAAACTATAAAACTTAAGGTTACACAAAATCAAACCCTAGCCCCACCCCCCGTAAGCCCTTGTCGCAGCCGAGCATCCATCCCCACCCCATCCTTATGATTTCGATCAACAACACTCGATCCATTTGAGTGCTTACTCTTGAGTACTACAACGTGTTAGCAAGTGTCAATCTTGATCCTTGCGCGATTAAAGGTGAGGTTTGATGCTAGAACAAATCCTAGTTCAATCGGAACATAATATATCGAAATTGATGTTGTTCTATTGATTCTATGATGTTAGTTTAATGGTATTGTTGTTAGTTTACATGGATTTTGCACAAATTTCATAGAATTAACATCTCGTTCTTACGTTACTATAAGAGAAAACTTAAATTCTTGAGAAATTGGAATTTGATGAATTGTTGATGTTTATTGTGTTTAGATGATTTCTCTGAACTAAATTAGGCATAAAACTAATGAATCAATGGTTGAAATTAATGAAAGATTGATTGTTGGATATTACCTTCCCGAAAGGAAAACTTTATTGATACGGTTGATTTGATCCTACAAATTGGGCATGCACCTTGTGTTAGAATCAATCTAGGTTGCTTATTGGTAGTGTCTAAGGTGTTAGAGTGTTTTGGTTGATCGTTTGGATGCTATGTTGGTTGTTTGGGAAAACTAGAATTTGTGAAGGAAATGGTGTAATGAAATGAGTTATGCTAGAAGATTATGGTTTTGTGTTTGGATTATAGTATTTGGTCATCATGTAGTTTAATTTTTTGATAGGTATGAATCATGTTTGGAAATATGATGATGAACATCATACATAAATCTGAGGCCCGTACTTAGTAGGATTGGTAGGATTTAGGATGTGAAGTAGTGAGTTGCTTCACATGGCATGATGCGTGATTGAAATAAATGTGTGATTTATTAGTGGAATATATATCTAATTGTGTTGAGCAAGATGATTTGGTTGAGGTTTGTAGGTGTTGTATGATAAGCTATATTAGTATGATGATCTTGATAGAACGCTATACATGAATGGTTTGCATCATAATCTTGGATAATGAATTACTATACTTGATCAAATAAGATTTCACCTAATATGTCACCTACAAGTCAACTAGGTCAATCGAGTCAATGTTTTCCAAATCACTTGGGTTTATGTGTTGATTGAGCATTTAGGGTTTGTTAAGCTATTTTGGTTACACGTACTTATGTACTCATGTGTTCTAGGTAACCTTTAACGGGTTGTTTTTCCACTCATCTTTAGCTCCACTTTTCTTGTTCACTTGCACATCATGTGATTTTAATACCCCACTTTTATACACTCTCTTTTGGGGGAGAAAACATATTTACTTTTACAAACGCTTTACGATTATAGCTTGTATATAGTGTAACGTAGTGTGATATACCATTGAAAGCCCTTACACTTTCAGATCGATAATTAAGGAATCTAACGGGAAATCTTAGAGAGTACTACTGTGTCTAACAAGCCCCACCAGTAAGGTTGCAATATTGTCCTAAATAACTAACATTGTCATGATTTGGTATGTCGTGGCGGAAGGAAAATAAAGAACACAGTCAACTTCGATCGCAAAATCCATACGGTTATTACTTATGAAATTAGATTAGCTATCTATTTCAATGTACTTACTTATGCTTTTACCGTTGCTATTATTTATAATAAATTACAAACTCTTAAACTCATCAACCATCGTGTTGATACTTTAGTATGTTTTTCTTAGGTCGTAAACGTCAGGTGCCCTAGGAGCACAGCACGGGTCGAGCATATGTTCTTTAAACTTGCATTTATTATGTTTGGTTTTATACTTACATTTAGACAATGGTTTGGACGTGTGTTTTGCACAATTTACATTTTAGTATTTTCGTTTTGAAATATCTATTAAACACTTCCGCCAGGTTTTAAACTTTTAAATTCTGATGTTATTTTAAATGTTACATATGAAGCCATTCAGAGTAACTAATGACTAGGATCCTTGTTTGCTCACACGCCTCGCTGTAAAACCCCAAACGTGGATTTTGAGAGTGTGACAAGCATCATTGAGAATCTTGCTTGAATAGTAGATTGGATGAAAATGCTTTTCTTTTCGTTGCCCTAAAACCGCTCCCACTGCATAGTCACTAGCATCACACATTAGTTCAAATGGGAGATTCCAATCAGGGCTACCATTATAGGTGCATTTATCAATTTTTCTTTCAAGAAATTGATTTCAACTAAACATTCATCATTGAAAACAAAGGGCACATCCTTTTCAAGAAGTTGGATCATAGGTCTTGTAATTTTTGAGAAGTCGTTGCTAAAACATATATAAAAGTCAGCATGACCTAAGAAACTTTTTATTGCTTTAACCGAATTAGGTGGTCGTAATTTTGAAAAGATTTCCACTTTTTCTCTATCTACCTCTAGCCCCGCATTGAAAATCTTATGACTTAAGACAATGCCTTCATTTACCATGAAGTGACATTTCTTCCAATTCAAAACAAGATTTAATTACTCAAATCTTACGAGCATTCTTTCCAAATTACTTAAACAATGATTAAATGAGCTTCCAAAGACTGAGAAATCATCCATGAATACTTTCATCGAGTCTTCAATCATGTCATGAAATATGCCAATCATGCATCTTTGGAAAGTGGTCGGTGCAATACATAATACGAATGACATCCTTCTATCTGCAAAAATGTCGTAAGGACATGTGAATGTTGGATTTCTTGGTCTTCAAGTGCAATCGGAATCTAAAAATATCCTGAAAAATCATCAAGAAAACAATAAAACATATTTCCATATAAACGTTCAAATATTTCATCAATGAAAGGTTAGGGAAAATGATCTTTTCTTATTGCATCATTGAGTTTGGGTTAAATGATGCAAACTCGCCAACCCGCGACGGTTCTTGTAGGTATAAGCTCATTATTTTCAATTGTCACCACCGTCATATCTCCTCTCTTTGGTACCACTTGTACTGGACTAACCCACTAGGAATCAAAGATATGGTATATCAACCTGACATCAAGTAACTTGATTACCTCGTTCTTCGCCACTTCTTGGATGTTAGGGTTAAAGCGATGTTGGTGTTGCACCACCGGCTTGTAATCATCTTCCCTCAAGATCTAATGAGTACAAAAGGAAGGATGTATTCCTTTTATATCCATGATATTCCATGTCATAGCTTTCTTATACATCTTTAACACCTTTAAAAGCGTCATCTTTTGACTCGTCAAATAAAAAGTGATAACGACGGGTATTTTAGAATCATCATCCATTAGGCATACTCCAAGTGAGATGGTAGCTTTTAAGTTCCAAAGATGGTGGTTTCTTGACCGATGGTTTAGCTTTGTTTTCTTTACCTCTTTCCATTACTTCAAATACTTCTAGATTTGGGAATGGTTTATTGGTCGATAAGCAAACTAACTCATTAACCAATTATGTATCTAAAGCATTCTGTTCCCAACTTTTCTGTAAATAATGATCCACATATGAGTCTATATGTCACACCCTCAATTTCCACAAATGAGATTTTACCATTCAGCGCGTGACATACCAGGATCTCAGTTGATAGTTACACCAAATGACAATAATTTCACAACATACTTGTTCCATATTTTTAGAAAATTTCAAAAGCATAATTAATAATGAGTTTAAGAAAACATTTGCTAAATAGTTAATCATTTATAATTCAACTAGCGCAAAACAAGCACAACCCAAATAAATGAAATTTGTAGAAACATTGTATAACCGTTAAAATCAACAAGTAATGTATGCAATAGTGAAAATGCTCCTTGTCATGCACACCTTAAGAACTGAAAGAAACATGCTAAAGTGTCAACACATGGTTGGTGAGTTCATAGGTTTTGATAATCAGTAACATAATTGAAAGCAGATCCAGTAAACAAAATAATACCAGTAGATAGATAATCTACATAACACGTTACATAGTGTATGAAATTCGCAACCTATGCTGACAAATATAAGTATGCCTTGGCTATGGTTACCAGACCATAGCAACAAAATTAGATCAATTAAACTCTCGTTTGACATGCAGTCATGCTAGCATGACTAGTCCGGCTGGGCTTGTCACTCCAGTAGATCTAGTTAGAATTTCCTTGCTAAAGTACATAAATTAACGGTTCGAAAGTGAGTACTTAAATTGGTACAACACTAGAATATAAGGGATAATTATAGTAATATTGATTTAATGAAAGAACGTTTAAAAAGAATATATTTCGCTTCCCCAAAAGAGTATAAGTAGAGTGGGGTCATAAACTCATATTCACAACGATTAAATAATATAGAGAACAAAGCTTAGGTTTTCGGAACACTTGAATTCACATTTAATATCTAATTAATATTAAATATTAAAAATGGAACTGCTCGGTTTATGTTCACGTCTCGATCACAATGTATAACCTGCATATATAACCTGAATATATATGTGCAACATTCCACACAGCTCACATACGCGCGACACACCCATAGCATATGTACGATAAAAGCGACCCAACCCAAAAGCCACTGCAATCAATCCTCTAGCCAGGCGTAATCACTCGTACACGGCAAGCACCCGACCGTGACCCCAAAAGAACACAAGGATGCATACATTTTCATAAAACCTGAATTCCATGGCCAAGAATCGTGACCCGCAAAAGTATAAACCACAACAACCAAGTTAAAATAACAAAAATAACAAATCAAACGACTCACGTGCTTAACGAGGAAGAACAGAGCCTGACCTTGATAGAAAGGAGGCTGCAAGAGATGCGGTTTGTAGCAGAAGGAGTCGTCGGTGATGATTGCGGTTGCGAAAGAAACTGTTGATGTTGATGTCGTTGGTTGCAAAAGTCGGCAAGGATGAACCGGAGTTGATGTTAGGATTTTTGGCTATATGAAAATTTTCCCATCCCACATTGGTGCAAGGATGAAAGCTTGGGAGGACTCCAAGCCTATAAAAGAAGTCCAAGGCTTTGGTTTCAATGTGCCCCAACCAAAAATACACTTGAAGTGTTTGGTTCTTTCTTTCTTTTCTAGTTCTCTTGTCTTAGAGTGTAGAAAGTTTTTAGTTAAACACTTTGGAGAGTGTGGGTGTAATTGGGCAGGGGGAGGCTTGAGAGATTAGTCTATATGATTGTAACAATTTCTCGCATAGTGGAGCTTTCTCTCTGGAGGCCCGTGGTTTTTCTCCGGTTTTAGAGTTTCCACGTATATTCTTGTGTTCAGTTATATTTCTCTATTGTTAGCATTGGGAGGGTTGTTGGGGATCCTTGAGACCACTTGTTTCCCAACAAGTGGCATCAGAGCTCCAGGTTTTTGGGGCAGGTCTCGGTTTAGAAGGTTCGTAGTATGCTCTGTGGTTGCAGCTTAGTCTGATCTTCCACATCAGAAATGAGGATTCGGTTGACTGTTTTGTATACGATAGAATTATACAGGAGCCGGATATACGCATTTGTCCTGAGAAGGTTCTGGCTAGGAAAGACTTGGTACTTAAGTGTGTCCATTGTGACCCACCTCTCTTTCCTGGGAATCCTTTGTTGGGTAACTGCTTATAAGCTTGATGTATATTTTCTAATATACAATATTGTTTTTGAAGATACGGATACGATGTCGAAATACAGTCCCATGAGGTTCGACGTAGAGAAATATGATGGAAGAATCAACTTTGGTTTGTGTCAAGTTCAAGTCAAGGATGTGTTGATTCAATCTGGGTTACACAAGGCATTGAAGGGGAAACCGACCCCTGTTTCAAGCAAGGATTCAAGCGGAACTAGTAAAGACGATGATGAAGAATGGGAAGATTTGGATTTGAGAGCAGCAAGTGTGATTCGTTTGTCTCTAGCAAAGAATGTTCTTGCAAATGTGCATGGTATATCAACTGCAAAGGATTTGTGGGAGAAGCTTGAGCAGTTGTATCAAGGCAAAGGCATCTCAAATCAGTTGTATCTCAAGGAACAATTCATACCCTTCGTATGGATGGAGATACAAAAATTTCAGATCATCTAAGTGTTCTTAATAATATCGTATCAGAATTGGAGGCTATTGGAGTGAAGGTTGAAGATGAGGATAAAGCACTAAGGCTCATATTATCTTTGACATCTTCCTATGAGCATATGAAGCCTATTCTGATGTATGGGAAAGAAACCCTGAAGTATGCGGATGTTACTGAGAAGCTATTGTCTGAAGAGAAAAGACTAGGAAGTAGCGGTCATACTTCGTCAGAAGGAACAATTTTAATATGTGGGAAAAAGAAGAAGAAGCACTCATAGAAGATTCCTGTATGCTGGAAGTGTGGACAGTCTGGTCATGTCAAGAGAAATTGTCCAGGTGGAGCAGATTCGGCTAGCAGCTCCAAGTCAGCTAACAATGTCTCCGTCGTTGTTGACGATGATGATTTCCTTTGAGGTTATGTCATCCCTATGGTATGCCCGCGCTACCATGAAAGGGGATGCAATTTTGTTAGCGGGTTCACGGATTTACACATGGGCATTGGGTTGGCATAGATGCAAGATGTGTGGTGAAAAATTGATGTTGATGGCTGATGAACTTCCAGGTATGCCAAGGGGGGAAGTTGCACCATAAATTTTCAGCAGGTTTTTCAACATGTGCCAAGAAGAAATTCTTAGAATGGGTCTATTCTAAGTGGCGATACTCTTTTATGGTGGAGTATGATCGTCGGTTGAAGACGGTGTTACTTTAATGTGGTTGTTTCTCATATATCCAAGGTGGAGATTGTTAGGATTTTTGGCTATATGAAAATGTTCCCATCCCACATTGGTGCAAGGATGAAAGCTTGGGAGGACTCCAAGCCTATAAAAGAAGTCCAAGGCTTTGGTTTCAATGTGCCCCAACCAAAAATACACTTAAAGTGTTTGGTTCTTTCTTTCTTTTCTAGTTCTCTTGTCTTAGAGTGTAGAAAGTTTTTAGTTAAACACTTTGGAGAGTGTGGGTGTAATTGGGTAGGGGGAGGCTTGAGAGATTAGTCTATGTGATTGTAACAATTTCTCGCATAGTGGATCTTTCTCTCTGGAGGCACGTGGTTTTTCTCCGGTTTTGGAGTTTCCACGTATATTCTTATGTTCAGTTATATTTCTCTATTGTTAGCATTGGGAGGGTTGTTGGGGATCCTTGAGACCGCTTGTTTCCCAACAGTTGATGTAGTCTTTCTATAAAAGAGGTGAAGAGAAGGAGATGTCACGGTGGTGGTTTTCGAATGAGGTAACATGGGGGAGATATTTTCGAAAATGAGACGAGTCGGTTTAGAGGGGGAGGAAGTTTTGTTAGGATTTTTGGGATAATCTGATTTTCAAATTATTTAATTAAGTACTTAGGGTAAATAATTGACTATGATTTAATTTACTTTTTTAGTTAATAATTTGATTTATTAAGAGTTAGAATTAATATTTTCATTTGCTAGAAAAAGATTTAATAATATAAAATGATAGAAACGAATTAGATACGGGAAATTTAGGTTGTGACGCTAGCCTGAGAACACGAGGTATCACACTATAGTATCAATAAAGTATAATGAATCATCATGATTTTGTGAATGTTTCATGAAATTTTTTATATCAAAGACCACCTGTTCTTCATCTACCCTTAGAGTTAATTTACCATTGCATACATCAGTTACGGATCTTAAGGTAGTTAAGAATGGTCAACCTAAGATAAGTGGTACAGTTTTATCTTCATCCATGCCAAGAATTACAAAAGCAACCAAAAAGACAAATTTATCAATTTTAACCAACATGTCCTCAACTACGCCTCGAAGGTACTTTACAAATCGATCGACAAGTTGGATGCTCATTCAGGTCGGTTTAGGCTCGCCTAACTCTAACGTTGCAAAAACCGAGTATGGCATCAAATTGATGCTAGCACCTAGGTTGGCAAATACATTACTAACAGATAAACAAGGAATAGTAAAACTCCTTGAATCGATCATCTTCTTGGTAGCTTGTTTTGCAAAAGCGCCGAGTACTCTTCATTCAAAGTCAGATGCCAAAGTTCCTCAAGTTTCTTCTTGCTTGTTAGAATATCTGTAAGAAACTTAGTAATACTTTGCCGTCTGAGACAAAGCTTCAAAAAATACTAAGTTAATATGCAATTGTTTGAAAAGTTTAAGGAATTTACCATATTTATTTTTTCATCTTTTCCTTTTTCAATCTACCGGGATAAGGAATAGTAGGTTTGTATACTATCAATGGTTCTTTGACTTGTGCTATAAAAATGATGGGTTTTGCCTAGTATGTTCAACCTCGTCTAAAAACCTCAACTTACTCCTAAACAATTGGCTTGAATTCAGAAGCTAAGTTATCCAAATGAGTGGTCT
This sequence comes from Flaveria linearis, assembly GCA_024085815.1. NCBI lineage: Eukaryota > Viridiplantae > Streptophyta > Magnoliopsida > Asterales > Asteraceae > Flaveria > Flaveria linearis. The sequence continues at coordinate 85,927,867 of CM044001.1, forward strand.
TACCACTTCTAGTTATGACCGCCTTCACATGAGTGCTTGGATTGGGCTCAGTGTTACTCAAAAGACCACCTTGTTGTCTTCCGGATAGTTGCCTTGAAATTTCTCCTACTTGAGCTTCTATATTTTGCATTGTGATTTGATGGTTTCTTAACTCTATCTCATGTTATTGGTGACGAACATCAAAACTTTGGTGACGACTTTCAGCTGTAGATAAAAATTATACCATCATCCCTTCTAAATTGGATTTCTTTTCTCATTGTGAATCACTTCTTGAGCCTTGATGTTGGAATTATTGATTTTGATTTTGATTTTGAAGACTGAATTGATCGTGAGGTTGTTGATACGATTGATGACTTTGTCATTGATGGTTTTGATACGTTGGCATTGGTTGAAATCTCGGGGGTTGGTTGCTACAACTTGCCCTCTAACTAAAATTTGGGTGATTTTTTCAACCCGCATTGTATATGTTGTTATATGGGTTGTTTGTAGGACGAACTTGACTTCCGATAAAGTCAACTTAATCCAGAGGATTGAACATTTCCCCTTCTTGACAATCCGAGTTCATATGTGGTCCACCACACATGTCACAAACTATTTAGGCCATGTTTACCTACATTTGATTTGTTTAGTTTGTATGTGCTTCAACTTATCCAGATAAAGAATGATATGTATCAACTTGATAAACAACTTGTCTTGGTTTCTTATTTCTTGGAGCTTGCCATGAAAAACTGTTATTGGCAGAATCTTCTATCAACGTATGTGTCTCCTCGGTTATTTTATCCCAAAATGCACCTTGTGTGGATGCATCAATAATCTAATGACTTTTTCCAGACATAACCCATTGTAAAATGTTTGTATTTGAAACCAAGGTTCTAATCCATGATATGAGCACTTCCTCATTGAATCCTTGTATCTTTCCCATGCTTCATAAAGTGATTCTACTTCATCTTGCATTTATGACGTGATTAAATTTCCTAATCTAACCCTTTTTGATGGTGAAAAGTACTTCAAGAGGATTTTTTTAGCCATTTGATTCCAAGTGGTGATGGAACCAACAGAAAGTGTATTCAACCATTGTTTTTCTCTATCATGTAATGAGTAAGAGAATAACAAGAGTCTAATTGCATCATCACTAACTCTGTTAATCTTGAAGGTATCACATATCTCAAGAAAGTTTACAAGGTGAGAGTTTGTATCATCATTCGGACGACCACCAAATTGACAATTGTTTTGGATCATTTGAATTATGTTTGATTAAATCTCAAAGTTCTTTGCTTGAACATTTGGTTGTACGATGCTAGGTCTTGCAACTTTTAGAGATGGTTTGGCAAAATCATAAATTGTGCTTTTATTATCGTGTCATGCCATTGTGTCTTTGATGTGTTCATCTACACTTTCTGTTTCGCTTGTGTTTTGTTTGAGCATTCTACCCTCGTCGCTTCACTTTCGATAAATGGTGCTACTTTATGGGATTTTTCCCTCAAGTTCCTCCTAATTACCTTTTCGGCTTTAGAATAAGGCTCTACAACATCATTAGCCGGTGAAGATGCGGACATACGCCTCCTGAAAACACAAACGCTACCAAACGTGTAAAGAAGGATAAAGGTAAAAAGATAATTACATTAAACTAAAATAAGTAAATATAAAGTATTGGCTAAAGTAATGACTCGAATCTTTCTCAGAATTGTAATATCCCCGGCAACGGTGCCAAAAACTTGATATGCATTTTGATATATATATATATACATATATATATATACATATATATACATATATATATATACATATATACATATATATACATATATATACATATATAGATACATATATATATATATATATGCATGTATGTATGTATGTATGTATGTATGTATGTATATACAAGGGATTTTACACAATTACGCTTTAAAATTAAGAAAATGATTTTCACCTTATGACTAACTACACACACAATAGGCAAGTGTACATATTGGATAGTAGTATACTTTTGGTAAAGAATCAAGTATCGATCCCTGGACACAACAGCTTCTAATACTAAGTCTTTATCATTATCTAGCCGATAAAGTTAATTTGTGAACACTATGATTAACTAATTTAGCTAACAATTAATCTAATTAATGAAAGTAGACGAAGATGAGGATAATTAATCAGAGAAATATATCACTTAGACTTTGAATTCGCTTAGCAAAACAATGACAAAATACATGAACCAATGGTGAGATCATCTTCTACGCATAAAACATGGATGTAAACTAAACTCCTGTCAAGGTTATCTAATTATATAACTCTTTGGAATGCTAGAACGATAAACACATAATAGCCACCTAAAGTTATGCCATGAAGAACCAATGATATAACTAAGCTAAAGTTAAATATGGTTAGAACTACCGTCAAGGATACCAAACCCACAGATCTTTGGAAAGTTAACACGATGAACCATATGGTGACCACCTCAGTTCGCGTAATGTAACAATAGCTATATAAATCCTTCAGTTATGAATATCCTAACACGTATACAGGAAGCATAAATTTGTGCATTATCTATAGTTACACATACACAAACTTAGGAGATATTCATAACAAACACAATAGTTTTTTTAGAAACATATGTATAAGGATGCACACTTGTTCAAGTTTACTAAATTATCAACCCTTATTTACCAGTCCTAGTCAAATGCCATAAACCACACATTAATGTATGCAATTCATGAATAGATGCTTTAAAACACAAAGTTCTCCAACAATATGTGATTATAACACCTAATGATTCATCATTTCATCAAGTTTAACAAACATACTCATTGAAGAACATTTATAATCTTGTAATAAACATTAACCTAATCATCACCAAAAGTTACATGTAAAATATCAAAGTATATTAAGCTTCATCTAATCTAAGTGATAAAGAGTGTTTAGCCCACGAGGCTTAAAAAACCACAACCAAACTCATAACATGGAAGAAAACATAGATCTAGAGATTTTCAAACTAAAGATAAGTACAGGTGAGTTATGTGGAGTTGAAACTTCTTTTGAAATGGTTGATCTTCAATCTAGCTTGAACTCTTAAAAAACTTCTTCAAAAATCATCATAAGAATGAAGAAAAACTAGGGTTTCTCCTTCGAAATTCTTCTCCCCTAAAATGAAGAAGAAGAAGGGCTTAAAAGTGGGTCCTAATGCATGTTATGGCCATGACAGAATCAGTCATGACCATAATGCACAGGAAACGGGGACCTGATGCTTTTTATGGTCATGATAGAACCAATCATGATCATAACAGCTTCTAAACTTCCAAGTTCTTCATGAATTTCTTGTTCTTTTCTTTTGAAATCAACAAGCAACCATCCAAAACTATAAAATCCAAATTAATAACAATTAAGTATAGATAAAGATGAATTTATAACAAAAAAACACTTAAAATGGGGAAAGATATGCATTATTAACATGTATATTTATTCACATATCACTTATATCTCTTGATAAGGAATTTAGGATCCATGAAATAATCATATCATAGCATCATTGTCATAGATTAAAGGGAAGAGGATTCGAAGCAGCACTAATCTCTCCTTTGATAAAGCATAATCTGCTCTTTGTAGATAAAGCAATGGACATTCATCGTTTTCATATTGCAAATCCTGATCCATAAAAAATCTTCAAAACAAGGACCATTCCCAAATGATCAGACGGATGTAGATACAACGAAATTTGAGGTATCGATCGTATTTTTAGTAGTGTTTGATTGTGTCACCATGATTATGAGGTGAATTTAAATTAAATATTGAACAAATTTTAAAAGAAGAATAGAAGAAGATTATGTATAATTGAAGAGGCAAAAGTTGTGATACCATGTCGCAACTTAGGAAAATTTCATAATTATATAGCAAGAAAAAGAAAATATCTGTATAGTCAAAATGGTGTAGTCGTATTGTTTCTTATTATGATTGTTTGGTGATTGTAATGTTTTTGTGTTCCTTGTGACTCTTTCTTGCTAGTGCCCCACTAACTTCTTTGAATAAAAGTTATTCATTGTTTCCGTTCAAAAAATAATATACATATGACCTACCGTTAATGCTAACTACCAACTAACTATCATTAAGTTAACAAACTAATTTCTTAACTAAATAATAAGTTCTCGTAAAGCCTCATCAGACTAGTAGTCAACAGAATTCCACATCAGATTGGTAGTCAACACTTTTTGATTTCTCCGATTTTATCTTCTCCAAGTTGCTCCCCTCATTCTTTGCAATTCTCTTCCTTCTTTTTATGATTCCAGGTGCGACGTGTCACCAAACGTGAAGAAATCTCTAAAACACACCCATAAAACTTTCAACAACTCCGTTTATAATTGTTTGTAAAATAAATAAATACTATAGTTTTAATGATTATTTTTATATAGAGTAAATTACACTTTTCTTTAGTTTTATAACAAATTTCAATTTTCTTTCTTAAATTAAGGAAATTACTATAAACGTTATTTATGCTTAAAAAAGTTTGCAGATTTCTTCCTTCTCACTAACGGTTGTCTAACTTTAACGTTAAATGAGGCACGTGTTTGTCATGTGAGGGAAAAATGGTCATTTTATACCTACTAACCTAATACTTAAAATTTAAGTTAAAAGAAAACTAAAAAATATATAAATTACACAATCTCACTTTTATTCATTCTACTAACTCTCTTTCAACCATTTCTACACCTGAAGTCTCGTCTCCGGTGACTATCACCGGTGATGTCTCCGTCACCATCACCACTCACCGTTATCATGTCTCTCTCTCTCTCTCTCTCTCTCTCTCTCTCTCTCTCTCCCTCTTTCCTTTTTTCTCTATCTCCTGACTGAAGAACCCTAGATCTGATGAATATTTAAGATTTCACAAAACCTAGATCTGATAGGAGGGATAATGGTTTATGGTAATGGCGTGACGATGTTGGTGGTCAGCTGATTAAAGGTTGGGGTTGATGGAGGTACGGTGGTGGTGGTCGGGTGATTGTGGGTTGGGGGTTAATGAAGGTGACGATGGTGGTGGTCGGGTGGTCGCGAGTTAGGGTTTGGTGGAGGTGATAATGGTGGTTGTGGGTTCCGGTTTGATAGGGGTGATGATGGTGGTGGCGGGTGTTTGCAGGTGAGATGGTGGTGGTTTTTGAATGTGTATAATTGATTTTGAGTTTCAAATCATAATTTAGAGGTGAATGATATAATGAAGATGATGATGATGATGATAAGAAGATGATGATGGTGTGGGGGCAATGGCGATGCCGGATGATGATGGGGGTGGTGTTGATGATGGGGGTGAGGGTGTTGGTGGTGGTAATGGATGGTGGATGTTGAATGGCGAAGATGATGATGATGTGGATTAAGTGGTCTAGGTTTATTTTATTGTTTTAATATTCATATGAGTTAAAATGATTAGATTACCCTCGTGTGCAAACCACAACTTAACGGATAAAATTGACATCCGTTAGAGAAAGGAACGAAACGTGCAAGCTTTTCTAGACGTAAAAGATGTTTATTTTATTTTTTTAGTTTAAGAATGAAACCTGAAATTTATTATATACCTAAATAACGAAAAGTATAATTTACTCTTTTATATATAATGACTAGGTTAGTTCCCGTGTATTACACGGAATGAATAAATAAAATATTAAATAATTAGTAATAAAAATTTATACATTAGAAAATCATGTTTGAAGATAAAATATGATTATAATTACGTATAAATAGATACTTTAAGTAAATAAATAATAATATATTTTTCTTAAACTTTGTTTTATAATTTTTTTTAAATATTTTATTTTAAGAAAAATGATTTTTTAAAGAAAAAGTTCATTGTGTTATGTATTTTATAAAATTTTTATTTTTAAAAAGTGTGTTTTAATTCAAAAATAGGTTTTTTATTTATTAATTTATATAGTTTTTAATTTAAAAATAGTATGAGTAAAATTATTAGTATTCAATATTATTATTAACAATATAGAGAAATGAGAAAATTAATATGACAAGGCTTACAATTATTTCATGTTTATTTTTGTTTTTTTATAGATAGATATATAGGCTAAAATCCCTTTAATTAAACGGATTATAGTTAGTAATAACACGAAGAGTTAGATTATAATATTTTAATATTAACTATAATTAAAATTATATATACGTAATAGCTCAAGAAAATAAAACAACTATACTATTTTTAACTCTCTTATCTCAATAGTTTCATTTTTGAACATTTGTTTTAAAATTTTTTTATTAAAAAATATTTTTTATCAAAATCTTGTTTTTTTTGTAATTATTTTGGTCGTTTTAATAAGACTGTTTTTAAAAGATTTCACCTTTATAATTTTTTTAAAACAAAACGACTTAAAATATTTTGTTTAAAAAAGTTTAGTGTTTTAGAAAATTTTATATTATATAATTTTTTGTTTTTTATTATTTAGATTTTAATTAAAAGATGTGATTTTTAACTTCCTTCATAAATTATATTTTAAAAAAAATGTAGTTTGATTTTATAAAATCTAGATAAGAGAGAGAAATATAGCAATTAATAAAATTAATTTTAGTAAGAGAGAGAAACATGTATTACTATTTAAATTACTATAATACCCTTTTGGAGGGAAAATCAAAGTGTGAATGTGTAGAAATTGGACAATTGGCAAAAAAGTGAGTTAAAAACATGACAAGTGGCAAAAATACCTTTTTTTATTAGATATTATAGATATTTTAAAATTAAAAATTAAGTATGATAAAAGGGACGACTTAGCTGCAAGTGGAGTGGGGTTGACTATGGTATTTCAAGTCAATACCGGTGCCTTAGAAACCAAGTGCATGCGGTTGGTGATTGTTATATATTATTCTAACTATTACAAGGTTGATAAGATGCAAGAGATAATTAATTAGTTTATTTTTAAGCTAGATTAAAAAATATTTTGTAATATTATTACAATATTTTGGTATTTTGTTTACGTAATATTGATGGACATATTCCATATGCACAAAACATGTTGTGTCACTATGAAATAACAGTTTGACTGTTTGAGAGAGCTAAAAAATGTATATAGATGTAAATAAACCAAAAAAACTAACACTTAAAAAAAGTAAGATTACATAAAAGTAAAAAAGAACAAAAGTAATTATTCTGATGCACGCACACTTATTTTTTGTATTACACAAATTGATCAACCTCGTCAGTCACCTCTTAAGCCTCAAAAGCCACCTTGGGAAAGGTTTTGGAGATTCCAGTGGGTGTTTTCATTGTTATTTTGTCGCTTGTTGGATTTTCGGTAAAGATCTCAGTGAGTGAGATCCATATCAACACCTCTTTAGACTTGACTCCTGACAACTTTTTGATCTTGCACTTTTCAAAGTAGGAAGTGATCTCGGTGGCATATGAGACTTGCTTCCCGACCTTCTCAAACTTGTGTTTGATCTCATTCTTTTGTTTGACCCACACAAGGCCTGTTTCTTTTACGTAACCAAGTTCCTCGACGTCCTCAACGGGTAAGAGGCCGTCAGGGAGGCAATATTCTCTTAAGAGAGCCTTGGCCTTTTCCTTGCAAACTTCATTTCCGGTAAAGATTTCTGCACATGCTCTAACCTCGGGGGTGATCGGAGACATTTTTTGATAATAGGAGGGAGTAAAGTTTTGTTAGGATTTAAGTTCTCTTGGTTTGTATATGTTGTAAGCATGAAAGCCTTATGAAATTAGATGGTCTTTTATAGGTCCTTAAATAAATATATGACCTTAAATTTTGGTTCTAACTACAAAAATGCCCCTCATTTGAGTAATTGAACGCGTTTATAATTATCTATTTTTTTATTACACGTCAAATATAAAAAAAAAAAAAAAAGTAATTGTATATATGAATTTGGAGACATATGTTTGTTTATTACTTAGTTGTTTGGATTTCTATTTGTCGCGTTTATGCTTTTCTTGAAAGTGAAATACTCTTTCAGTTTATCTTTTAGATTTTACATATTTTCGTCTGATATTAGTCGCTACACTTGTAATACAACTATACAAGTATTTATTACACATGCAATTCGATTAGGTTTTTAAATAGAAACAAGTTTTATACAATTAACAAATAAAATGTGAATAAGTTGACTATTCAGCTCCTAGTGTGAATTATTAAAACGTTTCCATACATAATATGAAATCAATCAAATTTTAGGATTAGTCAACAGCTTAACATAATCGTTTGTTAACGGGATCCGATTAGAATCCGTTTAAACGGGCTAACCCGAACATGACCATATCAATAAATTAGTTGATTTATTAACCCATTTAAGTTTAAGTAAGGGTTGATATTTAGATTGGGCAGTGAGTTTTAATAAAAAAATATTCAGATCAATTTAAAGTTTGATACTTATAAGTTTCCCTCTCGCTATTATTTCCAAAAAAGAATTTAGTTTTCAATTCCAAACTCTTAAGTAATTTTCATTTCAAGTAACTTTTTTAATATCACAAAAACTACACATTCTTAAATCAAATTTTTGTTACATGGGAATGAAAGATACGTTACAAAAACAACCAACGAACACCAGCTACAAAAATTTTGATCTGACATGAAATCATTGGTTAATACTTTATTAATAAGTGTTAGGATTGAATTCATTGTAATAAATAAATAATATGTGTGTTGGGATTTACCAATTTACCTAATTAAACCTGTTGAAAACATTTATTTAAATGATTGTATGCGTTATTAACTTTAGGAAAAATAATAAATAAAAAGTACACGTGAATTCTTTAATATTGGTAGTTTTTTCCACGAAACTGATCTGAAAAGAGTATTTCAGTGCAATAAAATAAACGGTTGTCAAATCTGACCGATTGACCATAATTTGGTAAACGTCCCATGGAACACTGCATTCAATAAGTTATTCTGATTTCATTTAAACTTTAATATACTATTTTCTTCTAGAAAAATATAACATTATATTTCTAGAACAACTTATTTGATGATGTTATACTAATTTATTCTGACGTTAAGCTGTTACAACATTTATTAATTATTTTTAATCCAATTTCTCCCTTATGCTGATAGGTCTTGTAAAACGGGTCTAATTGTTTTATATGGACCAGACATGAAACACGGCACGATTAACACAAGTATCAAATACGAACACGAACCATTTAATTTATCATGTCGGTTACCCAAACACAAACACTAACCTGTTAATAAAGAGGTTACACGAACATGATCCATTTAACACGGATTAAATGCCACCTGCAAGCTAACACGAATGACATGACAAGACATGTCTTGTTTTAGTTAATAATAAACAAGATAAAATCCTTAAATCCAAAATGTAAAATCGTTTATATCGTTAAACTAAATGTACAATTCATAATATTCTTAAACTCAATTAGCACTTGATTCGATCATTGATAATAATCGGAAGGTACCAACAATAACCAATAGGTTACACTACAAGGAAACGGGTCATTAGGGGCGACAAAAGTCGCCACTAAAAAACCTTATGTCGCCGCTATTACCTTTAGCGGTGACATGTCGCCGCTAATAGGTCGCCGCTAATAAAACGTCGCTAATGCTCAAAAATTCGCCACTAATGGGTCGCCGCTAATAAAGTCGCCGCTAATTCTCCTTTGTCGCCGCTAATTCTCCTTTGTCGCCGCTAATGGGTCGCCCCTAATGGGTGCAGGCCTGACGAAGAATGTGTCGCCCCTAATACCTATATGTGTCGCCCTAATACCCCTGTCCACCTATTACAGCTTCGTGTTGTATTTTTCGGTTTTCCCATGTTTCCAGTACAAATTTATACCTGCCAATCTGCATATTTTCCGTATATTTACTAACTATAAACACAAATTACCCTACATGAACATAATTTCTTAGTTACAAAAGATAACGTTTTAGAATTCCATCTAGGTACTTGTTACACAACAACTTGCTCTAAACCCAAATTACCATACATCAACTAATTTGTTACACAACTAAGTCAACATCCTAACCTTCAAACCATACTAAGTCAACATCCTGTCATACATTACATAATATTCTAAATTAAGTCAACATACATTTATCAATTAAGCTTCATCATCTTCTTCGTCTTCACCGTCCTCATCACTAACTTGTTTATTTTTCCCATAATTTTGGAGTTGATCTCTAAAATATAGGTCTTGAAACAGGGCATCAATTTGTTCCTACAATAAAAGTAATGCTTAAGGTCAAACTAATAACATTTACCCGTTTAATAACATTTACCAAACTAATAACATATATATTAATGTCTATTTGTCTCATTTAATATTTTAAGGTCAAACGGGTCAAACTAATAACATTTACCAAACTAATAACATATTGACTCATTCCCAACATGTCTATTTTGTCTCATTTAACATTTCAATTCTAATAACATTTATGAACGTCTATTTTGTCTGATTTAACATTCCAATTCTAATAACATTTATGAATGTCTATTTTGTCTCATTTAACATTCCAATTCCATTTTAAGGCCAAACTAATAACATTTACCCGTGTAATAACATTTACCAAACTAATAACATATATATTAATGTCTATTTTGTCACATTTTATATTTTAAGATCAAACGGGTCAAACTAATAACATTTACCAAACTAATAACTTATTGACTCATTCCCAACACGTCTATTTTGTCTCATTTAACATTCCAATTCTAATAACATTTATGAACGTCTATTTTGTCTGATTTAACATTTCAATTCTAATAACATTTATGAACGTCCATTTTGTCTCATTTAACATTCCAATTCCATTTTAAGGTCAAACTAATAATATTTACCCGTGCAATAATATTTACCAAACTAATAACATATATATTAATGTCTATTTTGTCTCATTTAATATTTTAAGGTCAAACGGTTCAAACGGGTCAAACTAATAACATTTACCAAACTAATAACATATATATAAATTTAAGGTCATTATAAAGAAATGTTATTGTTACCCGTGTGAATGCGATTGTTGGCTGCGGTTGAGACTTATCATGGGTAACCGGGGCTTTTGAAGAAGGTTTGAACCCAATCCCTCGGATCCATCCGCGCCTACTACCGAGTACGTTTTCAAACGCATTCACTTGATTATCTCCTTGAGTTTGGGCAGCCAACTCATCCTCTAATCGCCGCTGTAGTTTACAAAAGGTGAATTATATATGCAAGTAACAAAAAATTAAATTTAAATAGTTACTAACAATTGTTTCAGTTGCTGCGCTATCAATCGTTCCATCTTTAGTTGTATGAGCATCAATGAACGTCTGTAGGTGACTTTGAGCCTGTTTAACATTAAATATTATTTTTATTACAACTAGTACGTATAAGAGATATATATATATATATATATAATAATATATAAACCAAACATTACTTTTTTATAAGTTGTGCTGCTATACGATGATGTCCCTCCTCGGTTTGGGTATTTTTGAAGTTGACGATTTGCTAAATTAAACTAACAAATAAAACTCTAACTAGACACTAAAAAGCTTTAAATTTATAAAACTAAGACTCGATCCTAAGCAACACAACCGGCAGTGTACCAATCGACTGCAGAATAGCTATTAAGTCCGAGTTATCGAACCCAAAGACTTCTGTATGGAAAATGAAAACTAAACTTACCTAAGACTCGACTAAAATACTAAGCGAAAATAAAATAGGGGGTTTGTTTTTAAATTGTTTTAGAAAGAACTGAAAACAGGACAGACACAGGGAAAAGACTAGAATTGAGTTCAGATGATTAAAAACACTACCTAGGCAGAATCCTATACACGTTTTGGCTGTTCTTCTAACGGTTTTGGAAAGACTTGTGTAACCGGGATCTAGAGATGCTAACTTAAAAGGAACCTAGAGAAACCTCGACACTTTCAAGGAAAGCAACTAGATAGACCTAATAAGCCGATAAAATACCGGTTTGTGGATTACCCTCACAGGTTCTCCAAGAGAGCTAATAACACACCCGATAGACACTCTACCTCACGGCGCGAGTGTCACAATACCTAAAGGTAAGGGGATAGATCTGGAATGCCTAATCAGACTCAGGAAACTATGATATGAGCGGGAAACTAGATTGAACTCCTCACAGAGACTCTAACCTAGCAATCAATCACACAAGATAACCTGATAACCTATTAACCTCACAGTATTAAGATTAGTTGCATATTTGATTAGTCCAATTCAAGATCAATTACTTCAATGATTCAATACGTCTATCAAATCATCTAAAAACCGCAAACACAAGGCAAACGATCTAGCATGCATCCATTATATGACAGACAATCACCAAGACACATGTGAAGCAATAAATCAATCACAAGAACAGATCTAAATACACATCCACAACTGATCATGCAAACCAAATCATTATCATTAACTTTTAAACACAAGTACAATCCAAAAACCGAAAGAATACTAAACTAAGCAATGTATATTCATCAAACCTAGGTAGCTATAGAAGTTTAGCCAAGAAACATCATCCAAACAGAGACGAAATAGAAATCAAAAGTACGAAACATCGATAGGGAAAGATTAAACGAAAGAAAACTAAAAACCGAATGATTAACACCCGAGGTTCTTTGATTCTCCTGCTTGGATCTTGTTCTTGGCCTTCCAAATGCTCCAAAATCGTCTCAAAAGTCTGTTTCAATCGCCTCTGCCGTCTGCCTCTCCCTCTGGTTTTTTTTATAAAACCTTAAATAATGATCTAGGGCAAAATTTCTCGGTTTAGCAATCTTAGCGCGTAAAATAACCCCAAAATCTTCGCTACGCGCTAAAAACAAAATAGTCGATTTCTGACGCGGGAATCTTGGCGCGTCTCTCAGATCCTGTCATCATCTTGGCGACGCGCCAAGATAAGGATTTTCAGAATTCTTCCATTTGACCAAGCTTCTTCCATTCCTTAGCTCGCATGCTTGTTTATTCTTCAAAAATCAACCATTTATGCTCCTTGAACCACAAATACCTGCAAATACACAAATATGTAAATAGAAACCGAAAACTAATAAAAACGGGAAATAAAGACTAAAAATATATATAGAAATCGCATGGAAAACAGATGTGTTTTGCAACACATCAGTTAACGTGTGACTGTTTTTGATGCTTCTCTGACATGAAATGTCTAATGGCACTCTCCCAATTAGCCGGAGTCATCCCTTCAGGAACATTGGCTAGAGCTCTCTCGACATCCCTCCAAACTCTCGAAAAAGCCTTTTTGCATCTGCTTTGCGATCTCTGTATCGCTTCATGTATATTGAATAAATTCCCAACTTTAACTTAGATCGATCAACGTCCCGATCAATCTGCTCTAGATCGAATGATTTCTAAAAAAAATAAACAAAAAAAGTTAGTCAAGTAAAAAACAAAGATCTCGACATAAGATAAAATTAAATAAATCATTTACTGCGAGGTGCTCGTATAATGCATTCTGTTGAGCTTCTGAAACCTGTCTCCAACTACCTTTATCAAATGCGATGTTCCGCCACATGTATAACCCCACTTCCCGGCTAAACAAATCTTTCTTGTGTCCAACCGAGGTAAAAGTCGCTTGCCTGTCAAATTGCAAAGTTAAACGCCCTTCTTCTTCCAAGACCTCGGATTCTAGGTGATAGTTTTTTACAATCCCACGAGTTTTCCTACGAGGTGGTGCTGCAAAATCAATCAAAATTTATCATTCACAATAAATAATTATCTGTCATAGGATTTATAAATAGTTTATACTAAGACTTACAACCCTCCTCGTAGTGTCCATGCCCAGATCCAAAGCCGCCAGATGGTGGGGGGTCCTATCCAGAACCATCTCCTCCATGGCCCATCACATCGGCCATCATGTACAGTATCAAATACGAATGGGAAATCATACTGAAATGTTATAAGATATGGAAGTCAAAAATATAATGTGAATACAGTTTTGCAACCTACTTTAAAATATAAATACAAATAAAATGTGAATACAGTTTTCCAACCTACTTTTAATCAGACCCCTCAGATATCTCTCCCTCAGATAATTCAGTATCACTCTCAAACCCCGCAGTGTAATAATCCGATTCGTCCTCGGACACTTCATCATGCTCGCTCTTAGACAATTCATCGGTCTCATCCTCGGACACTTCAGCGGGCTCACCCTGGGAAGCAGAACTGCTTGGCAAGTATTGCCTAAAGTCGATGAACAATCTTACCAGAGGAAGAGTTGTTATGGACAACGTCAAGATCTTCGGGTAAGTCATGGTCAACATTTTGAACATTCTCGTCAACTGTTTGTAAATTCTCGTTCAACGGTAGATCCCATATTTTTTGATGATTAACTTGCTCGACGACCCATCTGTTGTTATTGTTTTGGTTTCCTCGAGAAGGTTCTTGGATGTAGAACACTTGTTTGGCCTGCGAAGCAAATATGAGTTGATCTTCTTTGTCCCATTCTTGATCAGTGTTGATACTTGTGATATTATTTTCAAATCTAACACCCCTTCGAGTATCGTACCACTTGCACCGAAATAGGACAGTTGAATAACCATTTGGATAATGCATCTCAATAATCTCTTCTAATTGACCATAATACTTCTCACCATTTTCTCCTTCCACTAACACACCAGAGTTTTGTGTTGTACGCCGTGCATCACGGTCAAGTACCATAAACCTAACACCGTTGACTATACACGCGGTGTAAGTAAAGACATTTATACTCGCACCCATGGAAATAGAATACAACTCTGAGTGGAATTCTGGAGAATTTTGTTTTTTCATCGAATAGACCTAATATAGTTAGAAATATATAGTTATACACATGTTATATAGATATGTATAACTAACTGACAACTATATATGTATTACCTTCTCAAGAAACCACATAGGAAAATTAGTTTAAACATTATCATGGGGCTTTTCAGATTTGAATTCACTACATTGATAATAAAAATATACAAGTAAGGAAAAAATAAATACTTAATAAATATATTATGGAAAGTTAATGATAGTAACACTTACTTCATGTAGTTCCTAATTTCTTCGATGCTATCGAGGACAAACCATTCCAATTTTAATTTTTTGCTTACAGAAAGATGTTTGATCTTCAAGGCACTAGCCGAACGAAAAAGAGACTCAAACACCCACAACTTTCTTTTTTCAACAACAACATCCTCGTTTCTGTCGGGGCGATTGAACTGAGTTTCAACATCTTGAAGGTACCTCGAACAAAATGATAGAGCTTCTTCTGCAATATAGCCTTCGGCTATACAACCTTCTGGCTTTGCCTTGTTTCTGACATAATTTTTAAGTTTTTTCATATATCTTTCAAATGGATACATCCATCTCATACACACTGGACCTCCAAGAATCGCTTCATCAGGTAAATGCAAAACCAAATGAACCATGATGTCAAAAAAAGCAGGAGGATAGATCAACTCTAACTGACATAAGATTGTCAGAATGGCAAGTTTTGCTTTTTTCATGTCTTCAACCAATAATGTTCTGGAACAAAGTTGTTTAAAAAACATACAAAGATCGACTATTGGTGTATATACATCTTTTGCCAAAAATCCTCTAACTCCAATTGGCATCAAACGTTGCATTAAAATATGACAGTCATGAGATTTCAACCTAGTAATGTTTGTATTATTATCTGTCACTCTCTTGCTAATATTAGATCCGAACCCATCGGGCAATTTAACATTTTTAATAAACTCACAGAAAAGCTTTCGATCATTGACTTGGAATGAGTATTTTGGGTGCGGCTTACATAACTTGCCACTAGCATTTTTTTCAACCACAACGTCTTTCGAATGTTTAGCTTTTCCAAGTCAACACGTGCGTTTGACGTGTCTTTTGTTTTATCATTCATTAAAAGAGTACCGAGCAAACTATCGCACGCATTTCGCTCAATATGCATCACATCTAAATTGTGCTTTATTTGCAAAGAAGACCAATACTCAAGTTCATAAAATATGCTTTGTTTAGACCAGTTTAACTCAAACTCCTCTCGCTTTCTCATAACACCTCCAAAACTACGATGCTTGCCCGGTAGACGAGGGAGTAAACGATCGAGTTGAGCCTATATATCAGCATCACTAAATTGTTTAGGAGGTGCTCTTGTATCAGGTTGCCCATTAAATTCCAAATTTGTTCTCCATGGATGGTTAGCATCTAAGAACCGATGATGACCAACATATATAACTTTATTTGTTACTCGTGTTGAAGGAGTGTCTTCGTTGCAAGTCGGGCATGCTTTGTATCCCTGTCCGCTCCAACCTGATAGACTACTATGGGCTGGAAAGTCATTTATAGTCCATAACAACACCGCCTTCATTGTGAAGATTGTGTTTGTTGCCGCGTCTTTAGTACGTATGCCTGTATGCCATAATTCGATAAGCTCATCCACCAACGGTCTAAGGAAAACGTCTATATCCTTCCCAGGTGATTTAGGACCAGGAATCAATAAATTCAACATGAATGAGGACTCTTTCATGCATAGCCATGGAGGCAAATTGTATGTTGTGAGTACAACCGGCCACGTGCTATGAGCCGAACTCATGTTACCAAATGGATTAAAACCGTCAGCTGCAAGCCCTAGGCGAACATTTCGGGGTTCCTTCGCGAAGTTAGAGTACTTCTTATCAAATTCTTTCCATGAAGATCTGTCAACCGGATGACGCATCGTACCCTCTTCTGATCTTCCAGTACTGTGCCATATCATATCCTTTGTCGTGTGTCTTGAACAATACAAACGTCGTAGCCGGGGGTCAAAGGAAAGAATCGTAACACCTTGTGAGCTACTTTCTTACCCTTTGTGTTTGTATCAACCCATCGACTCTCCTTACAAACGGGACAATTCTGTAACAACTTGTGATCGTTCCAGAAGAGAGCACAATCATTTTTGCACACGTGTATCGACTCATACCCTAAACCAATCTTCTTTAATGTCTTTTTTAGAACATAATGTGAAGGGGGAATCTTGTTGCCTTCTGGATGTGAAGATTGCAATAATTTAAGAAGCTCATCAAACGAACTATTTGTCCATTTGTTTTTCACCTTGATATGCATAAGCTTTGCTAAAAAGTCAAGGGAAGAAAACTTAGTACAACTGGGATATAATTCTGACTGAACTTCATGTAACAAGTTTTCAAAATCATCACAGACACTTTCACTCTCTGTACAAGGGTTCTCTTTATTAAGGTTGGTATTCACTTCCATAAGATCTTCAATAACGCCAGCCATATCATTAGTAGACGTAACTTCATCTTGTACTACAATTTGAGAAATTGAGGATTCATGATGATAAATCCAGTCTGAATAACTACGCTGAAAACCCCACGCGTACAAATGATACTTCACTTTTACCAAAGATAGCATGACCGAATTCCGACATTTAGTACACGGACAAAAAACATAACCTCTATTGTCGACCAAATTTTTGCACATCTCGAGAAAAGAGCTAAGTCCACTATTATACTCCTCTGAGCTTCGGTTTGGATTGTTATGCCAACTTTTATCGACAACCATGATGCAACTGAAACATAATGTAGAGAATTTACAAGGGTACGCTACTAAATCCACTTTTTGAATACCTTATCTCATATATGAATGTGTATTATATGAATATGTATTATATGAATATCTTATCTCGTATTACGTTTTATTATTTGAGTAAGTTGAAAAGAATAGGTAATGTTTGAACATTATTCAACTAAAATTATTATCCTTTTGAAACATACATTTAAATAAACATACATTTAAAAGTGATAACGAAACTAAATGTTCAAAAGTGAAACATACATTTAAATAAACATACAAAATGTGTATATATGCTCTATTAAATTGTTACCATAATAACTTGCTCACAACCTATAAAATACACATATAAGCTCCATTAAATTGTTACAAAACCAAATTAACATGAATTTTGTTCTAAACCATAACTTCGTAGTGTCCATAACAACTTGCTTATAACCAAATCAACATGTATAAATCTTTTTAATATCAATAAATAACTTAGTTCTAAACTATAGCAACTTGCTCATAACCTACAAAATACACATATATGCTTAATTTTTAACCCTAAATTGTTACACAACCAAATCAACTAATTTTTACAAAACCAAATCAACTAATTTGTTACACGACAACTTGCTCTAAACCCTAAATTGTTACACAACCAAATCAACTACAAAATACACAACCAAATCAACTAATTTTAACCAACTACATAGCAAAATACCCAAATTTATTACATTCTAACCTACAAAATACACAAATGCAACTCAAATCAAATCACTATCCTTAATTTCATAAAAAATCAAGAAAATGGAGACCAATAACAACTAATTTCACACACTAATTTCTTAGAAAATCAAGCAAAGGGAGAACAATACCTTAGAAAATCAAGCAAAGTGAAATGGTAACGGTGTTGGGGAGTAGCTCGTTGCAGTGAAATGGTGGGGAGTAGCTCGTTGCAAAGGGAGAACAATACCTTAGAAAATCAAGCAAAGGGAGAACAATATACCTTAGAACAATGCCGGTGACTTTCGGTGGTCGGGAACGGTGGTCGGGTGGTCGTCGTGCGGGGAGGTGTTGGGGAGGCGCCGGCAGGAAATGCTGAAAGATCGCGTGCGGGGAGCTCGTTGCAGTGAAATGTTGTGGAGGGAATTTTGTGTGTGTCGCGCGCAGGGAGGAAGAAGCTGATATTTGGGGTTATTGGCAATAGCGGCGACGCGTCGCCGCTAAAGGCCTCGCCGTTATTGCCTTTTTGTACGGAAATTTGTGAACCGTCAGATCTGCAGTTGATCGACGGTCGAAATTGAGTTGAAAAGACCCGTACGGATGGGAGGGTATTAGCGGCGACAAGTCGTCCCTAAAGGCGTCGCTGCTATTTCATGTCGCCGCTAAAGCCTTTTTCGCCCCTAAAAATGTCGCCCCTAAAGACCTGTTTTCTTGTAGTGTTATTCGAACAGAAGCTTGTAGAAGGTTCTTCTAAAACCTTTGAATCGAAGCGGGTTATAAAAGAGATAATACATGCTTCATCGCTGATAACTATGAACGTAAAATTCTTAATTATGTATATTTAATTATTTAAGAGGATTTAATCGTGTCAAAAACAGATTTGACAGATTAAACCCATTTTGACCTGCTTTTAATCGTGTCAAACCATTTATGACCCATATCCATTTAGCTCGAACCTAAATTGCTTAACTCCATGTTGTGCCGTGTCATTTACTCGGATCGTGTCAAAAATTGCCAACTCTATACGCTATTAGAGCTCGATCATAAGTAAAACTTATTCTAAAACGTAAGTACTTCACAATGGTACTTTTGGAATGTATAAAAAAATACATTATGTCGGTAGTGGGAAAACAATCAAAATATTATATTTTACCCGAGTCGGTTTTGAGTAAAATTTATACCAAAATATACAAAAAAATGAATATGTTGTAACGTTTTATTTGAGAACTTTGTAAGCAAATGTATTTTGAAAATTACAAGGGAAAAACGAAATATGTCTAATAGTTGAGTGAGTTATAACTTTCGTTCTTTATTTCTTTTACCCTCCTTAAACATCAACGATCACAAGAATCATTATTTATCAAAAGTTGAATGTGTTATGGCCTTGATATAATATATTTGACGGTCAAATGTAGTCATGTGACTTGCACACGATACCAGTTTCGTCATTTTATCTTTAGAACACAAAAACATAAAAAGAAAAAAAGTTAGAAGAGGCTTAAACTACAAATCTAATTCTTGTTATAATATAATTAAGGAAATAATGTTATTTGTTATGTGTGGACTTCTCGTCTAGTCAACTTTTAGTTTTCATGTATCTCTCTTATTTAATGATAAAACAATTTGTTTAAAAATAATTAAATTATTATCTACATAGCTTTGCATTCTTCAAATAAATAATAGACGTTAATTTATTTTATCATTGAAAAATAGAAAAGCTGCTTCTATGTTAAGTTTTGTGAGGGCTATTCCCAGGAGATTTTATGATTGGTTTTAAACATCATAACCATAATTTTTAAACTGAAAAAGTAATTAAACATGTCAATGGGAAATTATTTAGCATTGTTCACATTATTCAAAACCCATCATATGTCAATTACATAAACATAATATTCTATGCAAACCCAAAAAATTAAGACGTCAGTACTTCTTATGTTAGTGTAACCATCACCTCATGTTGTGTGTTCACCTTGTCTTTGCTTTACCTTTTGAACTTGACATGGATACTAAGTTATCATTACCGAGCAAGTTCTACTTTTATATAAAACATATCTATACTATATATAAAGCATATGAGAGGGGTATTTTAAGATACCATAAAATTAAGAACACATACTATATTCAATGCATAAGATACAACCATTTTTAAGGGTAAAATAGTATTTATAACATTATTTACATATTACCCTTATAATTAGTTACATAATAACCTTACACTTACTAATATTTACATAAAATTTTATATTATCTAACTATACACCAAAAAAACTTAACATGTTTTAAGATTTCAGCTCTATCTTTAATTTATCACATTAAAAACGTTTTGAGAATACAACTTAACCTGTTTTTATTTTTAAACATTTTGGTGTAAACTTTTTGCTAAAACGATCTGTATTTTATAAGGTACAATAAGTTAATGCGTATATACAAGTTGTCATGCACAACTCATTTATTTGGTGTTTTAAATTTTAATTAGCTTAAAAAACATAATAAACTTTTGTAAAATTAATACAAGAATAACAAAATACTAAATGCACGTGTCAAATGTAAAATATCGTCCCGCTGCATTGCGCGGGCACCCTTCTAGTATAGCTTGGTATACCAAACTTTACATACCCTTGATCATGAATGAAACTAGAAATTGACTAGGAACTAAAAACTAAAAGGAACATAGAATGGGAAAGAGAGGCGTCTGTTGAAATATATAGATATACAATTCAATAACAAACTCATTTAACTGATTAATTAATATTCTAATGTTTTTTTATTTGTTTTGCATATTGTTTCATGTGTTTGGGCTGAAACTATTAGGCTGCACTGGAGTTATGTTGTGGGCTCTATCAAATCAAAGAAGTTGGATTGAGCTTCTTTTGTTACCATTACAAGGTTGGTATGTTGATAAAATAAAAGAAACATATCAAAAAAAATAAGACCGATTGTTCTCTAGGATTTAATCTCTTGGCAGAACATCTTCATCATCTTGGCATTCTTACCATAGTTGTTCTTCGTTTGTAATTGCTTTTGGGTAAAACCTTCTGTGATTTAGGATTTAAAAGGGCGTACCTGGTGCTGCAAAGAGCTCCCGCGTTTTCGCAGGGTCCAGGGAGGGTCCGTCCCATTTAAGGGAAGATGTACGCGGTCTTTCCCCCACATTTTGTGGGGAGGCCGTTTCCACGGATCGAACCTGAGACCTTCGGTCCCTTAGGAACAGCTTTTACCGCTGCGCCAAGGCCCGCCCTCCTGTGATTTAGGATTTATTTTACCTAATTTGTGTTTTCTGAAAGAGTCGAAAAAGGACACCCTTTCGAGGGTTCATATTAAGTGACCGTAAAAGTGATTTTAGCTAGGCTTTGTGTCATGCCTTAGAGTCTTAGTTTTGATACAATGTAAAATAAATTGGATTGATTTTCACTGAATGTTGTCAATTATAATATTAAAAAAATCAGTAACCCTTAGAAACCTAAGTTGAGATCGTGAGCGAACTACTTATAAACCCTAATAATTATTATTAATACTCTCAGATACAATAAATACAAAAATTTGATAATTACACAACAATAGAGCCACCAATTGCTTCTTTTCCATGCAAACTGCTATTTTCTTCTTTTCTTCGTTCTACGGTCACAGTACACTAGCTAGGATTGAGTCTATCAAAGCACTACCACATACTTTCATACTTGTGTATCACTTTAAAAACATAAACCAACTTGAAATTTTGTTTATGGGAAGGAAACTCTAGCGACCTAATTTAATTAATTTGCAAAGAAACGCATCTAACAAGTATCTTAAGTATATTGTCCAACCTAACTTACCACCATTTGTAGCCTGAGTCGATAGATCGACATTCACCCACACCATTGGACAAGGCCAATGATAGAAGTATAACTTTTTTTTTCTTTGAGTGTCCTTGTAAGGGTCTCTTCTCTATCAACACTAACTCATGTAAAAAGCCGGTTGGCAAAGTTTGATTTTCTAGGTTGGGGCCTCTTGATCCTTCATTCGTTTTTCCCCTTCGATAAGGCTTCAGCCCCCTCACTCCGGGTTTCTGTGTTTCCTTTAAAAAATATGGAAATGAACAAACAGTTATTGTAAAATTGGGTAAATATATGCAAAAGAACAATGGTAAAGAAAAATCATAACTCGGAATGAAAACAATTACTAAAGCCACTAAACCAAGCGTAAAACAATATTCTAATACACAACTTTGTAAGAGTAGAATGGCTCATGCTATATGTTTACACCCTTAAAAATGTAGGATTATCATCCGCCCATAAATCATAAATTCGCTTCGTTGCTGCAAAAACAACAAATCATATATATAAATTTGGGTTTAAACACAAACAAACTCTTTATTAAAAGAAAGGAAACTGATCTGTATTGTAGAATCGAATATTAAAGTGATTGTGGTTGATTGAATAACACCAAATAAAATATGAAATGACAATGGAAAACTGACCTGTGAATTACAGAAAATGATAATAAAAGTGAAATATTCTTTGATCGAATACCGCAACAATCTTTTTAAACTACCAAATACACAATCTTTTTAAACTACCAAATATATTCACATATTGATGCAAAATACAAAATCTCCTCATGGTCAGACTATACCTATATTCAGTAGTCTTTTCTTTTAGTGCCTCTGTTTCGTACACCATTGATGTGACAGCCCCTGCAAACGGTCGTTTATAGACCTGCAAACGGGCGTTTAGGGACCTGCAAACGGTCGTTTGTTTTGTAGTAAACAGTCGTTTACTTTACTGCAAACGGTCGTTTGCTATTATGTAAACGGTCGTTTACTTTTTCATTGATTTGACAACTCACAATTCGTTTTCTATCCATTCAACCGAACCCACAACCCACTCCATCAATTTATACCTCCATTTTCATCATTTTCATCTATCTTCACCCACCATTATCATCTTCATTCTTCATCTTCATTCAACCCATCTTCTTCATCTTCTTTACCTCATCCAAGAAATTTACCGTTATTATTGTTTATCAACATATTCACCATCCAAGGTTAGTTTATATTATTATAATATTAGTTTAATATATATTTTATTTTGTTACTAATTGTAATTATTTTAGGTAATGGCTTCAAGTTCACATCAAGATACAGTGTCGGTTCGTGCTTCGAATCATCCGTGGCTTCAGTTTCGTCGAGGATCAGATGAATATAAAAAGCTTCAAAAACTTTTAGATAAAGAATTTGAGCCTTCACGTTCGATATTTTGGAGCTTGTTACGGGACGTGGGTGAATTTACTCGTGCTCGTAACATGATGGACGAGCCGTGGAGCAGATTTTTTGCAATTAGTGGCCCGCAATATAAGAAGCTTTGTTTGGAGTTTTTCTCCACATTTAATTTCGACTCGAACAACCATAACTATAGGTATACCAATTAGTTGCATTATATATAATTTCAGCTCTACATTTAATTGAACTTATATTTTTTTACAGTGATCACGATGCTATCAGTTTCGTGCTCGGGGGAGTGCCACGTAATTATTCTGTGGCCGAGTTTGGTGTTTTGATGGGTTTATATACAGTGCAAGAGACCCATCAATCTGATTTTTTGAACGGTCTTACGCAATTTGCAGAAGATTATAATGATGAAATATTTTGGCAAGAAATTGGTGATGGCCAATATATGCCTAACAATAAAACGAAAGCTACAAGAATGAACGATCCGTTGTATAGATATCTTTATCACGTTATTGCTCATACAATAGCTGGACGTAGGATGACCAGTGGTGGGGTGACTAAAAGGATCTGTTCTTTTTATTTTGTTTGATTAAAAGGAGGCCTTGTAATTTGACATATATGCTTACTGGTTATTTACTACTTGCATGGGTATAAAGAAAAGCGGGCATATTTGTGGTGGTACATATGTTACTCGACTCGCCGAGTCTTTACACATTCTCACCCCTGAGAACGTGGCAAGGTTAAACGGGCCGTATCTCATGTCCGGTTTTGTTGATCGTAAACATCTTATACGAATGGACATGATTGCAGATTATCCACAAGTTAGGTGGAGGTTTAAACATAATAATCAAATATGGATATCTCATATGAAGACCCTCCTGATGACCCGTATCAATAGTTAATTCAATTTATAATGTAATTTATTTTTATTTGTATAGAAATGTAATTTTTTTAGTTTTGTAAAATTGTGATATACTTTTATTTATATAATAATTTTATTTGTGTTTGGTTTATTGTAATGGTTAAAAAACAAAATTATTTTATTCTCCAAAAGCCTACAAATCTTGATAAGAGAAATAATTGTAAACATTTTAGGGAATTGTGCCAGATAACAATGATTATTTTGTTTTTGATGCCTATAAATTCATTCACAATACACATTTCACAGTTGACAATTCAAAATTCACAATTATTCAAATTCATCATTCATACATCATCGTAATTGAAGTTAATAATGTCTCAATTTTATAATGATTGGGTATACCAAACAAGAGAGGAATTAATGGATTGGGTGCAAAACACTGCACGGATCCTTGGATACGTTATTGTCACACAACGAACGAAGAAGACTGTATACGGCTTCGTCAACAAGGCATTTCTTATGTGCGATCGGGGTGGTGTATACAAGTCAACATCAGATTCAACCACGCATTCAGGCACAAAGAAAACAGGTTGTTCATTTCAACTTATAGCAAAATATCATGAAGAAGATGGATGTTGGAAAATACATGTTGTTTGTGACGAACATAACCATGAACCTTCTAAATTTTTGGAGGGTCATGCTTATGCAAAAAGATTATCTAAAGAAGAGTATGCATTGGTGGAAGATCTTACAAAAAAAAAATATGCAGCCGCGTGATATTCTTATGGATTTAAAAGAAAATAATGATAAAAATATATCCACAATTGAAACCGTGTATGATGCACGGACAAGGATACGAAAGTTGGAAAAAATTGGAACTACCCCAATGCAAGCACTTCTTCAATATTTGCAGATGGACGGATACATCTATGATTTTACTACTGATGACGAATCAAATCAATTAAATGATTTGTTTTTTGTCAACCCCACTTCATTAAAAATATGGCGTGCGTTCCCGCATGTGATTATTTTAGATTGCACGTACAAGACGAACAGGTATCGCCTCCCTTTTCTTCAAATTGTTGGCTTAACTTCAACAAACAAGACATTTTGTATTGCTTTCGCGTTCATACGAAATGAGAAAAAAGATAATTTCAAGTGGTCTTTAAATTGTCTGAGAAAAACATTGGATGGCTATATGGTACCACGTGTCATAGTCACTGATAGAGAGTCGGCATTAATGGATGCATGCCAAATAATTTTTTCAGAAGCAACCCGATTGCTTTGTAGATATCATATACAGGAGAATATCATAAAGCATTGCAGACCATCTTTCAAGTCTCAGACTGAGTGGGATAAATTTATGTATTACTGAAGATTTCTGCTTCAATCTCCAACAATTGAGGCCTACTATGAAAATCGAACGCGATTGCAGACAAAGTTAATGAACAAGCATCGAAGTATTTTCTTGATCTATTCAAATTATTGTTTTTATTATAATAAACTTAAAACTAACATATTTGATTTCTCTTTGCAGATGTGTTTAATTATTTGGATGTTAACTGGTTGCAAAATTATAAAGAGATGTTCGTGTCTGCGTGAATTGATCAACATCTAAATTTTGGAGAACGAACAACAAACAGAGTAGAAAGCCAACATGCGTTAAAAAACATTTGAATTCTGACAAGTCAAATTTAGATAAATTTATAAGAATTTTAAATAACATAATACGTTTACAGGAAACACAAATAAAGGCAAGTTTCGAGGAAAGTCGGATTAAAATAAAACATCAACATAAACATAATTTATTTGTTTCCTTGTTATCAAATGTTTCTCATGAAGCTCTGGATGTATTACTTGGAGAGCTGACACGAGTTAAGGAAATTCAAAACCAATCACAAAGTTGTGGCTACCATATTCGTACTAGTTGTGGTTTACCATGTGCTTGTGAAATCGCACAGTATTTAAAAGCAGGCACACCTGTTCCACTATATTCGATAGATATATTTTGGAGGAGGCTTGACTTTTCACCGGTATCGTTAAATGAAGATGAAGAAGATATTCAATGTGATGACAAAATTGAGAGGTTCAAAGAAGCTTACCAGAAACAAAAAAATCCCATGGTGAAAAGGAATTGGTTACAAAGGATAAAAAGCATAAGGGATCCTATCAGCATAAATCTTAACGAGCCTACGGTGCAAAAAAATACTCGTGGCAGGCCAACACTCAAATCTCAAAAACAAAACAAACCAAACCTTCACCTGCTGAACCTACCCGAGGTCATACCTTCACGACAGATGATTTTGTTAGTTATGATTTTATGGGGTTGAGCCCCCCGAAACATACTTCAAACGTAGATAGCACAACTCAATCTTCTCTATATCACCATCCTTTACTAACACAGATTTCAAAACTTTTCCATCCATATATAACACGTATAGAGAACGTAAACAGTGATAGTAACTATGGGTTTCGTGCAGTTTCCTTTTCCTTAGGATTCGATGAAGAATATTGGCTGAACATGAGGTATGAGCTTTTAAACGAGTTACATAACAATTCTAATTTGTACAGAAATCTTTTCTCTAGCTCATATGATGAGACAGAACGTACTTTATCATGGTTACAACCGGGTCCAGCTCCTGATCAACACTGAATGATAATGCCTTACACAGGATTATTGATCGCCAACAGATTTAATGTGATTCTTCAATATTTATCTCCCACTGAAAGTGCAACTTATTTCCGCTATGGACAGTCCGGATGAACTCGTCTACCACCAATTCATTACTATTGCACATGTATGGTTACCACTACGTCTCTGTGCGTTTAGAGGGTGAATATCCATCGCCCTTCATAACGCCGTTATGGAATTTTCACAAAAGTAATAATGCGGCTGCGTGGGAAAGAATGTACGAGGAGAAACTTCAAAGATATAGTCAATATATACTTCGAAATAAAACTGTTACTCGTTTCAATATAGATTAGATTAGTTAATACATGTACATTTGTATAGAATATTTTAATATAATAAAAACTTAACAATTTATATAATATAAATATAAATAGAAAATTTTAATATAATACATGTACATGAAAACTTAATAATTATATAATTTGTATAATATAAATATAAATAGAAAATTTTAATATAATAAAAACTTAACTATTTGTATAATATAAATATAAATAGAACATTTTAATATAATAAAAACTTAACAATTTAGTATAATATAACTATAATTAGAAAAACTAAAAAAATACTAAAAAATGTAAACGGCCGTTTATCACCATGCAAACGACCGTTTGTTAAGCTGCAAACGGCCGTTTACTATTCTGCAAACGGTAGTTTTCTTCCATGCAAACGACCGTTTATATATGACAAACGACCGTTTATATATTGACAAACGGCCGTTTGTGTGTCTGGTGTAAAATGCTGAATTGGTGATGTATAAACCAATTTCCCCTTTCTTTTTCTTGTATGTAACCTAAACTATTAGGCATGTTTCTATATAATAAGAATGTAGGAGGTCTTGCAACTCCAGTCTATAGCCACTTAAAGTAGCCATAAGCATAAAGGGTTCCGACATTATGAAATTAAACTCAAACTAAAATTATAGTATTCATGATTTCTAATATGAAACAATAACTATAAAAATGAATTAAATCACAGGTATATATGTGTGGGTGGAACATGACCCTCATAAAATCCAATCAATACATGATTATTCAAGCCAAGTTCTTCTAGCATTTGAACCAAGGGAAATCTACTCCGATAACACTTGCACAATTAAAAACATTAACCATTTCTTTCATATGCATGACATAAAATAACATCCAAAGCATATCTTGTTGTGTCAAGTAAAATACAAACAATTAATCAAAATGATAGCTGCTAAATGTGTATACGTGGAAAACAAACATGAGTTAAGAATGTATATTAATAGTGAGGTCGATGTCATGGATCTGGAGTATCTTTTTTATGCGTTTGGGAAGTGGGACGAAGAGATGTATGGAGGATGCGCGAGAAACAACATAATGCTACGTAAATTATCTACCTATCTACCTATTATAATAAAAGAGTAACTTGGTATGATATTTGTCAGCACCACAATTCTTCTCACCTAAATTCTCCCGCCTCTCTCCCCTATTAAATAATTACCTTAATTACTAATAATATTATTTAACCTTTTTTTAGATTAAAATATTTTTTTTATAAATTAAGAAAAAGATTTGTTTACTAATGTTATATCTAAATAAATAAATTTTATAAATAATATTTTTTCTAAAATATCAAACTTTTTAAAAACGTGATATATTATAAAATTAGTGTTTTTGAAATGTAAATTACTTAAAAACCAAAATAATTTAATTTAGGAGTTATGATAATGAAATATTTTAAAATAATATTTTTATACGGTTTAGTTTAGAACAAAATATTATTTTTTTTAAAAAAATTAAAAAACAAAGTTACAAAAAGTTGATATCACTGTTTTATTACTTATAGCACTTACTAATACGTAATTTCAGTCATATTATATCTTGAAATATCATTTTATTTTTCATAAATTTCATTATATTAATATTTTATTTATTCAACCCCTGTAATACATGGGTTTTCTAAAGCTAGTAATGACTGAATAGGTAGTGTAATCATTTGTTAGTATACTTATAATCATTTCTATGAGGGTTCATGATTTACAAACAGAAAACATGATAAAAAGCAAGAAATTAGCTAGAAAAGTGTTAACCGTTAACAGCTAGGAACTACAAATGGTTTGTCCATTTGTAACTTGTAAGTGAAAAAAGAACAACAAGCTCAAAATTCTTACAACCGGTGATATTAGAAGGCTAAATGTAAATGTTAAAGATCGTACGTTGTTATATGACACTATTTTGTCATCAATTGAACCTCAATTAATCTCTTTCAAAATGAGCCTATATATGTTTAGATCATGGATGAGGCTGCCAAGCCCCAACTGCAATAGCCGCACTTGCTAGAAATCAAACTCCATCATCACTAAATGCAATTACTCACAGACAAAGATAGACAAAACTTTCTAGGTGAACTCACAGTGGTGATGGCCTAATGGTGAGACATGATGAAACTTACATTGGTGATAAGAGGCAACAACTCGGTGAACATCATGGCAGTGGCAAGCTCTCACGAAAAGGGAAAAACAACAAAATTAGAACACAAACCGTAACAATGTTTACCAAGTCATAGTAATGTTGGAAAGCGTCTAACACATGCAAACCACCAATCTAATTAAATGCAACCAATTCGAGTATTCAAACAACTCTACCTTCTAACGGTAATGCCTTATTTTGTGTAATATATTACATAATATCAAATACGATACAAAATTTATCAGTAGGTAACAAAAGGAAGATAAAAGAAAGCAGCCATAAGAGACAAAGATGTTTTGAATATATAGGAATTCAGGAACTTCAAATTGGTTTCAAAATTTAATTATGTTGTGGAAGCATAAATTAATACAGGGATGCCAATCTGCACATTAGTTTCATTTTCTTCACACGCCATCTTGAAGAGTTTTCGTAGAAATATCATGTTAGGACTCACCATTTCGCATGATAGAATTGGATTTATTAAAAGACAAATACATACAGTTAAAGACGTAAAGAAAAAGCTTGTAAATGGACTTATCAGTAAAACTGCGATTGCCTCGATGGCCCAAGAGAATTTCACCGATAATTATACCAAATAATTGAATAGAAAAATAAAGAAAATAGTGATGATCGATTACGTTACCGGCGATTGAGAGGCTTGTGATGGTATTAAATGGATTTAAGAAGTGATGTGGCTATCGTTTGCACTTCTGGCGTCGGTTACGGCCAGTGATATGGTTGCCGTCTCTCCAGAGTCTTAAAATGGTGGGAGTAAATGGATTTGAATGCTCTACGATTGAGAGGCCAGCAATGTAATTCAAAGCAATTGTGAAACTTAAGTTGATGATGAAACTGATTAGGAATCGTTGAATGAGGGGCATAATTGGAATAAAATGTAGATAAGATGGAATTTAAGCTTGTGACTATTCAGCTAGGCGTCTTAAATCTGATTGAGATTATTTTTTTGTCCCTCGTTTTTCTTTATTATAGTATTATAGATATAGATATAAATTATAGAAAACTAACCATTAAATAAGAAACATGCTCAAACGAAGTGTCAAAGATGCCGTTCAATAAATAAATAAATAAAATAGAAGTGATTTACAGCCTGATTAATTTCACATGCGTACTCAAAGCCCATTTTTTGTTGTCGGTGGCTTGTGAGAAAGCTTGCAGAAATTTAAAGGCTTTGCCCAATATCAGGGGTGGCCTGATGGGCTTGGCCCTAAAGCAATGGCATGTACTGGGGACTTCTATTGTGCTCTTGGGTTGATGAAATTTGGAATCGAAAAGTTGCAAAGGAGACGAATAATAGAAAAAGAAAACCGTTGTTTATGTTTTAGTCTTAAAATTTGATCAAATTGATTTTCAGAGAAACCAAAGCAAAAGCAAAATTAAAATGACAACCATCAGTCATCACCTTCAACAATGAAACAATTCGTAGTTTGAGTCGAGTCATCTAAAAAAGTGTAGTTTATGTACATGCGATGGTACGCATTACGGTGGAAACAACAGAGAGATAGCAAGATGATTCCTATGAGACCACGAGACGTATACTAGGCGGAAAAGTACCCCATCCATGGTACGCACTAGCGATGGAAACAATAGAGATAACAAGAGGACCCCCGCCCCCAGCCTGCGAGATGTCTACTAGGCGGAAAAGTACCCCATCCATAGCTTGTGAAGGACTCTAGTACATTAGTCATCTTATAATGATAAAAATAAAGCATGCACGTTAATTAAGTTTAACAACTAATTTGATGTTTAGACAATTGTCTGTTTTTAAATATGATTTTAGCTGGGTTATTTTGTCATTTGATTCATCTTATATAATGAGGACTATATTAGAAATTCATATATTACACGGATTGAATAAATAGATTATTAAATTAAAGTAGTTAATAATTAAGAATTATGATTGTACAACGATTCATTAAGATAAATTATGATTAAAACTGCGTATAAGTAAGGATTTTAAATAATAAACAAATGATATTTAAATTAAAAGATAAAACTTCAATTTTATACAACTAAAAGAGGAAGTCTCATTATGAAGAAACAAATAACATAATATTAAAAGAAATTAAAATAGAATAATATAACTTGTTGAACTAAAGATTTGATAACATAATAGTCATAATTTGTTTAACCAGAGAATGGAAGGAATTACGAATATTAATCCTCCTATATTATGATAAATCGCGCTAACCCATCAATACCATTATATATCTTGATCTTATTCATAAACAAATCATTAAGTACTTATACAAGTCTGCTTAATAACTTATAATAGCCACTAATAATTATTTTAACTATAACATTGTTATAGGTTAGAAAACTTAAAACTTTACCATTTAAAGAGTGATAAACATCTAACATTGTTAATTGATGTTCGTAATGAGTGAACTATGTAACAGGGTTGGTAAAATATTGATCTATATACATATATAATATCATCCGGTTTCTTAAACTTATTATTGATTTTAACTTTAAATTTTCTGAACAATGATGATTGAGTAACCACTTAACTTATATTTTGATTGTAGTTTTAGCTTATGGACCCGACCCGTTGACGTGACCTATTTTGACTCACACCATTCTAACTTAACTTATTTTTCCCCCACTGAAAAAATATTCTGGATCCGTCATTGTGATTTTGATTACTCTTGATGGGTTACCGTGGGTTATCGTAAAAAAAAGATATTTAACATTTGTTCTCAACACTGTTTAAAAATAAACTTAAATACTCGTGTATGTTATAAATTTAATGACGTTTCATATAATAAGATCAATATACATAGTGAAACTTATTAACGTATGACTTTTTAAAAAGATTTTATAAAATGTTTTGGCTTGACTTATAAACTAAAAAGTTGTCAAATAACCAAAAATGACATACGTAAAAAATGAGAGGGAGTTAATGGGAGTTAGAACATGGGTATAACATGAAATTGAACTAAAAGAGTTTTCCTTCTTTAAAAGTCACTCACTTATAACCCTTTCAAAACTCTTTTTTAACCTTATATGAAAAGTCAATTTAAAAAAAAAATTCTAGTTACCACTTACCACATATTTTTTTAATTTAATAACTTTTTAAAGTTAATAAGTTAAAAGTAACTTAAAGTAATTCTGTTAAAAGGTAGTAAAATTTCATGTTCTTTTCCCTCTTTCAATTTGATGTGTCCTAATATCTTTGTTATTTCTTGTTTTGTTTTGGGCCTGTTGTTGTTGTTGTGGGCTACGTAGCTGTGTTGCTGGGGCTTGGGGTTGATGGGCTCGTGAGGTGCTGCTAATAATAGGTCTTATATCTTGTTGGTGTGTGTATTTGCAAGATAACAACAACACTTTCAGATTTCATACGCTCTTCCTAACTCTCTTTCGTTCATCGTCTAGGGTTTTCTATTGAAACCCTAACTCTCTTGATCAGCTGTTGAAGTTCCACTTATTCTTGTTTCTGTCTGTTTTTCATCTGGTCATTGCTTTGATGATCAGTTAGTTCTTGGATGTTTCTGAGTGTTCTTCATGTAAACAGACTTCATGTTCTTCAGCGATTTGTTTTGGATTATTCTCTTATATCTCTATTGTATTTTTTCTATCATATATCTGATACTTTTGACAAATTCCAAACACATCAAGGTAAACTTTCAAATTCTAATCGGTTAATAACACTAGATTTGGTTCAATCCTTCCTTCATCGACTTGATTTTAGTTCATCGAGAATTCAAAACATCGACTTCCAAGTTCATTGAGACATCAAACCATTGACCTGATTTAGTTCATTGAGAATTCGAGACATCGACTTTCAAATTCTAAACTTCTAATCGAGTAACTGAGGGCCACTAGTGTTTTTGTGAATCTTAGTTCTTGCCTAATATTGGTAATACCTAGTAATTGCAAATTTTGGCATCTTCATTTATTTTATTTAATTCTCGTTAGATGCTTGAATGTTCTATTTCTTCTAGCCTTCTATAGTTGATAAAATTAAGTATATTGATTTTTGAGTAAACTTCGCTTTTGCTTCGTGTGGTTTGGTCCAAATAACTGTTTTTATACAGACGTTTCAAAATCGTGATTTTGCTCCTTGTGATTTTCAATTTGTCTCAAATAACTCCAACCCACTAACTCCGTTAAAAATTTCTGTTAAAATCAAGGGTATTTTGGTCTTTTTACATGTAGGTGCTTAATGTATCATTTAGAGGGACTAGTTGTGTAAATTCTTTAACTTAACCCAAACACATCTACCCCTCCCTTCTTTGGCAGACCCTTCCACCCCGACTAACACCCACTGACCACCACCATTATCACCGGCTTCATCGGTTCCACCACCAACACCTTCAAGAACCACCAAAACCCCCACAATCACAGGAACCAACCACCACCACCACCCTCGCATCGCGCCAACATCACCATAGCTCACCACAATCTGAGCGCCGCCTTCAAACCCTCCCCCACCACCTGCAAAGCGATTTGTTTCAGTTAACAACCAAAATCGACCACGTTTACATCTGAAAATTGAATCCTAAAAGAACCATCACTCACCATTGAACCCTAATTGAACTAAAATAAAACACTAGTGATTCCAGATATGACGACTTGTAAATGGATCTGACATTCAGATCTAGTGTGGTGGTTCAAGGCGAAAGAGGCAACAATGTTGTGGTTCAATGGGGCGACGGTGGTGGTAGCTGTGTGGCGGAGGGATGGGTAGAAACGAGGAAGGGGTGTGGTGGTGGTGGCTGTATGGTTCCGACAGCTATGTTGTGGTGGTGTGGTGGTTGAGATGTGTGGTGGTGGTGTGGCGGTTGGGAGTTGTGTGGTGGTGGTGTGGCGGTTGGCGGCTGTGTGGTGGTGGTGTGGCGGTTGGCGGCTGTGTGATGGTGGTGTGGCTGTTGGCGGTTGCGTGGTGGTGGTGTGGCAGTTAGCCGCTGTGTGGTGGTGGTGGTTGTCTGGTGGTGGTTGGCAGGTGACCTAGGTAAGAGAAAAAGAAAAAGAGAAAGCATATAGAGAGAGAGAGATTATGTGTGTGAGAGAGATTTTTATATTTACAAATAAGTTTTGAATAATTACATTATCAGTCCCTATTCGTAAAAAGACTAAAATGCTTATAATTAACAGAATAATTTAACGGTGTTAGTGAGTTGGAGTTAATTGAGACGAATTGCGAACCACAAGGAGTATAATCGCGATTTTGAAACCTTTGGATGAAAAGCGTTATTTGGACCAAACCACAGGGAACAAAAACGAAGTTTACTCTTGATTTTTTTATGTGTTTTGCTTCTTGTCTGCTACATTATATTGATTACTTAAAGCTTGTTGTGATTTGCTTGTGATATTCTTGTTGTGATTCGCTTGATTATTTATGCTCGAATATTTTGATTTGGTTTGACCTTAACTTCGTTTAGAAATTCGATACTTAGAAGCTTGTGATTTGCTTGATTATCTTGCTTGAATTGTTTGATACGGGTTTGGTCTTGATTAGAGTTTGACTCCACCAAACTAAAAAAAAATATTTTTATATTGTAGATTTCAAGTCCCGATAAAGGATTGAAGTTATTAAGAATAATGTTTCGTAGATGCCTTTGTGATTTTGGTTCGTTTTAGGCCCCCCAAAAAAAACGTAGAGTCGGCCTTGGTCTTTAACTTAGTTATCTATTTTCAGTCACAAGCTAACGCCATATACCCTACTTGATTTATAGATTCTTTTGTATCACAGTTAAGTTACTATTCTGCTTTGCGACCCTCATTTATAAAATCCGAGGTTGTATTGTTGAAAATGTAAGCTGGCATTAGTTTATTTTCTGACTCGTGAGTCATGAAATTGATCTCTATTTGGGACACTAAAAATCGAGATTAGAGTTCATCTTGATCTTATTCATTTTTTTAATTTGCGAATCTTAACAACACGCATAAATCACACTTCAGTCACCTAGTGGAATGTGAAGTTGAAGTTGAAAATACTGTAGTTGAAACCATTAATTGCCAATTTTTCGATATCATTAAAATTCATATAATATGAAGTCAATGTTATCGTTTTTGCATCTGAAATCAACCGTGACAAAAGTGTTGATGATTACAGATGACATTAGATTTTCCCACAAGTAGTACAAAGTTGCTGGTTTATATAGATTCACTCAAAATTTTTGCAAAGTTCAATTGAATATGACAGAAGTAAAATAAGACAATGCTATCAAAATTTGCATGTGAGATGTTATAGGACTGAAATGTTAAAATTATTCTCATGTTCCTATAATGTGTTTATAAGTTTGGTGGGTATGATCATTAACATTCAAATTAAAATGTTACTTTATGATGAAATTTTAAAAAGATTTTCTTCAGTGTTTAATTTGTGTCTGTTTGTTTGGGTCATTCATGCTATCATGTTGCTACAAATTGCAATTACTGATCTTAATTTGATCATACTTCGTAGCACTTTTCCGGAGCACCCAACATCCCGTCAACCTCCGTGTTCCGCCGTTGTGTAGCATCAAAGCACCACTTGATTCATATCTTTTTCACAAGGTGTTTTTTACCACTTTTTATTACTTATAATTATAAATTCTCAAGTTCTTTCCACTTAGGGGTTGTTTCATAGGCTCTTAAACATTTTATTAAGAGGCTACATCTAAATTGGTGAGACATAGGGATGTTTGGTTAAAAAAATAAGATGCCTCATAATCATGCAAATAGCCTCTTAATGATTTAGCTACAAAAAGGTGTTGAATGAAAAAATAAACATAAACACTCCTCCTAGCAATGTTATTTGAGACTGAATTTTGTATGCCCGATGTAAGAAACTGATAATCAGTCCCCAAAACTAAGACAACGTATTGAAGACTAAATTTCAGTCTCAAATACACATACAGTCCCCATCGACCTCCCCTTCTTCCCCATGCATCGATTGTCTTTGCTCCGCTCCAAATTTGTTCCGGCGACCTTCACCCACAAGGTTTGTGCGGACGACCTACACCCCTCGCTCAATCGCTACCTGCCTAGAAAAGTGACTATTAGGAACTAAATTATTAGAGACTGATTTATTAGTCTCAGATACATGGTATTGAAGACTAATTTATCAGTTACAAATGTTATTTGAGATTGAATTTTGTATGCCCAATGTAAGAAACTGATAATCGGTCCCCAAAACTAGGACAACGTATTGAAGACTAAATTTCAGTCTCAAATACACATACACAATAAGAGTTTTTGGAGGGAAGTTTGATGGTAACTGAATTTCAGTCCCAAATAGAATACCTAAATGGTGTTATTATGGTAACTGATAATCAGCCTCTAATAAATAAGGCATATATTAAAGACTATAATCAGTTCTTAACATTCAAAATGCATATTGAATTAGGGACTGAATTTAGTCTGTATGGTTTTTGGATTGGGAAATGATTAATAATTGATTTACAATCTCTAATTATTTTATGTGGATTACGTCATTGTAAGAAATGTACTGAATACTAAAAATCAGTCTTAAACATACTATAATTGTAGTTATTTGGAACTAATATCCAGTCTCTAAAGAAGATTGTAGATGTAATAATTAGGGATTGATATCTAGACTTTAATAAAGAAAATAAATTTACTATTTTTAGAGAATATATTAGTGACTATAAAAAAGTTATTGAATATTCATATTGTAAATTGAATTGAGGATTGACTTTCAGTGCGGAATGACTTTCGCATAGGAATAATGATTAAGGATTGATTTATAGTCTCTAATCATACGACACAACTTATATAATTTTAAATAAGGTATCGAAGATTAAATTCTGTCTTAAACATGTTATGAGTGTCTTTATTTAAAATAAATATTAAGTCTCTAAGTAGTTATGTAAATATAATAAATAAGAACTAATATTCCGACTCCAATAAAGAAACACATTTAACTATTTCTAAAAAACATAGTATAGATTACAAATTAGTTACTAAAATTTCTAAAGCAAGTTGAAACAGAGGCTGATTTTCATTTGAAAATAATTTTATGTAGAAAACTAATTAATTATCGAATCATATTCTCTAATAATATGAACCAAATTACACAATTATAAAAAGGGTATTGAAAACTGAAAATCAGTCTCTAAAGTTAAGTATTTCAAGACAAAAAAAGAAGATAAACTAACGGAAGACTATTTATGAAATCTGTGCGCTGCTATTAATTACTAAAACATAGAAATATAATATAAACCTTTCAAATCAATAGTTTGTTCAATGGTATATGCATCAATATAAGTTTAGCATAATACATAATAGTCTAAGTCAATCCAATAAAATAATATAAAAATAAGTTCCAAAGTTCAACAAATACAAAAAAACACTCATTATCATCCAAACCAACTTGCAGCATCATCACACCAGCAATCTCTTTATGCCCAAGTAACACAAGCCTCTATAATAAGTTCTTTTGAAATTCAGCATTATCACAAATCTGAAAACATTATAATCGGGTTAACTAAATCATTAATACAATGGTTAAAATTTAGAAACTTTCGCTAAAAAATATATAGTTTTTAACTATCATGCATAGCAGGTCATGTTAATGTCATCTTGTAAATTACTTACGAGCATACCTGTAAAAATAGCTTGGATCGGGTAGGGTGCCACATCAGGACAGGTTCGGGTAGGACGTGTCGATTTAAAAACATATTAGGATTGGTTTAGGTCGGGTCTGGTTGATTACATATATATGCATAAAATAAGTTCAAAAATCAACAAGTACACTAAATATCATCAAAGTAGAAAAATACCTCGTATGCCCAAGCCATTGAAGCAAATCCAAACCATAATCGAGTGCTATATGGGTCACATTAGATAAAAGCTTATTAAATACTACCTATCTTCATATTTACCTGCCACCCATTATATCGATAATGAATGTTTGAATAATATTAAATAATTATGCTAATACATGTATGTTAGAAATAGTATTTGAGAAATTAATATAATTAAAACGTTTACAAAATTTAAAGACTTGAACCTTACAAATCATCATCGTCTGAGTCAACATCTTCATCATTATTTTGGATTTATCTGTGTCTGAATCATTCAGGTTTATCACTGAACCAAAATCTTCCATACTGTGATCAGAATCATCTGTCTCATCGTCAATAAAATCATCTATAATGTCATCAAAACCCTGAACATCAACATTTTTAACAATATTTTTGGTGATATCTTCACGAAGAAGGTTGAAATCTTCTAACAAATCTTCTGAAGTATTGTCTTTCGAAATATCCTATAGGTGTCTGTGATTTATTCTTTCAATGATTTTCCAGTCTGAATTTGGCTTAAGTGGGTCATTATATAAAATATTTGTTTCGCCTGGTTTGTAAAAATAAAAGGATCCTCCTTATAAGCACTCCGGAAAGTGTCTATGCTTATGAAAAGATGTTCAAATATGATGCGTTTTCTATGACGAGCAGTGTCAAACCATGTGATTTAAATAAAATAACACGATAACCTCATATGAATGACAATTCAATCACTTCGTCGAGATATCCATAATAATCTTCTACAACATCATTATGAAGCCGAGGACCGTTACTCCATAATTTTGTGTTGCCTGCAATTATCTCTTGACTTAACTATAAATTTAACCCCATTCACTATGTATCCCTCGTGATACGAAACTCGATTATCAGGAAGGGATGGCAATACATATAACTCCTCGTTAATTTGAGAAGGATTTAACATATACTTTTCTGGAGTCTGTTCTCAATTTTAATCATAGTAATCATGTTAGTGGAGAGAAATGCAGTTTTATAAGTTAAAACAAGTAAATAAGGTGTGATTATACCCATTTTGCAAACCAATCCGGGAATGTAGAATGTTGTATCTCGAAAAAGTCTAATGTTTCAGGATGTTGACTTTGTAAAAACCGTAAGTGTTCTCTACAACATTTAGATAAAATATAATTTTATTAACGTTTGACATTTAATAATATTCACAAACAAAGATACAAAAAGACTTACTCTATGTACGGTTGAATCTCTTGGCAATTATTAAATATAAACCATGTCGCTTTCTTCATAAGATTACTAGAAAGGATACGAGCTTCTTTCCTCCCAATACCTCGGCCACTCATTCTGAAAATATCTAACGCATAGTTTTGAGAGTCAATAGAAATTTTATCATCGTTTCTGTCGCGTTTGTCCAACTTTGATTCAACACCTCGTAAATAATGTGAACAAAATGTTATAGCTTCTTCAACAATATAACCTTCTGCTATCGAGCCTTCAGGTTTAGCATTATTTCTAACGTATTTCTTTAAATGGCCAAGGTATCTTTCAATCGGATACATCCACCTTGATTGCACGGGTCCTCCTAATATTGCCTCTTTAGGAAGATGAACACACAAGTGCACCATAATTGTAAGAAATGATGGAGGAAATATTCGTTCAAGCTTGCACAAAATCTTAACCATCTCTTTTTGTAATGCTTTCAACTCCCTCACGTGTAATGTGACCTCAGTAAGTTTCTTGAAAAACTGAGACAGCTCGACTAATGCATCACGAATTTGTTTGGTCAAAAACGGATGAATTGCAATAGGAATTATACGTTGTATTAAGACATGACAATTATGTGATTTAAGCCCATATATCTTTCCTTGCTCAACAATCACATTTTTAGCTAAATTTCCCGCATACCCATCTGGAAAACGCACAGACATGAGTACATTACAAAATTGATTTCTCTCATCTCGGGTTAAAACATACAAAGCATGTGGTTTAACCCAATGGCCATTCTTATTCACTAAGTGAAGCTCCTTACGTATGTTCATATCTTTCAAATCTAGTCGGGCTTTGTCAGTATCTTTCGTCTTTCCTTCTATGTTTAACAGGGTTCCTAAAACGTTCTCAGACATATTCTTTTCAACATGCATCACGTCAATATTATGACGAATTAAAATTTTAGGCCAATAAGAGAGTTCGAAGAAGATGATTTTCTTTGACCAGTTTAAATCTTATTGCTCACGTTTTCTTTTGTCCCACCATAAGACTGAGTTTTTCCATAATGATTATGCTGAGATGTTCCAACTGACGTAAGCAATCATCTCCGCTGACAGGTTTTGTTAAATCGCTGGATCGGTAAACATCCGAGCGTGTTCTTGATGGAAGGATAAACAACCAAAACCAAAAGTCAAATCTATAACACGAACTATCAAAAATTGGTTTCATTGATAAAACCTAACGATTACAAGCTCGTTACAACATAAGAATCAAGACTCTTGGCAAAGGGAGATCGAGCATGATCTCCCCTCTCATCCGACAGCCCTAGGCTCCGGGCAGACTCCCTCTCGAATCCACACCTCTCTACACATTGAAACTGGTATATATAGGCCTCGACCCATATTAGATGCGACTGGGCCCATTCGTGCTATTGGACCATGCGTATGGTTCAATAGTACGACTGGACCATGCGTATGGTTCAATCGTACGACTGGACCATTCTTATGGTTCAGTCTTACTAATGCCCCAATCGCATCTCTCAGTCGTACGACTGGTCCATTAGCCTGGCTCAGTCGTACGACTGAGTCTCATTCGCATATGCTCCAGCGAATGACCCAGTTTCATGTGTTTACAACATATCAGATGTAATACATTAAGCCTTGACTATTCGTCAAGCGACAGACACACTATATATGACAATATATGCTCCAACAGGTTTAGGTGCAATCCTAGTCTCTCTTCGACCATTAAATCTCATGATTTCCTCCAAGGGTGATTGAGTGGAAGAAATCGTCTGTGACCTACATAAGCTATTTTATCTCGTATACGTATACTGCTAGCATCTTCATTGCACATCGGACATGCCTTGTATCCACTCGTGCTCCATC
Organism: Flaveria linearis; assembly: GCA_024085815.1. NCBI lineage: Eukaryota > Viridiplantae > Streptophyta > Magnoliopsida > Asterales > Asteraceae > Flaveria > Flaveria linearis. Next base: position 85,969,088 of record CM044001.1, read on the forward strand.
CAGAGAGGTAACCATACGCAGAGAAAATCATTAATTGTCCATAAAAGTGTGGCGCGCATATTGAATGTCTGTTTTGATTCGCAATCATATGTTTCAATACCCTTATCCCATAGAAGTTTCAACTCATCTATGAGTGGACATAAAAATACATCAATATCCTTTCCTGGTGAACCTCTTCCGGGAATCAGCAATGTGAGCATAAATAAAGCATCAACCATTGACTTCCAAGGAGGCATATTGTATGCTATGAGCATAACAGGCCGCATACTATATGAGAGACTCATTGCCCAAAAAGTATTGAAACCGGCACTTGCAAGCCCTAGGCGAACATTTCTAGGATCATTTGCAAAATCAAGAAACATTGTATCAAAGTGTTTCCAAGCATTTCCGTCTGTTGGATGCCTTAGGACCCCCTCCTTTTTGGTTCTGTGTCGATCGTGCCATAACATTTCCTTAGCAGTGTGTCTTGAAGCATATAAGCGCTTAAGTCTACTTGTGATAGGAAAGTAACGCAAGACTTTTACCGGTTTCTTTTTCCCCTTACTGTTTTCTTCATAACGATTAGTGCTACACACTGGACACTTTTGTAATCTTGCATTTTCTTTCCAAAACAATGCACAATCATGTTTACAAGCATGGATAGATTCGTATCCCAGTCAAAGAGTACGTAATATTTTTTCGCTTCATAATGGTTCTTCGGTAAGTTTGCATCCTTGAAAGCCCAACTAAATAAATTTAGAACCATGTCCATCGACACATTTGTCATTTTACGTGTTACCTTCACATTCATCAACTCTAGTAAAAATCCTAGAATAGAAAACTCATCACACCCCAAGTATAAACGCTTTTCCATATCAACAAATAACTTCTCTACATTTGGGTTATTACGTTTATCAGCACCATCATTAAAGTTTACAGCTTTAGTTTCACCGCCAATAGGAAAAGCATCTTCAACAACTCATCGACACCGTCATTTGATTCATTTTTACTTTCTTCACACTCACTATTTGTTTTGTCTGTTTCATAACCCGGAAAATATTCACCGTGATATACCCATACATCGTATGTTGGATTAAAACCATTATATATGATATGATTAGCAATAACACTAGGAATATGTCTTCTTGAATTGACACAATTTCGCCAAGGACAATGTATCCGACCTTCACTATCAACGTATGTTTCACCTCTTTCCGCAATAGCTAAAGCTCCATTAATGAAAGTTGGATCTACCTTATTCGTGATTTTAGTCCAGCTTTTTTCCAAAGTCATTGAGAAATCCTACAAGGATAATGTATCCGACCTTGTTAAACTGATTTGTTCATTTGTGTAACATCTCGTAATTTCATTAAATAAAAGTTAATTTTATAAACAATTAAGTTTAACACGTTGATGTTAATTCCAATAATTACAATAATCATAATAATAATAATAATAATAATAATAATAATAATAAAGGTTAACAATTTATAAAAGTGGAACAATTAACAAGTTATAAAAAAACTAGGAGTTTAAATAAGTTGAGGGGGTCTTAATGTAATTTATGAAACTAAAATTTAAGTTTCTAACATGAAATAACAACAAAGTAAACCACAGGGGCCAGAGTGTAAATTTTAAAAAAAAACCCAGCCCCCACCCGTCGCCCCCTTCTTTCCCCTCCGGCCACCATATTCCGGCCACTCACCGGCGACCCATAACACCCAAAAATACTTGGTTTCAACTCAATCAAACATACCCGACAATATCACATGGACGATTCGAAACTATACCTCACTACAATTTGAAAAATTTGAGTGCGATCTAGATCAGACTCAACCACCCCACTTCGGCCGAAAGTCCTCCACGATCGCGCACTAAACCGCAATAATAATCTAATTAATCAAGCGTGAACAATCATATATCTGTCTCTAATCGACTACCACTCTCAATTGCACCTGAAAACACACAAACAAATCAATTCGATCATCATCTTCTTCGCGACCTGCTCGACACTCGAACACCATCATTCGGGCTTCAATCTTTGAAATTAATAGAGGGCTTTTAATCATAAGGTCCCGTGGAAGCTTCCTGTATAATTAATTTGAGTATTGTGATCGATTACAACCGGAACCATTCACGACCTAACCGCGACTTGTTCTTCATTCGTGTTCATCGAATTCTAACATCTTCCTGGTAATTACACACACCCACACACTCGTTTTTACATGGTGATCAAAAGCCCCATGATTATAATCGTTGTCATAATCGAATGGACCTTCAATCAAATCGATTTCATTCTAGGGTTTATACGAATTAGGGAAAATCATTTGGATTGTGTTTAAAAGAATTGAAACCCGTGTTCTATCGCGGCTGAGGCCATGGTTCATTGGTTAAGACACTGCTTCCCCATCCATGAGGTCTCGGGTTCGAACCCGGGCACCCTCAAACATTTTTAGGCCTTTTTGGGTTTTAAAAAAATTGTAGAAAATTCGTAAAAATTATAAAAATCATTTTTATAAACTCTGTTTATTTTTTAAATCATCAAACTTATTTTCTGCAATTTTTCTTTAAATTTAAATATTTATAAAACAATATAACAAAGATTATTTTTTAGTTATTTCCTATAAAATGGATTTCTTTATTATGGTTTAAATTAATAAATCATTATGGGTCCAAACACCAACTTTAATTAAAATTAAAATCTTCCTACTTTAAATAATTATTGAAATTATTTACACTACATTAAACTTATCCGTTATTATAAAAACTTTAATTACGATAAAATTATTTAAATGATATAACACCATTCATTAAAATACAAGTGATTCCATTATTAAGTCTTATCTAAATATATAAATTAATAAAAACCCCAAATCCCAATAGAAACCCTAATCCATTCCCATATCTCATATCGTTCTTATTCTAATTCGAGACGTCGATCCGTAGGTTGCTCGTAAGAACATCGTTGGTGCCTAATCTATTACCGTTCAAATTTAAATATCATCAATCAAGGTGAGTTTACAGCCCCACTTTTACTTTATACTATTTTTGGGGAGAGAAACATTCTGTTTTCATAAACGTTACATTACATTGGGTTTTTGTGATACTGCATATACATGATACTATGGTGTTATACTTTGCCTTTCGGACCGTTAATATGCAAATAACAAGGTGATTGTTAGTAGATCTACTGGGATTGACATACCCCGCCCGGGCTAGTCGCGCTAGCTTGACTGGAGGTCAAACGGGTGAACGATTAGCCTGTTACAGTGTTGTGGTGGGGAAACCACAGCCGGGCCTACATTATTACTATTGATTACATGTCAGCTCGGTCGCGACTTCATATACATAGTGATTGCCATGGGCAAGCTACCCATTATATGCTTTGATTACTAAATCCGGGAATTTCATTACTGATACTTACTGTTTTCTGATAAACCTGTGAACTCACCAGTCTTGTACTGACTTTTGCATGTTTTCTCTCAAGACATTGATGTGGCACGTTTAGGAGCACAGCATTCACTGCATGTCATTCCACATTCATCCCAAACTGTTTTCAAGATTTAATTTCATGTACTTTACATAAATTGGATTGGGCGCGTGTTTGCGTGTTCCAAAACCGTTGTTAAATGTTTTCCTGTTTTCGCTTCCACAATACTTAAATACAAGTTGGTTTATTTCATTATTACTAAGCAACTTATATGATTTGTAATTGTCGAGTCGTTTGGTGTAACTGATGCTTATCTGAGATCCTGGTTATGTCACACGTCTGACGGTAAAACCCCGTTCGTGGAAATTGAGGGTGTGGCAATTTGTTGAAAGTAGCTGCAATACACTAATTTGAAAGAATATTTTAGACTTGCATAGTAGCATCACTTGATTATGATTATTGGTTGACTCTTGCTATTAACTTATAGTCGATACTATTAAACGTTGGTAATTTACTTTGTGTTTACGTTGGCGGATAATGTACAGATGTGGATCAAGTAATTACTGACCAAGAGGTATGTGGTTATCATACAGTAAATATCTTAATGAATTTGAGGGACCATATAAAGAGTAGAAAGAGGTTGATCATAGGATCTATATAATTCACTATTTTATAGCATTCACTATTTGTATGTTTTTAGTCAAATTTATATTCTACTATTGATGTTAACAGGTAGTAAAAGAATTGTTGATGGGATTATGCTTATGAAGCGGAAGATGATACGGATGATTTTAGTGGTCTTCCAACCAAAGGAACTGATCTAGACGATGATAATCGTAACATTTTATTATTTTATGTTTGATTTTAGCTATTCTTTTGGGCTTAATATATGATTAAACAATTTATACGAAGACCAAAACCCTAACACAACATATTAGTGTCTGGGTTGACTTAAAAAGTCAAAACTTTATCTCTTTGTAGTATCTATTCCCATGCCAATTTTCTATAATCTAAAGTTCATCAGGTTGTAATGTTAAGTATAAATTTACCCTTAGCCTTGAATCAACTATGTGAGGGATTCATGGATCTAAATCCTGTTAAACTGATCTTTATTAGCATCATAGTTTACTTTATTTTGCATACCTGTAGGAAGTTGTTGCACATAATACCTCTATTTAGTTCATGGTGGTTACCTTGTCAAACGTGCCACAAAAACTCAATTCTTTGCTGCCTTTTACGCTTCAATAACACCTCTTGTCTGCTGAACAATTTGGGTCGCCGAAAGGATTTCAAAGAAATGTTAGTCATTCATAAAGACGGCCTTCAAGTTCATTCCAAACCTATGGCATATCCATTAAATGATATCAATAATCCATACATATATGTCTCTTAAAGATCAATTAGGAAAAAGTAGGAGTACTCGGGTCAATTAGGGTTGATATTATCTATTAATAAAAATTAGGGCCATTTAACACTAACTAACATCAATGATTATTTTATTTGTTTTAATTATACACATACATGACGTGTAAGCAGATATCTATCGAATGTCATCAATAATCCAAACAAATATGATCCGTAAAGATTACTTAGGGGAAACTAGGAGTACTCGGGTAAATTAGGGTCGATTTTATTGAAGGCTAGACTTTAATATTCTAAAGTATTTGTGTAACCAACATAAATGATTACAAATATAATATATAGTTACAAGTTTATAACAAGTATTATGATGAATTTATAGCAACAAAGGGGCATCAAACAGTAGCTATATGCAATAAGTTGTGACGCTGATAGTTAGAAAGTTGTATTTTAATTACAAACTATGGTCTTAAAACATAGTGGAAAGCATTTAAAAAGAGGCAACATCATATGGATAGTGCTGCAGTTTTATTTTACATCTGGTAATGTGATATCTAGTGCAGCGAGTGGTGATTTCCTTTACTTATTATGCTTAATGATTGTATTGGTTCTCTTTATGCAGTACAATGTGGATATTGTTGTTAGTGATGATGGTTAGTTCCATTAAAAGAAAGAGATCTAAAGAACAAGATTTGGGTCAACTTAAAGCTAAGTCAACCATTTATGGGAGTTCATCTGAGATCGTACAGCAACCCACACGTAAACGCAATCGTCGTTCGTCCAACATTGATTTTAATGGTAGATGTTCATTTTTTTTGTATTTGTTATGTCATATAAGTATCTTCATTTGTAGTGAATAATAATAATAATATTTTGAAAATGCAGTTGTTGCAGTCGAACCTATCCCCCAACCAGGTAATTTTTATTTTTGTACAAGGTTAAATTAAATATTTTAGTGATGCATGTTTTTTATACATATGCATGTTTTTATATTAGACATGATTTTATTCCGATGCACTTTGCCTTACTTATAATATTTACCACAGATGCAAATGAACATCCAGATGCGAATCAGTCCCTGGTCGATCCACCAAAAAGGCGTGGTCGAAGTCTTAATCATAGTGCTACAAAGATTGTGGAGAGATTGCCTGAGAGTTCTAAAATTTCTTTAACAATGGCCAGTGAACTTGTTAAAAAAGTAAACAAATTTGTTGGGACTTCAGCTACTCAGTTTGTAACCGAGTGTGGGATCGTAATGTGTAATATATGTCCGATGAACTTTCATAAATGGGAGTCCATTCCCTCCGATGTTATGGAGCAAATGTATGAAAAGTTACAAGTAAGTTGTAAATATTGTTAACTTTTATGTATTAAGAAGTTATTAACATGTTATATTTTCATTCCTAATATTAACAATATTTTTAATTCTACATTTGGTTTGCATTAAACTATTATAATGTGTTCTTTATTATATATTCATTGGTATTGTTCACGTATATATTCATGTAGGCAAAATTCAAGTTATTGCGAGCAGATAGAGCTTTTATGGCGTATGTGGATGATCACCTGCATCGTCAATGGAGACGCACCAGAGGTAAGTTAAGTGCTCACTGGAAGCAGAACTAGGGAAGAACAAATCCACATTTAGCAAGATCAAATATGGATCGCAAATGTCGAAGCCCGGAAGATTGGAACCACTTACGTGACTATTGGGAGTTGGAATCAACTCAAGTAAGTTTGCTCAATGCTCGAAACCAATTTATTTATAATTATAGATTACAAACCCCTTATCTTCGTATTGTATAATTATGTTCTTTCACGTAAACTACAACAAACCGCAGGCCACAAGGTGTTCACAATTTACGATTATGTTCTTTAACACTGTCAATCCATGGAAAGATGACTTAGTGTATAAGATTAAAATAAATTTCTCATTTTTTGTATGTTATTACTGCATCATTAATTACGATATGTATTCTTGATTGATTAGCCATATATTTTATTAATTGTTGTTTTAGTTTTTAGGTTCTAACATATGTGTTGGTTTTATAGAAATATAGTATTCAAATGGAAGCTAATCATCAAAAAGAAAGAATTGCAAGTAGAGGAGGCTCGCGATCAATTATGAATCATGTATTTCATATGGTATGTAAGGCCCGGTTCCCGGGACGCTCACACTTGGTCAATCACAGCAGTAATTACATAAAACATTACATATTATAAATTTAATGCAGTGGAATAATTTAACAAAAGCCATTCATTTCATTATAAACACTGTTGTTAAGCAATACATTGTAGTTCATGAGTTACAAAAAGATTAGTTGAATGAATTACAAAACAACAGTATCGTCAAAACATGATTGGATGTCAGTCTTGTCCCGCCGAGTAGCCATCTCAGGGTGCCATCCTCAGCATTGTTTACCTGCCAACTGGAAAATACATAAAAGTCAGCGATGATGAGTGAGTTCTAGTTTTATAATGAAAAATACTTTACTTTTTTCAGATCATACTATACTTTCGTACATGCCCACACATTATACGTACATGTAGATAATATCTTTATTATCTTTCATTTCATTCGTTAGCTTTCGTTCATTCGTCGTAACTCATTATCATTCATTTATCATCTAGATCCCGTCAGGCTTTACCCTCTTCATGGCACACAGCCATGATTACTGAGGTCGAATGACGAGGATCCCATTTTGTACTTTATTATGATATTTCGTTCGTGAGCATACATCTTTCATACATACGGATAATAATTATTATTATTATCCTCATCGTTCGTTCAATTCATACTCTTTCCATTACTCTTTCGGTCTTTACATTCGTTCTTATGAGTCTGTTGCGGCAACAAGGCCGCTCACCTCCATATCGATCTCTCACGATCGTATGTTAGCCAAGTCTGTTGCAACACATGGTTGCTCACCTCAGTGGCAATCTCATGGATTGCCTGCTAACCGAGTCTGTTGCAACACAAAGTTGCTCACCTCATTGTCAATCTCAAAGATTGACCCTGTGTGCATCCTTTGGGGTAGCTAACCCGCATCACAGTTGAGTTAACACCTGCCAGGGGTGTGAACCTCTATACATTTGCTTGCAAGCCTTTACTTATTCATTTACGTTCCATTTTCTTCATTATTAATATTTTACTTATTAATGATTATACACTTCGTTAAATTTTAAACATTCTTCATCATGCCATTTCATACTTAACAATATTAAAATAATAATAATAATATTGTTAATAATAATAAATTACTGATAATAATATCAGCTATAATAACAAGGGTCAATCATTAATCATCATTGCATGCATAAAACATCATCATTAAATAGCCCTTGATCAACCTCTGTCAAAACCCTAGAACCCAGATTCCCAGAAAAATCCTGTAAAAATTTCTAAGTATAAAAATTCTGGGCGCATGAACACTATGCAGGCGCATGAGCCCTGCTTAGGCGCATGAGCACTGTTGGGACATATTACCTTACACTTGGAAAATAATTCCAGGCGTAAGAGCACTATTTAGGCTTATTACCCTACACTTAGTTTTCTAAGTAAGAATTCAGGCGTATGAGTACTATTCAAGCATATCACCCTATACTTAGTTTCTAAGTCATAATTTCGGGCGTAAGAGCACTGTTTAGGCATATTACCTTGTAATTTTTCTAAGGCATAAAAATTCAGGCGTATTAGTACTGTTCAGACTCATTACCCTGTACTTAGTTTTCTAAGTTCTAAATTTCAGGCACATGAGCACTGTTGGGGAGCATAAGCCCCAAAACTTAAGTTTCTGTCAAGATCCTGGGAGTATGAGGACTGTTCAGGCTTATGAGCCTTATATAGGCGTATTAGCAACCTGATTACGTTTCTAAGGCGTTTTCCAGTCCCAAACATCATATTACCTAGTTCTAAACATGCACATACTATTTCAGGCATAAACTTAACATAATCATAGCAACTTATTTGCCCAAAACATACCCGACCCACATACACATGCACACATGAACATACGGGTATAATACCCAAACTCATAAAAACATACATACATGTATTTCCAGCCCCAAAAATTGTATAAAACATGTAAAAAGGGTTCTAGAAACTCACCTTAGCTGCTCTCAACCTTCAAACTCTAAAACTTGAATTTCTCAGATGTTCTCAACACCTAAAACACACTGAAACACACAACCCGGACATGCAATGACACATATGAGCATAGAACCGAGACTAGATCGACCAAAAACGACTGAAAACACTTAATCTTACCTCAAACTTCGAACTCTTCTTCTTTCTCTCTCTAAAAATCGAAGGCTCTGCTGTTTCTCTCTTTAAAATATCGAAGAAAAGATGTTGTGCAGAACAATAGGCGGCCATACTTCCTTTTTACCAACTTTGCCCCCTTTTACACTCTTGACCCGTCAACTTTGGGTTGACCTTCATTTCTCCCTTTTCTCTCTTCTTTTATTCTTTTTATTCCTTTCAAAAATACGGGTGTTACATGGTAAGTCTTGAATATTAAAGTTTTAATGTTTATTTGATTTAGTGAATTAGTTTAGCGGCCTCTATTTTTTAACCATATTTGAAACCTACACATTAGACTTTGATTATTTATATTAAACTTGAATATAGTATTTGTGTATAACTTAGTATGTCATTTGACAAATAAATATAAACACACATATGTGTAGTACTACTAGTTTTGTCTAGGCAACTTAATTGTGTACTTTTTCATTGCTCTAATTGAGCTTCAAGATCAAATAACTAGTGAGCTTAATTACGTATGTCACACCCCAACCTTGACGGCGGAAACGTCGAGGTGTGAGGGTTAAGATTGTTCACAGCCACATAACGCTATGTTAAAATGTAAAGTGCAATTAATCAATTGTTTCAAACACCACATACATCAAAGTCTCAAAAATAAATCAAATGAAAACAAGAAATCCAATTGTTCTTATTAAGCCTAGGTCCATGTTCTAGGTTTAAGCATTTCTTTAATCATCGCTAAGCTTGCACATTACTGAAACATGTTGAAAATAAAGTCAACTAACGAGTTGGTGAGTTCTCATGGTTTTATATACAATAAGTATACAAAAAAATGTGGCAATTCTAGTCAATGGTTACAAGATAGTAAGTATATAGAACATGCATAGTTACAATCAAACCTTGACTGAATAATATGAATAAGCATGATTAGCTAAGTGTATTTGGTTCCCTAGTGCACAAGCATACGACTCCTAGGAGCCGACAATCCCTCGGCTTTAGCACCAAATAGGCTTGTCAGGCCCAAAGATCTAAGACTTCGCCAGGCTAGCAATAGTTAATGATTGCACACGTATGCCACATCTCATATAATACTTAACATATTTAAACAACCACGACTATGTAAGAATTGCACGTGTGTAATAAGTATCAAAGCGGTATGTGTAAATTTGTATAAGTAACATGTTTCACCACGAAAGGTGTGAAATAATCGTAAAGCGGGGCATAAGAACTCACATGTTTGAATAATAGAAGACTCGTAGATGAAATAAGAGTAATCACGAATAAGATTTCCAACACACGTCACAAGGCACCTAAATGAAGTAAAGTAGCGCATTGTAATTTGTTTGATGATTAATTATGTTTTTAGGGTTGTAGGTCTAATAGGATTTATTTCTTATTCGTATTTATTACATGTTAATAATGCGATCGGGTTAAATGGAACAAATGTATTTTTATATTTGACATAATTAATTGCTTGTGCGTACGAGGAAGTAATAAATAAAAATCTAACCAAATTGTACGTTAAACCGATTTATAAATATTGTATATAATAATTACAATAAGTGATTTAGCTATTAAAAAGAACTATATATAAATATATATGTAACACCCCAACCCGGAGAGGCTGACGTGTCACTATTACAGATATCAAATCAAAAACCATTTCACGATATTAAAGAGATAATTTCAAACACAACCAGATAATCCGAAAGAACCTAATTAAGTTATTCATTACATCAATTAAAGTAAAATACAATCTTGATCTTCAACCACTCTTCACTGATTTCCCGGAACCCCCTGATTACCTACAATCAAATAAGAAAACACCACAAAAGAAAATACGGCTGAGCCAAAGTTGCTCAGTGACGGAAATAACAATAGTAACGATACGAAGCATAAATACTTATATCTGAATACTGAACGGATCATATGATACTGAAACGGAAATCTGAATCTGAACATATAATACTGATACTGAACGGAACATGTAATACTGAACTGAACTGATCTACACGACGCGTATATACAAACAAAATAAGTCGTGTAATATAAGAAGTACCCAGAGCCAAAACTGAACTGATAAGTACATAGCTAGCTAGACTATGCACTAATGAGATGTGTGTGGGGCGTACACACATGATTCCATCCCCCGGAACTGAACTGAACTGAACTGAACTAGGATCGATCCATCCGCCTCCCAGATATTATGGCCAAAGTACTACCTGAGTACTAACGTGTTAACGGAGACGCCGTGAACTATTTATTACACACCGTCACGAAAAGTGTCACATCATTGACGCCACAATGATATGTCGGAGAGCTCGGGTAACAGAGTATCAAATCAAATGGTAGAACAACTACCAACATATAACATATCAATAAAACATTTATAGGAACATGCAATAATGAGCACAATTCATAAATATATATTGCATGCTACAGGTCTCAATAAATAACACTAATGAGTCGAACGAATCGGAGCATAATTAAATAATAAGGATATACGACTAATAAAGGCTAAACGATTCATATTAACGGAAATAACGTATCAAAAATCCGTACTACAAGTAACGGAACAGAATTTATACTATGATAAAGATAACCAAGAATCCGTACCTTATACACGAATGACAATAATCAAAAAGGTTTAGGCTCGGTTAATGCCGCGAGAACCTACGATAACGTAACGCAAATTATAATCTGAAAAATTCCAGTTCTGCCCTTGTCTTTTCGCACTCGTTAAAAATATTAAACGACGTTTAAAAATTCTGAAAATCTCCAGTTTACTAGATTAGTGATTTCTAAACAACTTTCATTTAGAAAAGTTTCTGATTTGGATTACCGAAAATGAGAAAAACGTGGATCTTTACAGTTGCGTAGAACTGCTAGCTGTTACGAAAACGACTATTTGGAGGTCTAAACGAATGAGTTTTTCTAAGTTTTATATATCAACAGATTCGTCTTTCGACGAACTTCGTCGTGGACATAAGATTTAACTGATTTGAATCTGTTATGAAGAAGTTATGGCCTCTGTAAGTTGGCTGTAAAATACGAGCATAAATCAAGGGTATTTTGGTAAACCGTAAAATTATTTCTAGTTAAAATACATCCGTTACTGGTCTGGAAATATTTTTATAAATAAGTATAATTCATGATTGACTTCTGAAAAATTTAGCTAATCATATTAAGAATCCGTTTGTCATTTATAAAATCACATCCCAAAATGCTCATGAAAACTAGTTAAACGTGTGACTTGTTTAAAATGCTCGGTTAAGGTCTAAATCTTAATTTGGTCACAATACTTATATTTCCAGTGGCTAACAATATCAAGTGGGTTCATATTAAGTTTACTAAGTTAAGCAAGGAACGTATGTTTAAAAATATAAACCGAACATAAACGAGTATCTATGCGAACGGCATCATATGATCGAGGGCAGTGAACTAAAACACTAATTTGAATATCTAAGATTCAAGGTAACGTAATAACTAATAACATTTTAATGATTCCCACTATTTAGAGTTTATTTTTTTTTATAAAATAAATTAATTATAACATTTGTAATATTTTATATATAAATCGTTAAGGTTTTTAAATCAATAAATTTACAGAAAATGATTAATTAACTTTTAAAATAAACAAGGTTCATAAAACTAATTTCTATAATTTTTAGAAATTTTACATAAATTTTTTAAGGCTGAAAAAGCCTTAAAAAAAATAGGGGAGGTTGCCCGGGTTCGAACCCGGGACCTTCTGTTCGATATGGAGCGCAAGAACCAGTGGGACAAAGGCCTAAGCCGCATTAGTTCCCAGCCTTTAATTCTTTTAACCAATCTTGAACCCAAACCCCCAAATCATTCAAGAACCCTAGTTTCATCTAATCCAAATTGAAACACAAACGGATATGATCAATGAAATAAACATGGGGCTTTGATTCCCCATGTGAAATCGAGTTAATCAAGGTGTTTAATTTACCAGGAAGACGTCGAATGGATGATGAACACCACGAGGAACAGTCGCGACTGAGGTGTAATCGGTTCAGGTTGCAATTGTTGATGGAAGTCAAATTCCTTGTACAGGGAGTTTCTAATGAACCCAAGGATGAAAAGCCCCCTATCAATTTCAGTATAATCGGCTCGGAAGGTGGAGTTTGAAAGAGTTGCAGGTCCGCGACGAGAGGGTACTCGAATGGTTTGTTTCGTTTGATTTTTGATGATATGGAACCCAATGGAATGTTTTAAACGATGAAATGATTGTATGTGCATAATCAATTTGATTAATTTTATTGTCTAGTGCGTGATTGTGGATGATGTCGGCCGAAAGTTGATTTGTGGGTCGGAATACTCCAATTTTTCAATTGAATCGAGACATAGGGTTCGAATCTTGCATAGAAAGTTGTCGGGAATAAATGATTGAGTCAAAACCGCGTCTTTTGATCGTTTTTCTTCGCCGGAGTCGGCCCGATCTTTGGCCGGAATGGTTCGACGGGGGAACAGGGGGAAACAGATTGAATTGACCATTTTACACAAATGGTCCCTGTGGTTTTAAACTTCTTTTAATTTGTGCACAATTTATAAATTCAAGTTTTCAAAATATCAAAATGTCCCCTGAACCTTTATTATTATTATTATTATTATTTTTTTTTTTTATATATATATGGGTATTATAATTCTACCCCCCTTAAAATAATTTCGTCCACGAAATTGCTAGGTACAGCTTGAACAAAGATCTGGCGTAACGTACACGGAGTACTGTGATGTTCAAAAACAGATAACTGACAACTTCATAACTAATAGCAGAAACATATACCAGATAATACCTAAGAGGTAAACAGATACGGATATTGAGAGCGGATTTCATCTTCTATCTCCCATGTAGCTTCACGTTCGGAATGGTTTTTCCATAATACTTTAACAAAAGGGATAGTTTTCCTACGCATAATGCGTTCTTGTCGGTCAAGGATAGCTTCTGGTTCTTCTTCGAATGATAAATCCTCACGAATCAAATGAAGTGGATAGTTAACCACGTGAACAGGATGATAATTGTATCTCCTTAGAAGAGATACATGAAAGACGTTATGCACATGTGACAGTTGAGGTGGTAAAGCCAAACGATACGAAACCTCACCAACTCTTTCTAGGATTTCAAAGGGTCCGATAAACCGTGGACTAAGCTTCCCTTTTAGACCAAAACGTCGTACGCCTTTGCAAGGCGAAACCTTCAGGAATACTTTGTCACCGACCTTAAACTCCAAAAGTCGACGGTGTCGGTCTGCATAGCTTTTCTGTCTACTTTGAGCTTCCTTTAACTTTTCTCTAGCAATAGCAACTTTCTCATTCGTGATCTGAACTAACTCGGGTCCTTCGATGATTCTCTCACCGACTTCTTCCCAACAAACAGGTGCTCTACATTTACGACCATACAATAATTCAAAAGGTGCCATGCCAATGCTAGCTTGCCAACTATTGTTGTAAGCAAACTCGACCAAACACAAGTATTCATCCCAGTTCCCAGTCCACTCTAAGGCACAAGCTCGAAGCATGTCCTCGAGTGTCTGAATAGTACGCTCCGACTGACCGTCAGTCTGAGGGTGAAACGCCGTACTAAACCTCAACTTGGTACCCCATGCAGCTTGTAAACCCTTCCAAAAACGAGAAGTGAACCTCGGGTCTCGATCAGACACAATAGACACCGGAGTGCCATGAAGTCTAACAATCTCTTGTGTAAACACTTCAGATAGTTTGCTAACCGAAAATCCTTGCTGAATTGGGAGAAAGTGAGCTGACTTTGACAATCTGTCAACGACAACCCATACCGTATCATTTTTCTTAAATGTCCTTGGCAACCCTGTCACAAAATCCATGGAAATATCATCCCATTTCCATACAGGAATAGGTAGTGGCTGAAGCAAACCACTAGCTCTTTGATGCTCAATCTTGACCTGTTGACAAGTAAGGCAACGGCTAACATACTTAGCCACATCCTCTTTCATTCCATTCCACCAAAAGTTCTGACGAAGGTCCCGATACATCTTAGTAGATCCAGGATGAATAGAAAACGGAGAACTATGTGCCTCAGCTAATAACGATTCTCGAAGAGAAGAATCATTAGGCACACATAAACGTTTACCACACCAGATTACTCCGTGCTCATCCACTCTGAATTCTGATTGTTTACCAATCTCCACATTCTGTAAGATTGCCCAGAGTTCACCATCGTCTTTCTGTGCGTTCTTAATCCGGAATATTAAGTCTGACTCAATCTGGAGTGCTGCGAGATATCCGTTGCTCTTACCAATAAGTAGGCTAATACCCAATCTATCAAGATCAGTAACGTTATGTGGTTGTAGCTGTAGGGAGGCTACTGTTCCTGAGCTCTTCCTGCTAAGGGCATCAGCTACCACATTGGCCTTTCCCGGATGATACTGAATATTGGCATCATAATCTTTTAACAACTCTAACCATCTTCTCTGCCTCATGTTTAGTTCCTTTTGTGTGAAGATATATTTCAAGCTCTTGTGATCAGTAAAAATATCACAAGTCTCTCCGTAAAGATAATGACGCCATATTTTCAACGCGAAAATAACAGCAGCGAGTTCAAGATCATGCGTAGGATAATTAACCTCGTAAGGTTTCAACTGCCGTGAAGCATAAGCAATGACCTTACCATGCTGCATTAGCACACATCCAAGTCCCTTTTTAGAGGCATCGCTGTAGATCTGATATCCACCCGTGCCCGATGGAAGTGTGAGAACAGGAGCAGACACCAATCTTTTCTTGAGCTCTTCAAAACTTTTCTCTCGTTCGTCATTCCAAGAGTACTTAACCCCTTTCCTTAATAGTTGCGTAAGGGGTAAAGCTATAACAGAAAAACCTTCAACAAATCTGCGGTAGTAACCAGCAAGGCCAAGAAAACTACGGACTTCTGTGGCTGAGGTCGGTCTAGGCCACTTAGTGATCGCCTCAACTTTAGCAGGGTCCATCATAATACCATCCGCAGAAACAACATGACCCAAAAAGGCTACCTTGCTCAGCCAAAATTCACACTTTGAGAATTTGGCATAAAGCTTCTTTTCACGTAGTGTTTCGAGCACGATACGAAGATGATCCTCATGCTCCTCCTTACTTTTAGAATAAATTAAGATGTCGTCGATAAATACAATGACGAACTTATCGAGGAACTTGCGGAAGACTCGGTTCATTAGGTCCATGAATACGGCCGGGGCATTAGTTAACCCGAACGGCATAACCAGGAACTCATAGTGACCATACCGAGTACGGAAGGCAGATTTAGGGACGTCAGACTCCTTGATCTTTAACTGATGGTAACCAGACCTCAGATCGATTTTAGAGAAACACTTTGCACCCTGAAGCTGATCAAATAAATCATCAATACGAGGCAGAGGGTAACGATTACGGATAGTGATCTTGTTGAGTTCTCTGTAGTCAATGCAGAGTCTCAAAGAACCATCTTTCTTCTTCACGAATAGGACCGGTGCACCCCAAGGCGAGACGCTTGGTCTTATAAATCCCAAATCCAGTAACTCCTGTAACTGCTCCTTTAACTCCTTAAGCTCCATAGGTGCCATACGATACGGTGCCTTAGAAATCGGCTCAGCACCTGGAATAAGATCAATAGTGAATTCTACCTCGCTATCTGGTGGAAGTCCGGGTAACTCCTCAGGAAACACGTCAGGAAAATCACAAACAATCGGATAATCAGATATGTTCGGCTTTTCAGAAGATGTAGCTTTCACTGAAGCTAGGAATCCCACGCAACCGTGCGATAAGAGTTTCTGAGCCTTAAGCGCAGAGATGATTTTCAACGATTTCCGAGGCTGAGTCCCTTGATAAACAAGTTCAGGGCATTGAGGATTTCCAAACAAAACGCGACGAGTCTGGCATTCAATAGTAACGTGATGTCGAGTTAACCAGTCCATACCAAGTATGACATCAAAGTCACTCATTTGCATAGGAAACAAATCAGCTTTACGAATAATAGACTCGATTCTGATCGGACAATCTCTATAGACATGCGAGATGATAGTCGACTCTCCTAATGGAGTTGTAATAGCCAAAGCGTGCTCTAACGCAGTCGGTGCAGTCCTTAAGTACTTAGCAAACAAAAGAGATACGACAGAATGCGTAGCGCCCGTATCAAACAAGACATAAATATCCCGCTTTCCTATGCAAAGGGTACCGGAGATCATACCTAGGGCATTTACTATCAGTATCGGATAAGACATATATATGCATATAATACGTTGCTAACTAAAGGGGTCAGAAATATACCTGGTGCGTTAGCTGCTTCATTTGCAGTGAGTGCAAAAACTCGTCCTCCGGTGGCAGGTTTAGCTTGATTCCCTCCAGCGTCATTACGAGGGTCACGCTGAGGGCAATCCCTAATCATGTGTCCTGCACGTCCGCATCGGAAACATAATCCTCCGGCCAGACGACAAGCTCCCTTATGAAGTTTCCCGCATGTGTTACACTGAGGGATAGCATTCCGATCCTGATTAGGGTGCTGCTGATTTGGTGGTTGAGCACGAGTAGAGGCCTGCTGAGTCTGATTATGAGTTGATTTCTGGTTCTGGTTTCGATTTTTCCATGATCGGGAGTTATTGTTGTTGTTGCGATCGAAACGGTTTCGACGGTCTCGTGGTGGTGAAGACTGATTCTTATTCGTATGAGAAGATGACTGATCATGGTCATTCTCTCTAGGCCGCTTGCGGTTATCATCATACGACTTCCTTCCATTCTTCTTATCATTATATAAGTTTTTAACAGCATCAACCACTTCATTAATATCTTTAAACCGATGATTCAATATAAACTTTCGATCCCTTTCGCATATGGCCCACTGAAATTTTCTGTCTGCTCTTGCGGTGAGCCTGCAGATGCACCAAGAAAACTCACCAACCGCGTAAATCGTGTCTTGAAATCTGTTATGTGCTCGTCATCCCTCTGTCTAATATTAGCATATTGTCTACGATACTCAGTGCGGTCAGCAGCAGTGAAGTATTCCTCATAAAACATTCCTCGGAATTTATCCCAAGGAAGTGTAGCTGCATATTCGTTTCCTCGTCTAGCTTGTTTCACAGTCGTCCACCATCTGTGAGCATCATCTTCTAACTTGTAAGTAGCCAACCTTACTTTGTATACGTCCTCAACACCAAGTACCTCAAACAATTTCTCAATATGACTGATCCAGTTTTGCACCTCGACCGGATCATTGGAAGTACTGAAAGACTTAGGCCTTTGCTTCTGAAAACGTTCCAACCAGACATGAATACCATCACGGGGTGGTGGTGTATTATCACCGGAAGGTGCTCCTGTGTTGTTCCCGCCAGAAGGTGGCTCTGAGTTATTTACACCGGGTGTAGGTCCTGTGTTGTTTCCCTCTGAATTTGCATGTTGCATCTGCTGGATGACTGTTTGAGCAGTCTGAGTCATCAGGTTAGGGAGTATCCCAGAAATAGCAGCGTTTACGGCATTAGCAACGAGGGTTTCAAGAGGAGTATCAGATGAGGGGCCATTCGAGTTATTGCGGTTGTTCACACGTCTCTTAGGAGCCATCTGAAATGAAGATACACGTGTGAATACTGGAATTTTGATTGGGAACAAAAATTAGATCCTAACCCAACGTCTACCCATTACCTCACAAGTTTATTATTAATGTTTAAGTTTTCTACAGGAAAGAGCCTTTGCTCTGATACCATAACTGTAACACCCCAACCCGGAGAGGCTGACGTGTCACTATTACAGATATCAAATCAAAAACCATTTCACGATATTAAAGAGATAATTTCAAACACAACCAGATAATCCGAAAGAACCTAATTAAGTTATTCATTACATCAATTAAAGTAAAATACAATCTTGATCTTCAACCACTCTTCACTGATTTCCCGGAACCCCCTGATTACCTACAATCAAATAAGAAAACACCACAAAAGAAAATACGGCTGAGCCAAAAGTTGCTCAGTGACGGAAATAACAATAGTAACGATACGAAGCATAAATACTTATATCTGAATACTGAACGGATCATATGATACTGAAACGGAAATCTGAATCTGAACATATAATACTGATACTGAACGGAACATGTAATACTGAACTGAACTGATCTACACGACGCGTATATACAAACAAAATAAGTCGTGTAATATAAGAAGTACCCAGAGCCAAAACTGAACTGATAAGTACATAGCTAGCTAGACTATGCACTAATGAGATGGTGTGTGGGGCGTACACACATGATTCCATCCCCCGGAACTGAACTGAACTGAACTGAACTAGGATCGATCCATCCGCCTCCCAGATATTATGGCCAAAGTACTACCTGAGTACTAACGTGTTAACGGAGACGCCGTGAACTATTTATTACACACCGTCACGAAAAGTGTCACATCATTGACGCCACAATGATATGTCGGAGAGCTCGGGTAACAGAGTATCAAATCAAATGGTAGAACAACTACCAACATATAACATATCAATAAAACATTTATAGGAACATGCAATAATGAGCACAATTCATAAAATATATATTGCATGCTACAGGTCTCAATAAATAACACTAATGAGTCGAACGAATCGGAGCATAATTAAATAATAAGGATATACGACTAATAAAGGCTAAACGATTCATATTAACGGAAATAACGTATCAAAAATCCGTACTACAAAGTAACGGAACAGAATTTATACTATGATAAAGATAACCAAGAATCCGTACCTTATACACGAATGACAATAATCAGAAAAAGGTTTAGGCTCGGTTAATGCCGCGAGAACCTACGATAACGTAACGCAAATTATAATCTGAAAAATTCCAGTTCTGCCCTTGTCTTTTCGCACTCGTTAAAAATATTAAACGACGTTTAAAAATTCTGAAAATCTCCAGTTTACTAGATTAGTGATTTCTAAACAACTTTCATTTAGAAAAGTTTCTGATTTGGATTACCGAAATATGAGAAAAACGTGGATCTTTACAGTTGCGCAGAACTGCTAGCTGTTACGAAAACGACTATTTGGAGGTCTAAACGAATGAGTTTTTCTAAGTTTTATATATCAACAGATTCGTCTTTCGACGAACTTCGTCGTGGACATAAGATTTAACTGATTTGAATCTGTTATGAAGAAGTTATGGCCTCTGTAAGTTGGCTGTAAAATACGAGCATAAATCAAGGGTATTTTGGTAAACCGTAAAATTATTTCTAGTTAAAATACATCCGTTACTGGTCTGGAAATATTTTTATAAATAAGTATAATTCATGATTGACTTCTGAAAATTTAGCTAATCATATTAAGAATCCGTTTGTCATTTATAAAATCACATCCCAAAATGCTCATGAAAACTAGTTAAACGTGTGACTTGTTTAAAATGCTCGGTTAAGGTCTAAATCTTAATTTGGTCACAATACTTATATTTCCAGTGGCTAACAATATCAAGTGGGTTCATATTAAGTTTACTAAGTTAAGCAAGGAACGTATGTTTAAAAATATAAACCGAACATAAACGAGTATCTATGCGAACGGCATCATATGATCGAGGGCAGTGAACTAAAACACTAATTTGAATATCTAAGATTCAAGGTAACGTAATAACTAATAACATTTTAATGATTCCCACTATTTAGAGTTTATTTTTTTTTTATAAAATAAATTAATTATAACATTTGTAATATTTTATATAAATCGTTAAGGTTTTTAAATCAATAAATTTACAGAAAATGATTAATTAACTTTTAAAATAAACAAGGTTCATAAAACTAATTTCTATAATTTTTAGAAATTTTACATAAATTTTTTAAGGCTGAAAAAGCCTTAAAAAAATAGGGGAGGTTGCCCGGGTTCGAACCCGGGACCTTCTGTTCGATATGGAGCGCAAGAACCAGTGGGACAAAGGCCTAAGCCGCATTAGTTCCCAGCCTTTAATTCTTTTAACCAATCTTGAACCCAAACCCCCAAATCATTCAAGAACCCTAGTTTCATCTAATCCAAATTGAAACACAAAACGGATATGATCAATGAAATAAACATGGGGCTTTGATTCCCCATGTGAAATCGAGTTAATCAAGGTGTTTAATTTACCAGGAAGACGTCGAATGGATGATGAACACCACGAGGAACAGTCGCGACTGAGGTGTAATCGGTTCAGGTTGCAATTGTTGATGGAAGTCAAATTCCTTGTACAGGGAGTTTCTAATGAACCCAAGGATGAAAAGCCCCCTATCAATTTCAGTATAATCGGCTCGGAAGGTGGAGTTTGAAAGAGTTGCAGGTCCGCGACGAGAGGGTACTCGAATGGTTTGTTTCGTTTGATTTTTGATGATATGGAACCAATGGAATGTTTTAAACGATGAAATGATTGTATGTGCATAATCAATTGATTAATTTTATTGTCTAGTGCGTGATTGTGGATGATGTCGGCCGAAAGTTGATTTGTGGGTCGGAATACTCCAATTTTTCAATTGAATCGAGACATAGGGTTCGAATCTTGCATAGAAAGTTGTCGGGTATAAATGATTGAGTCAAACCGCGTCTTTTGATCGTTTTTCTTCGCCGGAGTCGGCCCGATCTTTGGCCGGAATGGGTTCGACGGGGGAACAGGGGGAAACAGATTGAATTGACCATTTTACACAAATGGTCCCTGTGGTTTTAAACTTCTTTTAATTTGTGCACAATTTATAAATTCAAGTTTTCAAAATATCAAAAATGTCCCCTGAACCTTTTATTATTATTATTATTATTATTATTTTTTTTTATATATATATGGGTATTATAATATATATATATATATATATATATATATGGGTATAAGTAACTAAACAATTTAATTGTTTGAAAATATATATATATATATATATATATACAAGTATTTAATTTACACATTCCTTTTGTACATTTTGAAATACAACAATGTATTTATAAATACAAAAGTATAAAAAAATAATTTAGTCACAAAAAAATTAAATAAAAGTTTAATTAAATTCTGCATTTTATAAAATAATTTTAGAAATTTTCAGAATTTAAAAATGTTAAATAAATAAAAAGATATGAAGAAAAGAAAGGAAATTAGAAAAGAAAATGAAAAAGGGGGGGCTGCCGGGGTCGAACCCGGGACCTCCCCTAGGATATGGGGTGCGAAGACCAGTGAACCAGGGTCGTGGCCTTGGTTCACTTTGGTTTGTTTTAAATTTAAACATAGCCTCCTGGTTCACCCCCAATTCGATGAACCCTAATTTCAAAAGAATCAAAATCGGCCCTCGATTCGATGTTAATCACCTAAATCATCATAGGGCTTTTGATCTTTGAACAAAAACAAGTAGAAAACAGGTTTCAATTACCTGTTTGATGAGATTAAAGGGGGTTTCGAGTTCGATTTTGTTTCGGGTGTTCTTGTGTTGGGGCTTTTTGATCGAGAGGATTTATGGTGAAATTGAGTGTTCAGAGAGGTTAGGAACTTCAAAATGAATCGAAAGCCCAAAATTTATATGCTTGATTTCACGGGTTCGAGCTTATCACTCTCGGTTTGAAACCGCGTTCGAAATTTACCAATTTAAGAGATTCGATCTGTTAATTTTGCGTAATTAGTTGACTGATTAATTGATTCGATCGCGTGTTAACTTTAGGCATGATTGATTTGATTCAATTTGTAATTTTGGTCAAGATTTGATTCGAAATTTCATACGGTTAGCCTCGGTTTGAATTGGAAGGTTTTGCACGAGCGGGAATCTCAAATTGGGTGGGTGATCGAGTTCGAAATAGGGGGCCGAGCGGGTTGTGCGGTTTATTTGGGTTAAATTACATTTAAAATGATGGTTTGAAGCCTCGGCGGAGCTCGGCCGAAGCCACCGGAAAAGCGGGGCGATGGTGGGGGTTTAGTTTAAACAATTTACACAATGGTCCCTGTTCTTTCTAATTCTATTATTTTATGTAATAAACTTTTATTTAAAGTTTTCAAAATGACAGAACAACCCCCTTGCACTTTAATTCTAGGTTATTATTATTATTATTTATTATTATTATTATTATTATTATTATTATTAATATATTATTATTACCATTAACATTATGGTTATTATTTTTATAATTAAATTATTATTATTTATTATTATTATTATTATTATTATTATTATTATTATTATTATTATTATTATTATTATTATTATTATTATTATTATTATTGGTTATTTAACGTTTTTAAGCTTGACTAAATAATTAAAGGCATTAACACGCAAATCACCCATGAGTTTCATAAATGACCACAATGGTCCTTATAAGATTAAACGCCTTGAATTTTAATTAACGTAAAAATACAGGATGTTACAGTCTCCCCAACTTAAAAGAATTTCGTCCCGAACCTTGAAAGGCCCTACAAACCTTGGAGCTAACTTATCTTTCCTTCCAAAGCGAACCACACCCTTCCACGGTGAGACCTTGAGAAGGACCATCTCCCCAACGTGGAATTCCAGTGGCTTGCGACGTTTATCAGCGTAGCTTTTCTGTCGACTCCTTGCCACTTCCAGGTTCTTGCGGATGATAGCGATTTTATCGATCGTCTCTTGTATGAGCTCGGGACCGGTGATAAGATTTTCGCCAATGTCGGTCTAGCAAATTGGTGAACGACACTTACGATCGTAAAGTGCTTCAAACGGTGCCATTTGGATGCTTGAGTGGTAACTGTTGTTGTAGGAGAATTCTGCGAGCAGCAGGTGTGTATCCCAGTCGCCCCCAAAATCAAGGACACAGAGACGCAACAGGTCTTCCAGGGTTTGGATCGTCCGCTCGGTTTGGCCATCGGTTTGGGGATGGTAAGCCGTGCTTAAATCGAATTGCGTACCCAGAAGTTCTTGCATAGTAGACCAGAAGTGAGAAGTGAATCAAGCGTCTCGGTCGGATATAATGTGAAGAGGCACACCATGACGGCTTACGATCTCGTCGATGTAAATCCGGGCTAACCTTGATGTCTTATACGTGTCGCGTATGGGTATCAAATGTGCCAACTTGGTCAATCGGTCGACGATTACCCATATGCTATCGTGCCCGCGAGATGTCCGAGACAGCTTGGTTATGAAGTCCATGGATATATGTTCCCATTTCCACATGGGAATTTCGGGTTGTTCGAGTATACCACTTGGACGTTGGTGTTCCGCTTTAACTTTCGTGCATGTAAGGCATTTAGCAACGTAGGTTGCTATGTCTCGTTTCATTCCGGGCCACCAATATTGACTCCGTAAGTCCATGTACATCTTATCAGAGCCCGGGTGGATAGAATAACGAGTCCGATGTGCTTCATTCATGATAGAAGCCCAAAGGTTATTACGTTTAGGAATCCAGATTCGGTTTACAAAATACATTAACCCATTGGTTCTTGTTTCCAATTAGGCTAAGAGATTTGACTCGAGCTCTTCCTTCATACTTCCTTCGGTTTGCACCGCTTGCTGGGCTTATCGAATACTTGACTCGATGTGGCAATCGATCTTCAAATTTTGTAGTAGTACTGTTGCATTGTTGACATCGAGTCAGATTTCAGTGTCAAACTCTACCAATGCGTCGAACCATTGGCGTCGATCGCGAGTCTCTTGAACGGAAACCATCTTTTGATGCGTCTTTCGACTCAATGCATCGGCTACGACATTTGCCTTGCCGGGATGGTATCGGATATCACAATCGTAGTCGCTAATTAGTTCCACCCAATGACGTTGCCTCATATTGAGGTCCTTCTGATTGAAAACGTGTTGGAGGCTCTTATGGTCTGTGTAGATTATACATTGCGTGCCGTATAGATAGTGTCTCCAGATTTTCAAAGCAAAGACCACCGCCCCCGAGCTCGAGATCGTGCGTCGTATAATTTACCTCATGAATCTTCAATTATCTCGAGGCATATGCGATGACCTTTCCCCGTTGCATGAGAACACAACCAAGGCCTTGTTTCGACGCGTCGCAGTATACCGTGAAGTCGTCGTTCCCATCCGGTAGCGTCAGTATAAGAGCATTGCACAACTTGTGCTTCAATGTCTCAAACTCCTCTTCTTGCTCGGCTTTCCACTCGAAAGGCTTGTTCTTCTGAGTCAAGGACGTGAGTGGCTTTGCGATTTTCGAGAAGTTGGCAATAAATCGCCGATAATACCCGGCTAGACCAAGAAACGATCGAACTTCCGTCGGAGTTGTGGGAGCACTCCAATTCTTCACGGCTTCAACCTTCGCAGGGTCGATGTGAATTCCTTGAATATTCACAACGTGCCCTAAGAATTGTACTTTTTCAAGCCAAAACTCACATTTCGAGAACTTCGCGTACAGTTGTTCCTTCTTCAACAGCTCGAGGATTTGACGGAGATGAAGTTCATGATTGGAGTGAGACTTGGAATAAATAAGAATTTTCTTTAAATTAAAACGATGACAAACTTGTCTAGGTATGGCTTGCACACCCGATTCATAAGATCCATGAAGACCGCAGGAGCATTGGTTAAGCCGAAAGGCATAACCATAAACTCGTAATGCCCATACCGAGTGCGGAATGCAGTCTTTGGGATATCGTCATCGTGGACTCGCAGTTGGTGATAACCCGAACGCAAGTCGATTTTTGAAAAGATTGCAGCTCCTTGAAGTTGATCGAAGAGATCGTCGATACGAGGAAGAGGATACCGTTCTTGATGGTCAACTTGTTGAGCTCCCGGTAATCGATACACGTGCGGAATGACCCATCTTTCTTCTTCACAAATAAGACAGGTGCACCCCAAGGAGAAGAACTAGGGCGGATAAACCCCTTCTCGGATAATTCCTGGAGTTGGCTAGAGAGTTCTTGCATTTCAGATGGTGCGAGTCGGTAAGGTGATTTAGCCGCGGGGCCTGCTCCCGGAATCAAGTGGATTTTGAATTCAACTTCACGTACAGGAGGCAACCCACTAAGGTCGTCAGGAAAGACCTCAGGAAATTCTCGTACAACTGGAACATCTTTGAGTTCCTTCCCTTTGGCTTTGGTGTTGGCTACATAGGCCAAGAATACTGGATAACTCTTACTTAGGCATTTCTGAGCCTTAGTGCATGACATAAGCTTGAGCCCTTTGGAAGACCGTTCACCGAACACCTTCATCGTGTCACAGGAGGGTAAGGGCATGCGAATACACTTCTCGAAGCAAATGATCTCGGCGTGGTTCTTGGATAACCAATCCATGCCAATAATAACGTCGAAGCTTCCAAGCTTCATTGGAATGCGGTCGATAAGAAACTTATGGTTATCGAGACACAATAGACAATCGCGGATAACCACGTCGACGGTGATGGGTTCTCCATCAGCAACTTCGACGGTGGGAGGTCTCTCTAGATTTGAGCGAGGTTTAGAAAGGGTCGGCTCGAACTCTAAGGAAACGAAACTTCTATTGGCGCCCGAATCAAATAATACGTATGCATAGGTGTCATTAATAAGAAACATACCTGTATAGGTTTTAAAGGCACTTAAGGACATAAGCAAGGAATTTTAAGAGAAATTCTATGGGGATAGGGTTGATACCGTTCACCACCTCGTTGTTCATTTGAGCTTGGTTCGCGTTGATGTTGAAGGCACGTCCACGAGCTTGTGGAACATTGCCCACAAGACGAGGGCATTGGGGACGGTAGTGACCCGTTTCTCCATAATTATAGCAAGCTCGAGTTGGTTCCGTTACCGCGTTTCCCATTGCTCAGCGGCATGTTGCCACGAGATGCCCGTACTTGCCGCATAGTATGCAGATGCGACACGGAAGATTTCCTGGATGATGGTACCTACACGTGTTGCACATAGGTAGAGGGCCTGCATAAGCCCTTGCCACGGGCACTTGTGCGGCCGGCGCAGTCCCGGGAACACACTGTCTTTGGGGTGGCTTAGATGCGGCCACGGCGTAGTTCTGTGCCGATACAAACTTCCTCTTCTTGTTATCAGATTTGACCTCCTTGACCTCCTCGGGGGTCGTCTTTTCAGTTTTCTTGGCACCCTTTGCAGACATAGTGCCCGCTCGGATGTGGTTCTCCGTCAATTGGGCAGTGATGGTGATGGCTTCTTCCAAGGTTGCGGATCGACTACCCACAACGGCATCCTGAATCTGAGGCGGAACACCCTTTATGATTTCTCCACATTACGTGGAACCGTATCCACCATGTGTGGCAGCAGTATACTCAACTCGTGATGACGGGTAGAATACGCCAGATGGTTCCCGCCATCCTGTTTCAAGTTTCAGAATTCCTCCTCTAGTTTCTGGATTTCACTTCTCGGGCAAAACTTGGTGATGGCTATGTTTTTGAATTCCTCCCAAGTTAAGGCCAAGATTGCATCGGGGCCTCAGTTTCTCTTTTCGTTGTTCCACCACGTTAAGGCCCTTTGCTGCAGCATACTGGTGGCATACCTCACTTTGAGTGCTTCGGGGCACTCACAGTTGACGAAGGTGTTCTCCATCCCCTCAAACCATTCTAATAGACCGGTGGCACCTTCCTTGCCACTATAACTGGGAGGCTTGCATGAACTAAAGTGCTTGAAGGTGCAAGACTGGTTGTTACGCCGTTGGTTTGCACTATTTTCCCCTTGGCCGTTGCTATTGTTCGTGACGTTTGCGATCATAGTGCTGCTGAGTTCAGCCACCATGGTCGGGATGACCGCAGCCATTTGCCGGGCAATCATGGCGGCAAGCTTACGGTCGGATCTTCCTCGGTTTCCGTGGTAACGAGACATGCTGGAAAAATACAAATTTGGGTTAGGATCGGTTAAAAGGATAATAAGGATGGGCAGTTAAGGTAAGAATCATGAATTATACAGAATGATTCCATTTGGTGGCGCATCACCATTTGAAAACGTTGACACGTCAAGATGAATTGACCTATTCGCCTCAGAAACTTGTGTACGTTGGTCATAGTTTATCACTCATCCCGAAAATCCCCAGGTAAGCATGACTGGTCCCGTAGGATTTATGCGAAATGCTTACCTTAGCCCGAGGGCCTTTTTGCCAGGAAAACCAGAATACAGGTGTCTATGTACCACACTAGTTCTTTGGTTCATGAAATCAAAAATCTTGATGGGATAATTACAAGATTAGACATAAAGTCCAAGGAATTTCTATCAATAAGTCCTACTCAGTGACGAGGATGGATTTAAGAAGTAGCAATTGTCGGGGAGAATCAATGTTTAAGATAAGTCTAGGGAGACGGGTAATAATATGTAATCATACAGAAAGGCACCTATGCTAAGGCATCACATTGCACATAATAAGGCATAGCGTTAGGCAGCATGCAAACAATAAGTATGTATTCCTAAGAATACTATTCTATAAGGATCATGCATAAACTATAGTCTAGGTCACCATTTCTAATAACCTAAATCCCTATAGTTATGGGCTCTGATACCAATCTGTCACACACCCCAACCTTGACGGCGGAAACGTCGAGGTGTGAGGGTTAAGATTGTTCACAGCCACATAATGCTATGTTAAAATGTAAAGTGCCATTAATCAATTGTTTCAAACACCACATACATCAAAGTCTCAAAAATAAATCAAACGAAAACAAGAAATCCAATTGTTCTTATTAAACCTAGGTCCATGTTCTAGGTTTAAGCATTTCTTCAATCATCGCTAAGCTTGCACATTACCTGAAACATGTTGAAAATAAAGTCAACTAACGAGTTGGTGAGTTCTCATGGTTTTATATACAATAAGTATACAAAAATGTGGCAATTCTAGTCAATGGTTACAAGATAGTAAGTATATAGAACATGCATAGTTACAATCAAACCTCGACTGAATAATATGAATAAGCATGATTAGCTAAGTGTATTTGGTTCCCTAGTGCACAAGCATACGGCTCCTAGGAGCCGGCAATCCCTCGGCTTTAGCACCAAATAGGCTTGTCAGGCCCAAAGATCTAAGACTTCGCCAGGCTAGCAATAGTTAATGATTGCACACGTATGCCACATCTCATATAATACTTAACATATTTAAACAACCACGACTATGTAAAGAA
Organism: Flaveria linearis; assembly: GCA_024085815.1. NCBI lineage: Eukaryota > Viridiplantae > Streptophyta > Magnoliopsida > Asterales > Asteraceae > Flaveria > Flaveria linearis. The sequence goes on from CM044001.1 coordinate 85,998,112, forward strand.
TTGCACGTGTGTAATAAGTATCAAAGCGGTATGTGTAAATTTGTATAAGCAACATGTTTCACCTCGAAAGGTGTGAAATAATCGTAAAGCGGGGCATAAGAACTCACATGTTTGAATAATAGAAGACTCGTAGATGAAATAAGAGTATTCACGAATAAGATTTCCAACACACGTCACAAGGCACCTAAATGAAGTAAGTAGTGCGTTATAATTTGTTTGATGATTAATTATGTTTATAGGGTTGTAGGTCTAATAGGATTTATTTCTTATTCGTATTTATTACATGTTAATAATGCGATCGGGTTAAATGGAACAAATGGATTTTTATATTTGACATAATTAATTGCTTGCGTGTACGAGGAAGTAATAAATAAAAACCTAACCAAATTGTATGTTAAACCGATTTATAAATATTGTATATAATAATTACAATAAGTGATTTAGCTATTAAAAAGAACTATAGGTATAAGTAACTAAACAATTTAATTGTTTGAAAATATATATATATATATACAAGTATTTAATTTACACATTCCTTTTGTACTTTTTGAAATACAACAATGTATTTATAAATACAAAAGTACAAAAAAATAATTTAGTCACAAAACAATTAAACAAAAGTTTAATTAAATTCTGCATTTTATAAAATAATTTTAAAAATTTTCAGAATTTAAAAAGGTTAAATAAATAAAAAGATATGAAGAAAAGAAAGGAAATTAGAAAAGAAAAAGAAAAAGGGGGGCTGCCGGGGTCGAACCCGGGACCTCCCTTAGGATATGGGGCGCGGAGACCAGTGAACCAGGGCCGTGGCCTTGGTTCACTTTGGTTTGTTTTAAATTTAAACATAGCCTCCTGGTTCACCCCCAATTCGATGAACCCTAATTTCAAAAGAATCAAATCAGCCCTCGATTCGATGTTAATCACCTAAATCATCATAGGGCTTTTGATCTTTGAATAAAAACGAGTAGAAAACAGGTTTCAATTACCTGTTTTGATGAGATTAAAGGGGGTTTCGAGTTTGATTTTGTTTCGGGTGTTCTTGGGTTGGGGCTTTTTGATCGAGAGGATTATGGTGAAATTGAGTGTTCAGAGAGGTTAGGAACTTCAAAATGAATCGAAAGCCCACAATTTATAGGCTTGATTTCACGGATTCGAGCTTATCACTCTCGGTTTGAAACCGCGTTCGAAATTTACCAATTTAAGAGATTCGATCTGTTAATTTTGCGTAATTAGTTGACTGATTAATTGATTCGACCGCGTGTTAACTTTAGGCGTGATTGATTTGATTCAATTTGTAATTTTGGTCAAGATTTGATTCGAAATTTCATACGGTTAGCCTCGGTTTGAATTGGAAGGTTTGCACGAGCGGGAATCTCAAATTGGGTGGGTGATCGAGTTCGAAACAAGGCGCCGAGCGGGTTGTGCGGTTTATTTGGGTTAAGTTACATTTAAAATGATGGTTTGAAGCCTCGCCGGAGCTCGGCCGGAGCTCCGGCCGAAGCCACCGGAAAAGCGGGGCGATGGTGGGGGTTTAGTTTAAACAATTTACACAAATGGTCCCTGTTCTTTCAAATTCTATTATTTTATGTAATAAACTTTTATTTAAAGTTTTCAAAATGACAAAACAACCCCTGCACTTTAATTCTAGGTTATTATTATTATTATTATTATTATTGTTATTATTATTATTATTATTATTATTATTATTAATATATTATTATTACCATTAACATTATGGTTATTATTTTTATAATTAAATTATTATTATTATTATTATTATTATTATTATTATTATTATTATTATTATTGGTTATTTAACGTTTTTAAGCTTGATTAAATAATTAAAGGCATTAACACGCAAATCACCCATGAGTTTCATAAATGACCACAATAGTCCTTATAAGATTAAACGCCTTTAATTTTTAATTAACGTAAAAATACAGGATGTTACAAGGTACTTATTCATTTTTCTAATAGAGTATAAAGATCGGATAATTAGTGACCTTTATTATTCTCTTAGCTGTAATTTTGTCTGTGCAACTTAACCCCTAGTTTTATATTTTTTAAAGTATATTTATCTATCTTTATTTAATGTTCTTAAATTTTTATTATCATAGACAAATTGTAAGACTCAAACGCATCCTACCCCATTTGAAGTATATCACAAGCTACATTTTAATGCTGAAAAACAAGGATGGCTAAACGATGATGCGCGCATTCAATATGTAAGTTATAACTCTCTAGGATCATGTTAACTTGATTGTACTTTTAAAATTTTACTTGTTTTTATATACCTTTAATTTTGTTAGGAGAATATTATTCGTCATAAAGAGGAGGCGATGGCGAAGTTAACTTTAGAAGGTACAACTATAACGCCTACAATGCACCACGAGCTAGAAAAAGAGGCTATTCAAAGTGTGTGTGCTAAGGAGAAAACAAAAAAATCTGCATGGATGGTAGGCGTTGGACCAGTGCTTAGAAAAAAAGATTTTAGGATGACATCAGAACCTCAATCTTCTCAACAACCTTCGAGCGAGGCTGAAACTCTTCGAAATCAAGTAACTTCACTCCAAGAAAAATTGAAACAAAGCAATGAAAAGTATGAAAAATTGTCGATATTAATGAGCTTGAAGTTTCCAGATTTTGAGGGTGTAGCATCCGCAGCTGCAAGTAGTGGAGCAACCTGTTCGAAGGAGCAACTTAATGACGATGTTTGTGGCAGTGATAGTTTAATTTAGCATGTTAGCTAGGATATATTTTTATTGCGTTTAGTTGTTTGATATTTTAAATTTTAGAATTAATAGAGTGAGTAGCATTATATCTTTATATTACAGCTTCTGTTTTAGTATGTTAGCTAAGACATATTTTGGGCATATTTTAAAAACTAATCTTCTGACTCTTGATATATATATATTAAAGACCAAAAGTTAATTATAAACTACTGATTATTAATTTGTAAAAAAACATTTTCAGGACTGAAAAAGTTACTAAAACATACAGATTTTCAGTCTCCGATACATATATTTTGACACGAAATAATATGACATCTAAGGTTAAACTTCAGTCCTAAAAAACATATTAAATACTGAAATATTATGTTATCAGGTACTAATTATTTGTCTCTAAAGAATACATTAGTGACTAAATATTTTGTTATTAGGGAGTAAATCTTAGTCTTTACAATGTCTTATTAAGGACTGAATTATCATAAAACCCAGATATAATTAAACATATTTATGACAAATTTGGGAAGGTTTAAGAACTAATTTTCAGTCTCCAAAGACTATCACCAAGGACTGATTTTTAGTGGCGGATGAAATGTATTCGAGACTGAAATCACTTGAAACAATGGGATAAATTAAGGACTGAATTTAAGTGTCCTAGAGACTGAATGTTAGTCCCTATTGATGGCACACAATTGAGACTGAAATTTAGTGACTAATGCGAGTATCTAGGACTAGGTATTAAGAACTGACCGGGGACTACCAAAATCAGTCCCTGATATCCATTAGAGACTGATTAGGGAGTATCAGAGACTAATTTTTCAGTCTCGAATAGCCTTCTTTTTTGTATTTATTGCATTTGAACACCAACATAAATAAATTATATAAATAATAAGATTGATTTACATTAATGACCCAAACAGGTTCGAATTTACATTATAAATTGGTTAAATGTTACAAATATCTTGAGCACCTCCAAGCAAGAAGCTTCCCCCACATCAAGAATGGGCCTACAGGTTGCGAGTTGAATTAGGACGCACAAGTATCATTTATTGTATTTACAATAAGTTTATAATTTATAAAATAGTTTTTTTATAAATTTATAATGTTTTATTATTAATTATGAGATATTAATTCTTTAATTAAATAAATAATTAAATTGTAAAGTTTTTCTATAACATTTTAAAATTATAAAGTTTTTATAAATTAATAATTTTATTAACTATTAAAACTTAAGATTTATAAAGTTTGGATTAAACAAGTAAATTTTAAAACTTAAATTAAAAAGATTTTAAAGTTCTTACGTAAAATGATAACTAAACAAAGTCCACAAACTACACTGTAAATTGTTTTAAACAACCTAACCCGAAACCACCCCCCCCCCCCCCTCTTCCGGTCCTAGGCAATTTAGGTTTAAACTTATTTTTCTTTACCATTTTAAGATTAAGAAAAATTTGTCGTAATATTATGGTAATATAAAACCTATTTTGTTAATTAATAATATCTCAGAATTTAAATAATAATTTTTGAAAATACTAAACAAATTAGTTTCACAATTTTATTAATACAAAATGTTATAAAAAATTATAAAAATTAGTTATAAGTTTTAAATATATAAAAATCATTCTAAATTAAACAAATATTATTTTAAGTATTTTTAAACCATGTTTATTACAAATGCAATTCAATTAACTAATTAACTATAAAATTAATTATTTTGATCAAGTTATTCAATAATTAATTATTAAATTAATAATTTTTCACAGTTTAATATTTATTCAAATGACATAAAATAAATATTTTAAATACATTTAATTATTTTATATCACTTATTAATAATTATTATTTTCAAATTCAATCCATTTATTTCAATAATTTAAAAGCTATATAATAAATTAATTATATTACTTTAAAACTATTTCTTAAGCCCCGAATCCAAATCAAATATTTAGTCCTTTAATCATATTAATATTCTAATTTTGGTACACCTTTTCTTAGGTTAACCCGTGAGGAATGTTGATGCATATTCTAGCTATTCATTCTCTCAATTTCATATAATTATTAAGTGGGTATTCATAGTCCATTTTTATGTGTCTATTATTTGAGAAAATTATGGGACACTTATACAATCATTTGTTATTCATTGTTTTATTCTATTTAAAATTCAATTCATAACATTTTATGTTATTAATTGCAAATACCTGTTTATAGCAAGATAAACTAGGTGTTAACATAATCATTAATTTATACATACCATGATAATAATAGTAGATCTATATGTTTAACGAACCCATCTCATTTGATTATTCGAGGGTGATTAAACCCGGATTCATGCTTATTCATAAAGCTTCGTCTGCGTACTAAATCAATTCAATTATTAGGTTTGATTATTTTAATTTTTTTCTGTTATACTAACGCATTATAAGTCTTGACATTGACATAAGAATTGAATTGTTTTAATTATTTTATTCAATATACTTATGTACGCAAACCTGTGATTACTCATGGGTTAATTTTTTAGCTGAGTCGTTGTTTTAGACATAGTTTCAATAAATACAACTTAGTGGATTTCTACATGCTCACATTAGGACTTGTACTTAGACAAATAAAAAGAAATTTTATTATGTTTATTTGAGTTATTGTTTGGTTGTATTAAATTGTTAGACTAGTATTTATCAATGAAAATTTACATTTAATATTGTTTCAACTTATTTAATATCATATGCTATGAAAGTTCGGTTCACTTTCGTTCGTCTCGATTATTCCGCTATCAGTTGAGGTGTGATATTGTGGGAGAATGCAAGACCTGTTTTTCGAGCCAGTGAAAGGTATTGCACCTATCATTTTGTTTTTGTTTTAGATGCTAAAATAAGGATGGCATCAAATTAACTGTCGGTTTTTTTGGATTTCTACTGGTGCTTTTAGTTAATAAAAGAAACATGCTTAAGATTTAGTGTCATGCTTAAGAAACATGCAAGACCTGTTTTTCGTGCATTAGTTAATACCTTTAACATGATACAGACCTATAAGCATAACCAAACTTTCTCTTTCACAGCTTGTTGACACCTTAATTTGTAGAGGTATCTTCATGAATCAAAATCAGACAATAACTGAATGTCTGAATTGGATTTCTTCATGATGCAATTGTTTTAAAAGACTGTTAGAACTTCTTGTGATGTTCTTCAAATGATTAATATTAAACTTGTAAGCAAACTATAAATTTATTTGGAATTTAGTTTGTATCCATAGATTTTGAATGATTAATATGTAATTTGGATTTTCTATGATGCTTTTTATTTTATTTTATTTTGTAGTTATTCATTATTCAATGTAATCATTCAGAAAACTAATCAAACAGATACATTTTATTTAGCACAAAATAGAGATTAAAATAAATTAAGTTATTCTGTACATTTATTTAAAGATATAACCAAACACACTTACTGCTTCAGACTCCCTTACACTACTAGAAAAACTGTAATAGATGACGCACCTTGCGCGTCATCTTTGGGTCAGATGACGCGCAAATGCGTGTCAAGAAAGGGGTAGTCATAAATGATAGATGACGCGTCTGTTTATGACGCGCAAAAGATGACGCGCATTTTATGACGTGCAAAAGATGACGGGTAATGCGCGTCAAGAAAGGGGTAGTCATAAATGACCAGATGACGCGCATCCGCGTGTCATCTATGAAATTTTTATGACGTGCAATAGATGATGCGCAATGCACGTCATAAAATTAGCTGCATTTTTTAATTTTTTTTATTTTTAATAAATTACCTGTTATTTTCTAAAACAAATTGTCGACTAACATTAAAAGCGAAATCCATTAAATACCAACAAAGTTTACAAAAGTTGTTAATTAACAACTACAAAGCATAAAACAAGTCCAAATTCAATTAGTACCAATACTAATACAAGTCCAATACCAATACTAACACAAGTTCAAATATATCATTTCAGGCCTACATATAAATAAAATTCGATACATAACGCGCCCAATCTTCACGAACTTCATCCAAATCACCATCAGTGTATTCTTTTTTACCTTCTCCAACCTAAGACAAAACCAATTTCATCAAATTAAACTTGTCAGTTTTGACCCAAAAACCCTTTATGTAAAACACTTGTAATTTATTTGACTAGTTTATTAATATCAACTACAAGGCAACAACAATGGTAATTTACTTATAAAAAACTCATACATAGATAGTTATATTCAATAATATAAACTACAAAGCAACAAATGGTAAATATAAGGGGTGCGTAGTCAATGATGATGATTAGCTTCTTTATCCGAGTATGATCATATTTCCTATCATCAAAACATCTCAAGTAGTTGAAAACTGCACGTGTTTTTGTAACATGTCAAGCTCTTCAACTAATATCTAAAACTGAAATCAACAGACAGAACAAATAAAGGAAAGCAACCTGGAGAAGAGCTAACAACTAAAGTGAAATGCATAATAAATATATGTGTCCCAACTATGTAATTCTATAGGCTCAAAAGAGTGTCTAACGGGTCAAACGAGAACAAGAAGCACGATTTAGAAAGATTAAACTAATTAAGAGAAACACAAAGCAGTTGAGGTTGTCTAACATAAAAAAAAAGGAAAAGATATACTTACAGATAGTATCCATCATCAGGGCGAATAGTTACTTCGAAGCACGTGTTTAGACTCATGATATCGAATTGATTGACAGATTGTTGTGCCTAGAAGTCACAACAATCAACTTACAACCTTAAACAGCAGAAGCACACCCAAACTTTATCTTGTACAATAAATGTTATTACAATCCGTTATCTTATTCTAGTTAGTTATACATTATCACTTTCAAAATGCACAACAAAAACCCTACAATATATTTTTTCTTAAGAAAGTACCAAAAACCAATATTATATTGTTTAGTTCCTTAAATGCAAATCCAAGATAAAGCAAGTATAGGAAGAGTTGAGGATCACCTGATACATATGTTATCTTGTTTCATCAGCTACTGCTGCAGCAATCTTCACATCAAATCTGTATAGCAATCATCTCAGCATATGAAATGGAAGAAAAAAATATTAAAAGATATAATAATTTAAAAATGAAAATGAGTACCCTTTCTTTGTGTTTAATCATGTTCCTACAGCAATACCACCTTGAGCAAGCTGAAAACATGAAAACCTATGTCGGTCAGGATTCACATTTCACCCAATCAATGTCAATCAAGATTCACACAAAAAATATATAGAGAGTGAGTCGGAAAAGCATACTTGTGTGGTATAGCCACTGAACTCATCCACAATCAACCCTAAACCCTAATATAGAACACATCCACAATCAACCACAATTTAGCAATCAAAATAAAAAAAAAACAACGTACCTACCTGCGACTTGGAATATTTGCGGGTGCCCGACGGAGGCTGCTCGAAGGTTCTGTAGGGAGGGGGTGGCCGCGAGATTCCTTAAAGCCTACAAATCAGCATAAGATTCTCATCCACTTTAACAAGCAACACATCACCATAAAGACCACCATGAGATTCCTTGACAGTCTACAACTTTGAGAGAAGCACAGCATCAACAAACTCCTTAGCAGCCAAATTTTGACCAAAGAGCCCTTTAATTGTTTGTGATTATGTTGTTTTGCTTAATATCCATTAAAATACTTTATTTGAAGATTAAAGAGGTTACACACTGTGAAAAACAAACTACATTCCATCCAAATTCATTCAAATGTTCTAATCTTCTGGGTAACAGTTTTGTTACTAAAGTATTTTTTAACATGTTTTTCAATTTAGTATGTTTAACTCAGTGTGACTAAATATCTTGAATGTATCTGTAACTAGGTTAGTCCCCGTCTATTACACGGATTATATAAATAAAATATTAAATAATTAGTACTAAAAATTTATGTATTATAAAATAATGCTTGAAGATAAAATAAATAGTTACTTTAAGTAAATAAATAATTATGTATTTTCTTAAACTTTTGTTTTATCAAAAATTATGATTTTTAAATATTTTGTTTTAAGAAAAATGATAAAAAAAAGTTCATCGTATTCTGTATTTTATAATTTTTTTGATTTTAGAAAGTGTGTTTTAATTAAAAATAGGTTTTTAATTTATTAAATTATATATTTTTATTTGAATATGATACGAGTAATATTAGTAGTATTCAATATTATTATTAACAATATAGAGAAATGAGAAAGTAAGTATATCTTATAATTGTTTCACACTTATTTTAGTTTTTTTATAGATAGATGGATAAGCTAAAAACCATTAATTAAACGTATTATAGTTAGCAATATACACGAAAAGTTACAGTATAATATTTTAATATAAAATATAATTAAAGTTATATATACGTAATATTTCAAGAAATGAAACAATTATACTATTTTTAACCCTCTTATCTAAATAGTTTTACTTTTAAACATTCGTTTAAGATTTTTTTTTATAATTTTTTTTTTAAAACGCTTGTTTGTAATGATTCTGGTTGTTTTATTAAGACAGTTTTTAAAAAATTCACCCGTTTATAACTTTTTAAAAACAAAATAATTTAAAATATTTGATTTGAAAATGTTTAGTGTTTTAGAAAATTTCATATTATATAAAATTTTACTTTTTTATAATTTAGATTTTAATTGAAAGATTTGATTTCTAATTTTCTTAATAAAATCTATTTTAAAAAGATAATTTGATTTTAAAAAAATTTAGATAAGAGAGAGAAATTAGCAATTAATAACATTCATTTTTAATAAGAGAAAGAAATTTATATGAGTATTTAAATTACTATAATATTCTTTTGGAGAGAAAATTGATATGTGAATGTTTAGAAAAATGACAAGTGGCAAAAAAGTGGGATAAAAGAAGGATAAGTGGCAAAGAAAACATTGTTTTATTAGAGCATCTACATCAAGGAGGTTTTCTTTCGTCAGGTGGAAAAAGCAAACGAACATCACACCATTGGAGATGAGGTTTGCTTCTGTAATTTGCTTTTCATGTCCAGAATTCCAAACCCAAGCAAACATGGGAGTGTGGAACCCACCACTAAAAAACATATGTAATTTAATGTTTTAGAATTAAAAATAGGTGATGATTTGGAAATGGAGGCGTGTTTGAAACTAGACATATTATTGGAGGAAATACAAGAGTTTTTAGTGTTTGAAAGTGGACGAGTGAAAAGTTGATGTGGCAGCTGATGTGTCACGTTTGGTTTTAAAATAGAGGTTTGTTGTTGTAGATGCTCTTAGATATATAGATATAGATTTTATAGTGTAGTGGTAGGGTAGACCTATTTTGTGTTGTGATATGCCTTAGAGCATTCACATTCCATTCCTTATCTTTATCTATATAATTACACTAAAAAACACTACTTCTTCTCTCTTCTTTCAATTAAATAATATATTTTTATACCTTTTTCATTATCTTTTCTCTCTCCTTCACTCACAATCACTTTCAAAAATATTAAAAAGTTTATAAGGGTTGAACAGTGAATCCTTAAATTTACAGATGAACAGTAACATTTTCTCTCTCATCCACTCACAACCACTCAAAACTATCCCATATAATTTAAGGGCTCACACTCACATAATTATAAGGCATGGGTTGTGAATGCTCTTATTAAGTGTAGAGGAAGTATCTTTCTTATCTAAGTAAGGATTTGGGTTAGGAATGTTTAGTTGAACACGTTTCAATCAAGTACGTTTCATCATTTACAAGTTTTGGACCATTATTTTTGGGTCCCTTTATTTAGACACCCCCCAATTTTAAATCAACACCCCTGTACCCTATACGCCGCGTATGGGTCCATACGCGGCGTATAGGGTGCGTTGTTGATTTAACGTTTTATACCCTATACGCCGCGTATGGGTCCATACGCGGCGTATAGGGTGCGTTGTTGATTTGATGTTTTATACCCTATATGCGGCGTATGGGTCCATACGAGGCGTATAGGGTTTGACATTTTATACCCATACGTGACTTATGACCCATACGTGGAGGAGCTATACGCCGCGTATGGGTCCATACGCGGCGTATAGCTTATATATTTATTTTTTTTAATTTTTTGAGTTTTAATATACATATATATATATATATATATATTTAATATTGATATTTTGAAAGGTTAAAAGATATTTTGTTTTTTTATTTTAATTTTTTTTATTTTAATATATACATAATTTGAATTAAAATTATTTAAACAGATTAATATTAAATAATACGAATACAATAATAAAATTAAAATTAAATATATAATTCGCATATTACAAATTATGAATTAAAATAAATTTATATAAGTTGGGGGTTCTCGGTTATTCTCTATTATTACGTTGTTTTCCGAGATACGAATCCTATACATAATCTCCCATTCTGCAGCACGTACGCTTCGGTTAAGAATCCAAAGATTACTTAATGTTGGCATCGGATAATCTCCTTCTAACTTAACGTGGACGAAATGATTATTGTTGACATGAACAATCGACACGAGATGATGAGGCATGACAGTTTTCGGATCAGCCCATAATGGGAAAAATGTTTGACAACCATTATTGCTTAGTAAATGAAGAATAACCCCAAACTTTTGAGCAACCACTATTCCCGTATACGGCATTATCATCCAATGTTCTTCTGGTGCAGGCTCCACACTTTGCCAATCGATGGTGTAACGTAATTCGTTATACTGTCCGGGGTACAAAGTATCGAAAACATCTCTGTACTCCAATTCATGTCTGTCCAACTCTTCTAAAAGCTGTGTCTGCACATACATCCACTTATTTTCGTCAAACCCTAAGCCTAAAGCTATAGATCGAAAACCACAATTCCCATCGGGTCGGACATCTCGTATACGTGAAATATACCGATGAAAGATTGATGGAATCCAATTTTTTAACCTGTTTATATTGTTTAATTGGCGATCTCTGACAATCGATGAAAACTCATTAGTACCCTGTGATACTTTAGAAGACGTTGAACGACTACGTTGCATGGCAGGCTTCTGAGGCTTTACAGCTGAACTTGTTCTTCCGGAAATGTGAGACGCAATAAACGAGCTATGTCTCGGCATGTCGCACATACTTTGTTGAGTATCATACTTTTATTGTTGAACCTTTAACGTTGGACGGCCACGAATATCTGTTTGAACAACAGGCGCTTTTTTGTTATTTTTCCATGGATACACAATTTTTTTATTTTTTCCACCAAACTAAATTTTACAGCAGTGGGTTGTGTCATTATTTGTTGTTTCACCCGTTCCATTTCTTCTTCAACATCAACTTTTTCATCCACCATATATGATGGTTTAATTTTATCAAACTTCGTTCAAAATACATCAATTGCATCTAATGGAATTTTAGTGCCTGCATTAAAATGTATAAATTAATATATAATTTGTTACTTTAATAGAAAAATGATAATGATGGAGCGGCTATTACCAGAATGTTCATATTTTTCCAGCCGACAAGCACAAGGCAAGCCACAACTAGTGAAAAGATGACAACCACATGTTGCATTTGCAGAGCGCATCACACGCAATTTTGTGTTTTCGACAACTAATAAATCAAGAGCTATGTGTGAAACCTTGCCTCTTAAGTAATCAAATAGCGGAAGTTTATGATGATTCATGGTTTTAATTTTGCTTGCCTCAAAGCTTTCTTTTAAATTTACCTCTTATGCGTTCACCAATTGATCTACAAACTCCACAAGTCTATCCAGTGAGCTATTTGTTGATTTAAGATATCTTTTTAAATTTACATGCTGACTCTCCACCCTATTTGTTGTGTGTTGGCCAAAATTGCGGTTCGAGTTAGTCCAGGCTGATACAAACATTTCTTTGTAACTCTCTAACCAGTTTTGTTTATATATGACAATACTTCTGAAAATATAATAAAACATAATTAAATTATATATTGAACAGTATTGTATGTATGTATGTAATGAAAAACTTACTTTCTCGATTTGCTTCAACTAGTCGTTCGTAAAGAAGGTTATAGTTATACTCGTAAATCTCCGTCGTGGGAGACTCACACAAACGTGCCCATGTGTATTAAAACTTTCTCCAGTCATCTTTCGTAAAACTTGCTTTACAGTGTTTCACGATATTTTCATCAATATGCCACCTGCATAAACACTTTGAAGCATTCGGAAACACTTTAACACATGCGTTCATTAAAGCGAGATCTCTGTCTGTTATTATGACGTGCGGCTCCATACACTTGTTTAACGTATCTTTCAATCTATTAAGCACCCATTCAAAATTATCTTCCCGTTCTTTGCTAATAAACGCATGAGCAACACAAAATGTCTTGTCTGTGGAGGTCACACCAACAATCTGAACAAACGGAAGCTTGTACATGTTTGCTTTATATGTAGCGTCTATCATCAGCACGTGCAGAAATGCATGCCAAGTGTCGTATGATTTAGGATGACAAAAAAATATATCTTCTACGACATTTGTATCGGGATCTTCTCGGGTATAATAAACGTACCTTTTAATAGATGAAAGGTTTTCTAAGACTTGCATTAATTGGTGTTTCACCGACTTTTCTTTCACTTCTTATCTTATATTGAGCGTTGTATATGTCTCTGGTTATTGATGCGTTATTAGGATTTTGCTTTTTAATAGCTTATAAGATGCTACGAGGCTCCATGTTCTCTTCAGTAAGCTGCTCCACCAAATTGTATTCGTTTTGAGAAAACCTTCTTACAAAAGGATGCCCCTCCATATGTTGAGCAGGATCATGGTTATGTTCGTCACTTCGCACCTCTAATTTCCACGAACGACATTTGTTGTCGTATATCCCTACTAATTTAAAAGGACATCCGATTTTTTTGCAACCAGATCGTCTAACTGTTGCTTTACTTTTGTGTTCGCCAGCACGATCATAGATAAGCCACACCTTTACGACCTGATCTTCTTTTTTCTTTGATCTTCGTGTAATAATAATGTAACCATTATCACGTCCTCTATTAACAGCCCAACAAACTAGCTCATCGAGAGATAAAAAATTTTGAGACGTTTCAAACGATACTTTTGTCGTTTGTTTTTCATCACTCGAGAGTATATTATTTTGTTGTGTGTCGTAAGTTGACTCTCGGCAAAACTCAACTTCATCATCGGGAACATACGATTGGTTTAAATCTGGCAGTCCTGTCTCGTAAGCAGATTGAACGTACGCATCATCTTGATTACTATCTGCGACGTACGAATATTCATTTGAATATTCATTTGTATTCATTTGAATATTCACCAAACAAATAGTTACCGTCCCAAAATGACATACCAAACGAATAAAAAGTGTGATATTTTGAGAGAGAAATACCGTCCCAAAACGACACACCGAACGAATAAAAACGCGATCTCAAAGAGACGTCTCCACGGCGTATCGTCTCCGATAATAGCAGCAAGACGATCGCGCTCTCCTAGCTCGGCCATAACCTCCCAATCTACGGCCTTTAGATGACCGATCTTCATACGAATAAATTTTGAGCACTTAGCGTGCTCAATGGAACCGGCCTCAAACTGCAGCCAAGGATGCTCAGCAATATGGTCAACAACGTCAGTCTCAATATCAGAATCGGAAGACATATCTGCATAAGAAAACAAATAGGTCAAAAACAACGTATACGTATATATATATATACATATACATATACATATGTATATGTATACATAAATGTATATGTATACATATATGTGTATGTATATGTATATGTGTATGTATATGTGTTGATGGTTCTTAAACGGTCTATAAAAATAAACTAAATTAACTAACCTAGACTTAAACGAGACACTCAAATTTTACCCTAAACGACCTAGACCTAGAACACAAAATAGGCAAGTGTACCTATCGCGTGTAGAACAGATTAAGGAAGAACGGGAATCGAACCCACGAGACACTAGAAATAGAAAAACCTAGATTCAACTAAAGGAATAACAATTAATTATAAGATTGGGGGGGGTTTTCAATTAGCAACTAAAGACTAAAATTAATAATTAAAAGAAATGAACTAAGAAGTGCAGAAATGAACACAAAGATGACTGATTTAAAGGTACTGATTAATTGAATGAACACTATCTAGATAGAATCCTAGTTGAGATGCATGAATGTAAGAATGGTTCAGAATTATGAATGGGTTGGTTTTCTAAAGATACATATCCTAAGGAAGACTTAGTGGATCCCAGACCATTCACCGGGTGTGACCAAAATGACCCCTAAAGACATGTGTTATGCTTACCAACGGCTAAGTTTTCCTTCCAGTTAACTAAGCGATATTAAAGTACCAGATAGGTGTTGGACAAACTAGTCTAACATACCACAAACATTTAGCATGCAAGAGGTGACTTGATTATGGTCTAATTAAACATGATTAACAAGATTATCAAATTACCAGATTTGAACTGCTTAACAGTTATCAATTAACCTAGAATCTAATAACCAAGATCAATCAACTAACCTTTATCTTCCAATTTCCAGTTAAGATACACATTGATTTCTTATCCAAGTACACATGCAATCCTAAGACTTTACTACGTCTAGCAAAATCCCTAGTAAACCACAAACACCAAGTCATGTGCTAGATATGATAACCACAATTGAAAGACATTCATAGGCTAATCATATAGGATAAACATGCATTCAAGAACAGAAATCAATACATAATACTCATTCAATTCAACCAAAATCAAGTCTTTTACAATAATATCAACCATTCATCAATTCAACCATTCAAACATCCACAATCATCAACTAATCATCATTCTAGATAGTGTATAAAGACTTAGCTACTCATAATCAGATCAAAACAGTGACAAAACTCAGATTCAATCAAGTTATACATCATGTTCAAATAATCAAACAATAACGACGGAGATTAAAACCCGAAATCAAGAACGTTGATGATCCTAGCTTCAATTCTTTGCTCCAATGACTCCAATATGCTCAAAATCGCCTCTCTCCTTCGTCTTCAGCCGCTCTCAGTTGTTATTTCGTAATTAGGGTTCAAAAACGACTTAAACAACACTTAAACATGTTTTTCACGTCTGAGGGGCCCTCGCGTCGCGCGAGGGAAAACCAATTTCCACGTCGCGCAGCGCGAGGAGGTTAATTTCTTGAAATCTGACGCGGTGGCATTTTTGTAAATAAACTGAACTTCTGAAGGCCTCGCGCTGCGCGACAGAAAACACAATTACCCGTCGCGCGACGCGAGAGGGGGGATTTTTTTCAAAATGTTTTTTCTTTTTTTCTGTTGACTCATCTGTCGCCCGCAACGCACCCGGAACCATAGTTTTCTTCAATTAAGCATATTTCCACCTTCTTGTACTCAAAAACCTACACAAACACGAAATACTAAGTAACAAACTAAAAATGAGACGAAATCTAAGCTAAACGACTCGAAAAACGAATAAAATATGCATAGAAAATCGATGTATTTTGCAATACATCAAATATCCCCACACTTGACCCTTTTTCGTCCCTGAAAAAAAAAAAACATTTTATTATATATTTACAATCAGAGACTTGAAACCAATTAGGAACAAAATAAGTTGAAAAAGAAATTGAATCTTGGTTATTGTTTAACAAAACATCCTAGCACTAGCAAATCAGGTCCCTCTATCATGTTCGCTATTAAGTTCAAGTGAGCAAACTGGGTATGTCTAAAAGATCTCACACCTAGGAAACCACTAGTTACCAGTGTATATTTTTAATGAAAGGCAGAAGTCAAACCATTTAGGTTGTTCTAACCGCTATAACCTGAAAAACTAACATATCTAATAGAAGCTCATATTCACATGTGAAAGTGAATGAAATGAATGATATGAACATATACAAATCTTCGGGTTAACCTACAGACTCTAGACCCACAATGTCCCACAATTGCTCACAATTTGTCACTCACACTCGGCTAATTTCTGGAACTAGTGTAAAAGGCACTAGCATTTTCTGTGTACACTCAAAACCAAACATAACAGGATATTATCATAAGCTGTAAAGGAATCCAGTCTCCACTTCTACGAACGAAACTTGCACAAATCAAGTAGGACTTAAATAGGGCTGTAACGAGGCTAAGGTTTACGGTAGGAAACACAAAGGAAAACAAACGAAAGGTGATTAGATGGACACGGTTTTACTAGGCCAACACAATGAACAAATGCTAAATGAAACAAAACCGGATCATATTATGGATCCGTATCCACTAAACACCACTAAACATCCATACTTGCATCTTTTTCTTTTCTTTTCTCTCTCTCTTTTTTTTTTTTTTTTTTTTTTTTCAATTTTACAAAAACGAAATACAATGAAATAAACATAACTGCAAATATACTAGACACTAGCTCAACCGGTTCATCTAAACACACAGGCCAAAACAGATAGGTTTAAACACACAAAAGGCTAAGGCTCACGGGTTAATAAACAAAGAAAAAGAATAACACAAAGGCTCAGACGGGTGAACTAGGGGATAAACATTTAAGGGTAAGAAAGAAAAACAGGCTTCAAACAAGGCTCAAATCCTAAATGCCTCTATCACTTCTGTGCAAGTTCACATTCAAAGTCTCAACTAGCATATCCTAGACAAGTTCTAAAATATACAAGTTATGTGGTATTCACTCAGTCAAGCAGATGCATAATGAATGCATATAAACAATGAGAACAAAAAAGCTAACCTCACCAAATGAAACTGAAAGGAAAAATTGGGTCTAAATTGCGGAACATTTGTAAGTCTATTATCCCTAGATTACACCTTCAATTTACATGTTCCTTTTTTTTTTTGAATTCAATGGGGCGCCACTAATTTTCTAATTTATTTGCATAAAAAGAATAGTAGTGTGCTAGATTTGTGAGTAATAAGCTTCTATTAAACAGTTAGTTTAACAACCTATAGGGGTGCCTTAATTTCTTAACACTTGGTTTCTCGTTTCTCCTAGGATGAGTACCCACAAGACCTTCCCGTTTTTAATTAAGTGATTTAGGAACACTTAGGAGACATTTCAAAGCTAGCTGGATTAACCAAAGACTCACTAATCAACCTATTATTATTATTTTTATTATTATTATTAATTTTTTTTTTTTTTTTTTTTTTTTGACTCAACCGACACTATATACAGACTCGAACGACAGTTACCCATCCCCACACTTGAACATTGCATTGTCCCTAATGCAGAAATGAAAATCTGACCCAAACAACTAAAAGAAGAAAAACAAAAACTAAAACTAAAAACTAAAAACAAAGAAAAGAAAATAAAACAAAGATAAACTGGAAAAGACTTAGCTGGTAAAGTATAGGAAGACTGTCATGTGCCAGTCTTATCCAGAAAATGCCTTCCAATTTGAACGTGCTCAGCAAATAACTTCCAATCTCACACACGAGCAAAAGCGGCCACCATTCAATCATTCTAAACACTTAAACATAAACGAAAGGTCACCACATCACAGTCATAAAGTGCAAAGTCTAAAACTCCAACCCAACCGACCCATAACCATGAAATATGTCTAGAAATATCACATACAGACCAGGATATCATAAAAACATCATCAAAGAAAAATAATAACCCAAACAAAATAAGAATAATCATCATGCTGTCTTCATGTCCAACTACTGAGGTGGTGGCGGCTGATCTGGCCCACGAAAGAAATCAGGAATATCCATGTGCATGTTCCTCATCATGTACCTCAGAGCCTCTTCGTTCCGCTGCTGGTTCTTTTCCATAATATTTCTCATCTCACCAAAATCTGCATGCAATTGATCATGCAACTGACCAAACCTGTAATCCATAGAATCATACAAACTGTTCAAAGTAAGTGGCTCTGGGGCGGGCTCCCTACGTGCATACTGCTGCCCCGGCAGCTCTCCCCTATGTAGTGGTCTCTGTACACGAGGAGGCAAACCCATATGCATCGCCTCGGCTGCATCAGTACCCTCAGGGGGATGTACCTGTGGTCCCTCAATATCATCTTCCCACTGTGGCGGATCAGTGTATGTCCAAATACCCGCCTTCCTCAGCTCTCGAGCACCAAAAGGTACAGTATCAGGACCCCTAATCATCAATTCTCGATCATACCTGTCAAACACACCCAGACTCTCAGCAATCCGAGTGATATAGGGTCCCATATCCAGTCCTGCCCTAGCACCACCACGCCTACCTCTAGCGAAGGACCATGCTAACAAACAAGCAAAATTTACTGTCCTACCTTCCACCATACACATCATGCAAAACAGATCTCTCCAAGTCACCTTATCCTCTCCAGACTTTCTCGCAATGATGGTGCAACTCAAAATCTTAAAAATGTACCTCAAAATTTTATCTTTGATATCTGTACCCACCATGGCGTTAGAAAATGAGGTAGACGATATGGTGGACCAGAAACGTGCAAGGTCGAACTCGGTCAAACAACATTCTTTACCCTCAGATTCCTTGAAAGCACCTCGCAAACCAGTAATAAATTCTGGGGTAGTTATCTCCTCTACTGTATAGAACCCAGTATGAACCGCAAACTGTGGAATAGACATCTCGTGTGTATGTCTACCCAAAGCAAAGACACTGCATCGGGTTCATCAAAGCTACCCTCCTTCCAATGAAAGGTGGATAAAAACTCACCGTAGGCTCTGCATACTGTGGTCCATCACACTTCAATACCTCCCTCCATTTTCCACTAACCCATCTCTCAATTTTTTCAAACTTACCCATTTGCCTCAACACATCCCAATTCATATTCCTATGTTGCATCAAACTAGTTCTAACGAACTTAGCAGCTTTATTTCTCTCATCAGTCCCCAGTTTAAACTGTAGCAATGTATGTGCCCCCAAAACAGTGGTGTGGGTGACCGGTATTACCTCTCGTTCCTCATACAAAATCTTTCTCTTTTTTTCTTGCCATTGATGATGTTCCTGATCAGCTGGGTCACCACGGGTTCTTGGCTTTGTTCCCCTTCTCTTCTTTGATGGTCCTGCCTCCGACATGCCTGAAAAACAAGGAAAAATACAAGGCATTAGCAATTACAGCAACTCACAGACTATTTTTTGTTTTTTGTTTTTTTTTTTTTTTTTGTTTTTTTTTTTTTTTTTTTTTTTTTATGTGGAAACACCCGTATAGCATTTCGTTCGCGGATGTAACCTGTTAAAATAAAAATTTAAATTAAAAACTAGAAAGTTGAGGTTACCGTCACAATTTGATAAATGTTAGACTAAATCTCGCCCGAATGGAGATTGAGTACGAGCGAGATGGTCTTGAACCTATTAGAATCATAAAAGTAATACCCCAAACACAAAAAGACTCAAACTAACCTAAAACATGCAAAAAAAAAAAAAATAAAACAAAACAAACACAAATTAAGCATATAAACCTAGAAAAGACTCATGTTACACACACATCTACCCCATCGCGGCACTTTAATTGTCCTCAATTAAATCTCAAGTGCCCATCAAATGAAACCAAGCGATCCCGAACCTTATAATTTAAAAATGAAGACAATTGGAAATTTTTTTTGTTCGGGTTGTTAAACTCCTCCTAAGAGAAAAGGATTTACCCAGAAAATTTCCGGTTTCAAAGCATAGAAATGCTCCACCATATCAACAATCTACTATTTATCATGCAAGTTCGCAGATAAAACAGATACACCTATGAACAGATACAGAACAAACGAACTATCCAATGAAATAAACATACTTAAACGAAATACAATAAGCAAACGAACCCGTGCAATAAGCAAACCTATGAACTTAACAAACGAACAAACAGAAAAGTTGATGTATAACTGGAAATAAACAAACGAACCTAGGTGTATCTGTTAATGCACCATCCAAACAAACGAACTTAACTAGAATAAGCAAGAACCATCCAAACGAACTATTAATGCATCCCGGCTTAACAATGTGCAATAGTATGTACCATTCCAGAAAACAATCACAATGTATCAAACCTATGAACTTAACTCCACCATTATATGCTAAAAACATCAACTTTTGCATCCCATAATCACCAAACTAGAAAGTTACTTAAACTAACACCCAAATCAGAAAACTAAACTAGAATAAGAACAAGAAATCATACCTGCAATGTTAGGGCAATGCAATGTTCAAGTGTGGGGATGGGTAACTGTCGTTCGAGTCTGTATATAGTGTCATGCCCTTAATTACAGTTCCATCTGCCAGGAAGTTTGCCAAGTCAGTAAACCACGGGAAGCCTTGCTGCTCGGCTTTCACAAAACTCAAAGACTCGTGAGGGAATCTATCTCCTATCACCTCCTCACGCAACTCCTCTCTATTCGGATCCTCCAACCTAGATAGGTGATCCGCTGCAACATTCTCCGCCCCCTTCTTATCCTTGATCTCGATGTCGAACTCAGATAGCAAAAGGACCCACCGTATCAGACGAGGTTTGGCATCTTTCTTCGCGAAAAGGAATCGCAATGCCGCATGATCAGTGTAAACGATGGTCTTCGAAAGCACGAGATAAGAACGGAATTTATCAAATGCAAAGACAACTGCTAGAAGTTCCTTCTCAGTGGTGGTGTAATTCTCTTGAGCTTCATTGAGTGTCTTGCTAGCATAATAGATCGGATGGAAGTGCTTGTCCTTCCTCTGTCCTAAGACCGCCCCAACTGCATAATCACTCGCATCACACATGAGCTCGAAGGGTAAGCTCCAGTCGGGGGCCACTAGGATAGGAGCATTGGTCAGTTGCTCCTTCAAAAACTCAAAAGCCTTAAGACATTCCTTGTCAAAGACAAAAGGAACATCTTTCTCAAGAAGACGGGTCATAGGACGGGTGATCTTAGAAAAATCTCTAATGAACCTACGATAGAAACCCGCATGACCTAAGAAACTACGAATGGATTTCACGTTAGTCGGTGGAGGAAGCCTAGAAATAGTATCTATCTTAGCTCGATCAACCTCTATACCCTCACGCGAAATCTTGTGACCTAGAACGATGCCTTCTGTCACCATGAAGTGACACTTCTCCCAATTAAGCATGAGATTTGTCTCAATACACCTCTGTAACATCCTCCCGAGGTTCTCGAGACACGAATCAAATGAAGCACCATAAACAGAGAAGTCGTCCATAAACACCTCCATGGACTTCTGAAGCATGTCCTGAAAGATGGCTACCATGCACCTCTGAAAAGTAGCTGGAGCGTTACATAACCCAAATGGCATACGGCGGTATGCAAAAGTCCCGTCGGGGCATGTAAAGGTGGTTTTCTGCTGGTCCTCGGGTGCGATAGGAATCTGGAAGTAACCAGAGAAACCATCGAGAAAACAGTAGAACTGCTGACCCGACAAACGCTCCAACATCTGATCAATGAAAGGAAGAGGGAAATGGTCTTTCTTGGTAGCATCATTCAGCCTCCTGTAGTCGATGCAGACTCTCCAACCAGTCACTGTACGGGAAGGGATTAACTCATTTTTCTCATTCACCACCACTGTCATCCCTCCCTTCTTAGGGACTACCTGCACCGGGCTAACCCAATCGGAATATGGAATCGGATAGATAACTGCAGCTTCAAGGAGCTTCTCCACCTCCTTCTTAACAACCTCCTGCATCTTCGGGTTTAACCGTCTCTGAGGCTGAACTACAGGCTTGTACTCATCTTCCATGAGTATCTTATGTGTACAAAATGAAGGGTGGATACCCTTAATATCACTAAGTCGCCACGCAATAGCCTCTCTATGTGCCTTGAGCACATCTATCAACCTCTCCTTCTCAACATCCGTCAAATGGGAAGAGATAATGACAGGAAATGATTTCTCACCACCCAAGAAAGCATACTCTAAGTGAGAGGGGAGCTCCTTGAGCTCAAGGGGTCGTGGTTCTTCACCCGAGGGATTCTCTCTCTCCTCCTCGGGAACATCAACAGCAGCGAGCGACTCAAATGCTCAACTGGCTCGCTTTCTGGGAAGACCTCATCCTCAACTACCGCTCCTCCTCATCTAACTCGTGTGAAGGCAGCAGGTCTGCTCCAAATGTACTCAAGACATCGATCCATTTGAGTGAAAAATGAATCAATGAAGTAAACAGAATCGTCTTGAGCACCCGAGTTCTTCATCGCCTTTATGACATCAAAGGTGACGGCCTCATCCCCTACACGAAGTGTAATCTGACCGTCATAAACATCGATCAATGCCTTCGCGGTTCTCAAAAAGGGGCGTCCCAAAATGAGTGGGACCTGATCGTCAGCCTCCATGTCCAGAATAACGAAATCCACGGGGAACACGAACTTATCAACCTTCACCAACAGATTCTCCACAATGCCCCGTGGATATTTGACAGATCGATCTGCCAAAGAGATACTCATGCGCGTTGGAGTCGGATCTCCAAGGTCTAGCTTCTGATAGAGAGAATATGGCATCAAGTTGATGCTAGCCCCAAGATCAGCCAACGCGTGGTTCACAGTAGAACTACCAAACAAACACGGGATAGTGAATATACCCGGATCTGCTAATTTCTCCGGTAGCTTACTTTGAACCACCGCAGAGCAATGTGCACTAAGAGAGACAGAAGATAGGTCCTCTAGTTTCTTCTTATTAGTAAGAAGATCCTTAAGAAATTTAGCATACTTAGGCATATACTGGAGGGCCTCGATAAACGGAAGATTGACCTTAAGTTGCTTAAACAGCTCTAAGAAATGCCCATAATCCTTAGCATATTTTTGATGCTTCAGACGCTCAGGATACGGGACTCGAGTCAAATCTACCTCGTGAATCTTCTTCTCAACCGACTCTTTCTTCTTCTCAACAGACTCTTCGTTCGACGCGGTACTTGCTGGGATTACCCTCTTTTGCGTCCCCCCGGGAGTCTCCATCTCAATCTCTTCATCCATCACTTCTTCATCTTCAGGTGGTGTCACTTCCTTCTCTCCTCCTCTGCCACTACGAGTAGTCACGGCCTTTGCATGTGCATTCGGGTGTGTGTAAGTGTTAGCGGGGAGAGGACCTATCGGGTTCTGATCTAACTTCTTAGAAACCTCACCTACGACACGCTGCAAATCTAAGAAAGCGGATTGCTGATTCTTAAGAAGAATATCATGCTCATCCAGACGCTTCTGTGTAACCTGATCTCGAGTAACCAACTGGTTCAGCATCTGTGACTGGTTCATCAACAAATCCTCTATTTCTTCATTCCATCCCCACTACTACCTGAACTACTACCTATATCACCTCCAGCAGGCTGAGTGTGCTGCCTCTGCTGAAAACCCCGGTGGATTTCCTCCTGATCTCCAACCGAAGTTAGGGTGTCCTCTCCACCCGTATGCACCACCAACTCCTCTTCCCTGACCACTAATAAAATCTACCTGCTCCTGTGCCACCAACGGGCAGTCTATGGTGTCATGTCCTCCTCTACACATCTCACATTTGTTCACACTCATCTGCAGATTTTTGATATCTTTTCTGAGAGCCTCAAGAGCAGCTGCCATGCTAGTATCAGTAGTGACCTGATGAACACCCCTCGAGGTCACGGGGGCTCTAGCCTCAGGAATGGAATTCCTGGAATGTGGACTTTGCTGCCCAGCAAGTGCAAAGCTCTCAAACATCTCCTCACACTCTTCTGCAGTCTTCTTCTCCATGATGTGACCTCCCGCTGCAGTGTTGAACATTTGTTGAGTGGAATAAGTGAGACCATTATAGAACTTCTCAATGAGTGCCCAATCAGTTAAACCGTGCCGGGGGCAACGGCTGCGCAGGTTGGTGAATCTCTCCCATGCCATGTGATAGGGCTCATCAGGATCCATTTTGAAAGAGTGAATTTGTTCCCTAAGTCTGGCAGCTCTGGAAGGAGGATAATATTTCTTGAGAAACTTATCCTTCAGATCCTCCCATGTAGTGATGGAATCCTGGGTTGAGTCTCGAGCCAAGTGTTAGCTCGAGCCTGCAGAGTAAAAGAAAGAGACGAAGGTAGATTGCCTCCTTCGTTGCACCATGGATATTAAACGTATCGCAGATACGAATAAAACGTGACACGTGTCCTGGTGCATCCTCATCAGCCAGTCCATGGAACTGGGTGGCGTTAGTGATGGTGGACATCACATAAGAAGGAATTTGCCAATTGTTGGCAGCATCGACATTAGGACAGGTGATAGCAGACCTACCACCTGTGATGCCATCACTAGCTCGCTGATGGACAGTGCGCCTAGGAGGAGGGGGATTGTCAC
>CM044001.1:86027970-86123476 GCA_024085815.1 Flaveria linearis
GGGGTGTCGATTTATAAAACTGGGTGTCTATTTATTAGGACCCTTATTTTTATTGGTCTCTAGACATTTTAGGTAATTAAATTCCCCTATTATGAAAGATAGACTGTCATGAACAGTAACCACCGGCTTTTTTTCATTTAGCAACAGAAGTTTAGGTATTTACAATTCACTCCCTCTGAGTGTACACATATATAAGGTCATGTGTTTTGTGTAGAAGGAAAAAAAGGGTTTCCTGCGAAGGGGAAGGCCGTTCTTCGTGTTGTCGTTGTCGCGAGGTGCCGGCGGGTGCCGCCCGCGAACCGGCGGGTTTTGGTGTCCGGTCTATGTTCCTCATCTAACGCAAAACTCCGTCGGTTTGGTGTATTTCGTGGGGGTTGGGGGTTACCGGCGTTCCCGACTGCTACCCTCACCATTGGGTTGCCTGTCGCTTATAGGCGGACCCGGTTGCCGCCTTTACAGCGCCGGCTTACCTGGTCTATTGGCTGCGATGGTAGCCTCTCGGTTCCCATTGCCGATCTGAACATGCAGAGGTCTTCTTGGTGATAAAAGTACGGATCGGGTTACGGTTGGTGGTCTCGCCTTGCTGACTGTCACCGGCGAGTGACTGTGCGATTGTTATCTCTGTCCGAAGGCCCCTAGGTTTTCGACGGCGTGCAACGGTGTTCCTGCCGACGGCGGCGGCGGTCACCCACTAGGGTTTCTTGATCTGGTGGTCTGCGGGCCGGAATGCTGCCGCCCGATTGTTGTTCTCCGGCAGGCGCATATTGTGGCTTGTCGATTTTGTTTTATTTGGGCATTTCTACACTTGACCATTGTCAGCGGTGGTGGCTCACTACCTCCATGAGGTTAATGGTGGGGTGGCGATATTACTGATCGTGATCTGGTCTGAGTCGATGACGACGAGTTCTTACTCATCCGAGACTGATTATGCTTGGGTATGTTGTTTCAGTTTTTTTTCATTCGTGGCTATGATCAAAATGCAACCATGTTGGTTGTAATGGCTAGGCGACAGTTTGCGGGACGCAGCCACAACCAAATTGTGTTTCTGAGCCCGATTCCGGTCGCTTTATAACTTGTTGAAATTAACCTTTTGTATAAACATTAGTCGTGGGCGATGACGATTAGTGAATGGCCTTTGACATTGTTGTTTTGGCGTGGTAAACAGTTAGTTTGCAGCCACAACAAACTGGCATTTCCGAGCCTTCTTTTAAGTTATTTAAATGTCGATTCAACCCCGCCGTGAAGCGCGGGGGAAAACTAACTAGTATTTTAAGAAAAAGTATGATGAACAGTGATCTCCAGTGTTTTGTACGACTTTTAAAGCTTGATGTACAAGCTGGTGATGCGAGCACAGTGTTTTAAAAAAAGCGTGTGGGCTTCATTTGTATACTTGTGTATGAGATCGAAATCCTTCTCAGGCGTCTAGTAGTGGTCCTTTCGCCTCCCGTGTTCGCTGGGTACCGCTGTCGCCGTTTCTAGGCTTTGTTCCACCGTTGATGCCTCCCACAGTTGTTGTTGGAATATAATTCAAGCTTCTAGAAGGCTTCTAAAGATGGATGTTACCGTTGCATGAATAAGCATGCATTGCATGCACGTGTGATTTGTTATGTTTGTTCCTAGTCTTACGTTCGTTTCCTGTTTACTAGGCATAAGTTGTTAGTTTGATTTTGTTCTTTGTTTACGTTATGTGTAAGCTCTATTTAAGAGATCATTCGTATGAATAATATGTATCCATTCAATCTCTTTCACGATCAATAGTTAACTTGGTTGCTCCAACAGTTGGTATCAGAGCATACCAGGTTGCACGATTGATCTTACTACTCTCTCAATTCACTCTTTGCAATGGCCTTGAATCCAAACAGTGGAATTCCCTCTACTCATATTCCTATCTTTAAAGGAGAAGGATATGAGTTTTGGAAAATCCGAATGAAGACAATTATTATGTCACAAGATCTCTGGGACTTTGTGATCAATGGTTATGATGAAGCGGATGGTGACAGGACTCGGTTACGTGAACATAAAAGAAAGGATGCTCGTGCGCTATCACTGATTCAATCTGGCGTGCATGATGAAATATTCTCACGAATAGCCGGTGCCACTACTTCCAAACAAGCATGGGTGTTGCTTCAAACTGAATATGAAGGTGATTCGAAGGTTCAAATGGTGAAGTTACAAACTCTACGTCGTGAGTTTGAAACTTTAATCATGAAGGAAGGTGAACCCGTAGCTGATTTTCTTTCAAGAGTTATGAGGATTGTCAATCAGAAAAGAGGTTTTGGAGAGGATGTGACAGATCAGATCGTTGTAGAAAAAGTGCTGAGAAGTTTACCAGGAAAGTGGGATCACATAGTAGCAGCCATTGAGGAATCAAAGGATCTCAGTAAACTTACGTTTGATCAACTCATGGGGTCACTACAGGCCCATGAAGCACGAGTAAACAGAAGCCAGTCCATGACAGTTGCTGAGGAGCAGGCCCTCAAAACCCAAACAAACGAAGAAGATTCAAGTTTGTTTACTAAAGGGAGAGGGCGAGGGGCACCACGCGGCCGTGGACGTGGAAGAGGTAGAGGGAATGGACGAGGTAGAGGTGTGCAATGCTACAATTGCAACAGATTTGGCCATATGAGCAAAGATTGCTAGAATGAGTATCAAGCATCTCCTGCTCTTGGTGATGAACAAGAAGAAGAAGAAGGACAATTGTTTATGGTAATGGAGACCAATGACAACAAGGCTGATGTGGATCACTCTCTCATTTCCTCCAATGCTGTTGTAAGTCCTTCAAACATATGGTTTCTTGATAGTGGTTGTTCAAACCATATGACAGGTCAATATTCATTGTTTAAACATATTGATAAGACAAATACTATGGGAGTACGGATTGGGAACGGCAAAAGAATTTCTGTTGAAGGAAAGGGGGTTGTAAAGTTAAGTACTGGGGCTGGAAAGTATAAGACTATTACTGATGTACAATATGCCCCAGCTTTAGGGTATAACTTGTTAAGTGTTGGTCAGTTAATGAAAGCAGGTCACAGGCTTGTGTTTGATGATGGGGCATGCACAGTAACAAAGAAAAGCACAGGTGCAACAGTGTGTACAATACCAGTTGCCAACAATAACACCTTTCCACTTGATCTCTCAGGCTCAAAAGATGCAGCCTTAAGTGCCATAAATGATGATTCCTATTTATGGCACATGAGGTTTGGTCATCTTAATAAGAGGAGTTTGCAAAGCCTGAGTTCTAATCAACTAGTGTATGGGCTACCCAAGATTACTCAGTGGGGTGTGTGTGAAGGATGTACTCAAGGAAAGCAGACAAGAGCCTCTTTCCCCACATGTTTATCTAGAGTGACTCAATGTCTGGATCTGATCCATGCAGATGTATGTGGACCCATGCCCACAGAATCCTTGGGAGGTAGCAGGTATTTCCTATTGTTTATTGATGATTATAGTCGTATGACTTGGGTATATTTTTTGAAGCAAAAGTCAGATGTATTTGAGAAGTTCAAACTATTTAAAGCAAAAGTTGAGAATGAAAAGGGCATGAAGATAAAGGCACTGAGAACTGATAGAGGAGGAGAGTTCTGTTCCAAAGAATTCATGTCATTTTGTGAAAATGAAGGCATAAGAAGAGAATTAACTGCTCCCTATACTCCAGAGCAGAATGGAGTACCAGAAAGAAAGAATAGAACTATTGTTGAAATGGCTATGAGTATGCTTCATGCAAGGAACTTGAGCCATGTGTTTTGGGGAGAAGCTGTTGCAACTGCTGTGTATCTCAGGAATCTTTCACCCACTAAAGCTGTCAATGAGGCAACACCTTTTCAAGCATGGTATGACAGGATACCATCTGTCCACCATCTAAAGGTGTTTGGCTGTGTGGCTTATGGGTTGATTCCTAAGCAACAAAGAAGAAAGCTGGATAACAAGTCTTGCAAGTGTATCTTTATAGGGTACTCTCCAACCTCTAAAGCATACATGCTCTATGACCCTCTCAAGAAATGTGTAATCACCAGCAGGAATGTGGTGTTTGAAGAAAGTGCAAAATGGAACTCCAATGTAGAAGACAAGTATGGTCTCCCACGTGAGTTTGTCTACATGTGGGAGTCTGACAGCCCAAGTGGTGCAGAAAGTAATGAAGAAACAAGTGAAAGCAGTGGAGAAACACTTGGTGCAAGTGGGAGTACAGAGACCCATACCACTGCTACAGCAGATGGGGTACAAGCAACAGGGGTAAACAGTCAACATAGCAGTACTAGTACACCCACTACTAGCACTGCTGTACCTACTACATATGGGCAACCAAAAGTGAAGTCTATTAATGACCTCTATCAGTCAACTGTGCCTCTAGAACCGGAGCAAATCCAACAGTTATATGAATGCCAACTTGTTCTCTCCTCTATGGAACCAACAAGCTATGAAGATGCAGCCTCTTGCAAAGAATGGAAAGAAGCAATGCAACAAGAATTGCAGTCTTTTGAAAGGCATCAAACTTGGTCTCTCACTGAGTTACCAAGTGATAAGCAGGCTATTGGTTTGAAATGGGTGTATAAGGTGAAGCTTGATGCGAGTGGGAGAATACATAAGTACAAGGCTAGACTTGTAGCCAAGGGATATGCTCAAGAGTATGGGGTCAATTATGAAGAAACCTTCTCTCCGGTGGCAAGATTTGAAAGCATCAGAATTATTATTTCTCTAGCTGCTCAGCAGGGATGGGAAATCTATCAATTAGATGTCAAGTCTGCATTTTTGAATGGTCCATTACAAGAAGAGGTATATGTTACTCAGCCACCAGGTTTCTTGGTTCAAGGGGAGGAGCATAAGGTGTATAAGTTACATAAAGCATTGTATGGGCTCAAACAGGCTCTAAGAGCATGGTATGATCGAATTAATGACTATTTACATGCTAACTCATATGAAAGAATTGCAAGTGAGCCTACTGTGTACATCAAGAAGGTTAGCACAATTGATTTAATCATTATATGTATTTATGTTGATGATATCATATATACTAGCTCCTCTAAAGATCTTCTCATAGAGTTCAAGAATAATATGATTAAAGAGTTTGATATGACTGATCTTGGAAAGTTGGCATACTTTCTCGGATTGGAAATTATACAAACAAAGGCTGGTGTGTTTGTATCACAAAAGAAGTATGCTACTGATTTGCTGAAAAAGTTTGGTATGTGGGGCTGCAAAGGAGCTATAACACCAATGAACAAAGGAGAGAAACTATATGACAACAACCCAACAGGGAAAGTAGATGGACAGATGTATAGAAGTTTGGTGGGTGGTTTGTTGTATCTCACTCATACTAGACCTGAACTTGCTTTCTCTGTTGGTTTCATTGCAAGATATATGCAAAATCCACTACCTCAACATGTTGGTGCAGCAAAACGAATTTTGAGGTATGTTGCAGGTACACTTGAGTTTGGAATATGGTATGAAGCAGGTGTTGAGATAAAGCTTGAAGGTTATACAGATAGTGATTGGGCAGGCTCAAGTGATGATAGAAAAAGCATATCTGCTTATGTTTTTTCTATTGGTAGTAGTGCAGTGGCCTGGAGTTCCAAGAAGCAGCCAATAGTTGCTCTATCATCTACAGAAGCTGAATATGTGTCGGCCAACAATGCTGCTTGTCAAGCTATATGGATGAGGCAGTTACTTGAAGAATTGGGTTACAAACAAATAAACCCAACTGCGATTTTCTGTGATAATTTATCTACTATTTTCTTGTCCAAGAACTCAGCTTTACATAATCGCAGTAAGCACATTGATATCAAGTTTCATCATATCAGAGATCTGGTAAAGACTGATCAAATTGTCCTTAAGTCATGCTACACACAAGATCAAGTTGCTGATGTAATGACCAAGCCTCTTGGTCCAGAACAATTCTGCTACTTAAGGGAGATGCTTGGAGTTAGAAAGCTTGAATTAAAGGAGGGTGTTGGAATATAATTCAAGCTTCTAGAAGGCTTCTAAAGATGGATGTTACCGTTGCATGAATAAGCATGCATTGCATGCACGTGTGATTTGTTATGTTTGTTCCTAGTCTTACGTTCGTTTCCTGTTTACTAGGCATAAGTTGTTAGTTTGATTTTGTTCTTTGTTTACGTTATGTGTAAGCTCTATTTAAGAGATCATTCGTATGAATAATATGTATCCATTCAATCTCTTTCACGATCAATAGTTAACTTGGTTGCTCCAACAGTTGTTTTGTACCACCGCCACCATTTCAGGGTCATATTCCACTGTTGATTGTGCGTAAAATGTTTGCAGAGTAAGAGCCCTTCTCTAGCGTGTGGTGGTGGTCGGTCAGCCTTCGATAGCCGTTGTGTGTCTTCTCCGTCGTCTTAGGCATATATTCCTGCCGCCTTGTGGAGGTGGTGAATGAGGTTGGCTCGATTTTCAACTCTGATTTAGTCTCCCTATTTATGTTGTCGACAACGATGGTCTCAGTGGTGATGTCGGTTAGGTCGGTTGCATGTCCGTACGTGTGCGATCTTTATTTGAGCTTGCCTTGACCTCAGATCCGATTTGGTCTCCCCATTACCGTTGTCGACGGTGATGGTCTCGGTGGTGATCTCAGATTGGTTGGTTTCACGTTCGTGTGTGATCTTTGTTTGAGATTGCCCCGACCTCATATCTGATTTGATTTTTTTGGTGGGTGGTGGTTCATCTGTTGTCAAACCAGTTCCCATTTGTGATCGACGTGGTGTTGTAGGCTCTTTCTATATGTTTATGGTGTCGTCGACTGCTCGTGCCCTTTTGGATCTGGTTTGATTTGGCTTTTAGGCTGTGGATGTCGATGCTGTTTTGGTCGTTTCTTGCTGTCAATGATGCTAGCCTTATGTTTACCTGAGACTTCCTTGTCGTCAATGATACTGAGCTTTAGCTCTTCTGAGATGTTGGCTTATTTGACTTTGTTACTAATATTGATGATGATCATCATCTATTCATCTGAGACCCTGTTGGATTCTACCCCATCTGCTGTGCGGACCCAGAAATTTTTTTCTCCGGGGTCGTAATTTTTTTCATAGAGGTCGTAAAATTTTTTCATAGGAGTCGAAGTTGAAAAATACACGGGGTCAATTGAAAAACGTCAATACACGTTACAGATAAAAAAAAATCTGCGGGGTCGGTTGACCCCTCCCCACGTAAGGTAAGTCCGCCACTAGTTACAGGTTAGGGTTTGCTGATACTTTGTTACTTTGTTGGTGATATGGTTGTGTTGGGTAACATTGTTGTTTGTTGTTGTTGATGATGATGGAGATTTATTCGTATGAGACACTTCGTTTTGGTTATTAGACAGGTTGTGATAATACACCGATGTCGTTGTTGTGGCTTAGCAGTCATTTCCGGTGTGCAGCCGTAACTAGGAATCAGTTCTGAGCTGTAAGCCTCGACTTATCTCGTTCTTAAAACGTGCAATGCGCATTATGCTCAAACCCTAGTTTAATCAAATAGTTTTCTGTTTGATACTATACATATACTATTTTGATTTCCATATTCAGATCATTATCTAGTGGTTCAAACGAATAAATCAATCGGATAAACCTCAGTTTGAATTAAGATCAAGTATACTTTTTCATGTGTATTTTTTCATGAACCAAATAAAGAAGAAGTAGAGAGATGACCAAAATGTTTAGAAAACATTTTTATAGGGGATGGGCAAAAACTGCCTTTAAGAGTTAAGATTTTGTTTAAAATAGTCATTTTTAACTAAAATTTGAAAATAATTTCTAGTGAAATACAAAACAGTTTTATCAAAATAAAAAATTTCAAGCTCTGTCCTTGTACCCACAAGGGTTACCGACCCTTGGACCTCGCTACCATGGGCTCTGGCCCCAACCGACGTTGGGGGGCATTGGAACACCCAATGCTTAGGGGTGCTACCCCGTATGAGATTCTAATGTCAAAGATAAGGTTGTAAACAAACCGAACGTTCAACGAATAGCTCGTGAACCATTCAGCGGGAAGTTCATTTATGTTCGTTTGTTTAATTAATGATCGAAAACGAACACGAATAAGAAAATTATGTTCGTTTAGTTAAATGAACGAAAATGAACATAGGCTGTGTTTGTTCATTTATGTTCGATAATGTGTTCGTTAATATTCTTTTGTGTTTGTTTGTTAAAACGTTTTGTTTGAGATAATTATGTTAAGTTTATTTAGCTTTGGTGGATATTAGATAATGTTTTCGATTTTAATTATAAAATCAATATATGATGTTTTGTATTTGTTTATTTTAGAAAATTCCGTTTGTGTTCATTGATGTTTATGAATAATTTTGTTCGTTTGTTTATGTTAATGAATACTTTATGAACAAATTCATTTTCTTAATGAACAAACACGAACAAGAAATCTTATTCGGTAAGTGTTCAAGGTGAGCACGAACAAAGCCCCCGTTTGTATTCATTGGTTTGTTTGCAGCCCTAACCAGATATCATAATAGATTTAAAAAATGTGCGATCCACAGGCCACACCTACTAAATTATTTGATGAATATTATGTTAATATGAATCAACTATACAATTCAATTAAACTAAAATATGTACACATGTACGTCATCCAGTAACCCATTTCATCTAAATATATCCAGATAAGTTGATAGTCAACAAAAATTTAAAGGAGCAAAATCGATATCTACCACTGCTTAGTTTTGACAACATTAGACTCGTTGATTGTTTGACCAGCAAACACGTGCCTTTGATTTTGAGCATATAATAATCTCCATCCTTTTGTTCGACCCACATAAAGCAAGTGGCTAGGTTGCTCTACGGGAAAGAGGTAACAGTCCAATATACTTTAAAAATAATTTATAACTAGGTTGACATGAGCGGACTTAGTTTGAACGGACTGCAGTCAAAAGAGTACAGTGAATTTTTATGCGTATATGGAGACGTGTATACGTGTTTTTTGAGTGATATGATTGTGTTTTTGGACAATGATTCCATTAATTATAGAAGAGTACATATAAAACCGAAAATAAGTCTATGACTTAATCAATTAAATAACTAAATAAGCTCACTCCCACCAAATGCTCATAAAATCCATGAATTAATTAAATAAATTAGTCTACTCGCAAAAAACCTAAAAAATGAACTTGCAAATTGCATTCAACACTCAAGAGGTAGAATGATGAGTTGTTGATTGAAAGACAAAACTAAAGACTCGTCACCTAAGGGATTGTCAATAACCAACTTGTTAGTTTTTTAAAGAAAATTTCCTTCAATGAAGCATGTGAAGACGCAGTTGCGTAATCAGATGTATAATGGATACATGGATGATTGCACTTGTTATATTGCAAAAATGTTTTTTAAATAATCTTCTGTCGAAAACGTAATGCAACGTTTTG
The DNA here is from genome assembly GCA_024085815.1 of Flaveria linearis. Lineage (NCBI taxonomy): Eukaryota > Viridiplantae > Streptophyta > Magnoliopsida > Asterales > Asteraceae > Flaveria > Flaveria linearis. The sequence goes on from CM044001.1 coordinate 86,037,326, forward strand.
AAAAAAAATAAAAACTCGTAGAGAACTATTTAAATACTAATGATAATGTTTTTTATTATTGTATCATTTTTATTATAACCAACTGATCCTATCCGACCCAACAATTTTTACATCCGTTTCTATATAATAAAAGCACTTAAAAATATATAGTAAATCCATTGAAATAAATTCATAGATCCACCACTGTAGGTTGATAAAATATAAGATCAATTAATGTATATGCATGCTACTTACTACTAATGTCACTGTGTTTTAGTTCTAAACAAAGTAATATTGTTTCTGTTGATTGCTCATATATATACATCATTATCGGTCTAGATTTAATCCACAAAGGATTTGGATTGATAATAATTTGTCAAAAGTTTAAATTATTTCAAAAACGGCCAGCTATGCGCACACCATCTGAAATCTTATCCCATACTTGTTTGAAAAAACACAAACCGTTTGTGAATAAAGGGCTAACGAACGTCATCCAGTGACAGATGTTAGTTGTATGTTTGAGGATAAGGCGAAAAGGTTATTTCAGACCAAGCCTTACGTCATGTATATATGTGCAATTAAACGGCCGTTTAAAGCTTGTTTTAACTAATTGTTATTGGAATATAAATCTGTCACATAATGTTGAGCAAAATAACATAAGTTTGTTTATAAAGATACGTAAACATAAAAGAAGGGGAGAAGGGATACTAATGTGGTTAATTGAGAAATTGGGATATGACATTAATGTTCAAATAAACCTTCATCTTGATGACAAAACATATGTTACTATTGAGTGTTTAATGGTCATAAAAGGTTGGATTTATGGATAAGATCATCCGCTAAGCTGCTTACAAGTTCTATAATCTCTTCTTTATACACGCTTTGAGAAAATACCATGGAATTAATTATGGTGGACCAAAGCAATATGAATCACAAAACAATTATGACCACCATGACATGTTATTAAAATTAGTTTCTCAAGCTCACAACAGTAGCAATAAACATAAAAGAATTACCAAAGTATGATGTACATGTAGGTGATTCATATGTAGAATATATATACATCAGTAATTACACAGTTATTAATTACTAATCATCTCTAATCGAATTTTCTTATCAGATTAATATGCATCTTCCATCTTCCTCTTCAAAGGCATCCATCTTCGACTTCACACCAACATATGCAATCACCTGCCACCGTCGATGGTTATGTGGTTACCGATTAGACATGACTCTAATGCAAATGTCTTTTCTTAACCTCAGAGTCTAATCTTATCAGCTGGTACACAAGCTCAACCAATGCAAATGCCTGCATGTGTGATGATATATAACTTACTTTTATCTTTCTTATGAATAATATATACCAATCATTAACTTTAAAATATAATTATATTCTACCTTTTGATTGATGCACGCTTTTTATCATATTATAACAATTAAAGAATAGATTACGTTCTGAGATGTTAAATATGTTTCGCATGATCCGTATATAAAATCGACCATTCAACTCATCTAGGCTGCAGAAATTCAAATATGGACAAAAGGCCGGCAAGTAAAATTAAAATGGCATTTTGGAGATTAAAGGTGTAATTAAGGTCGTATATTCAACTAAAAATCTATTAAAACCATGCAGCACCACAAGCCATCCATCAGTTGTCCGATAACACAAACCACACAGCTAGCTAGCTATATATATTATTCAACTCCGTTCACAAGACCTCCAGTTCAACCCTCATGAGATTAATTAAAGGCACTAGCTTTATGTGGTTAAACAAAAGAATGAGATTGAGCGGAAGCGGTCATGATCCAATTGTGTTGCATGAGGGGCGGCGAAGCGGTAAGCCGTAAGTGCCTGTGTCTAGCTAAGGTGATCTAGGCTCGAATTTAACTTTAACTACTTTTCTACCTTAACCCCTTTGAAGGCCGCAAGTCTAAGGAAGCTATGTTCACGTGATTCACTAGTTTTCTGGTAACTGGTTCTCGTGTATGTACGAATTCTCAAAGGTGGCTAAGAGGTGAAAAAAGTACGAGGTTGGTTCAATTTGTGTCAATGATGTGTATTTATATAATATTAAATTAAAGAAGTTACCATGGATTAATATTTCATTGAAACTTACCTAATATAAATATTGTATTTTCGATCAGAACAGCCTAAAAGGGAAAATATTACAGCTTACAGAGCTGATTTTTATAAGTTTTTTGCTAAGTGGTGACGAACAAGGCAACTGCATATGATGAATTTTAGCACAGGTTTCCTTACGGTAAAAAAAACAGTTAATTCACTATAAACACTACAAGGCAACTGTTTAGTGGCATTTAGAAGTAGTGTCACTAAAAGTTACAATAGTGTCAAAATACTCACGTGTTCTACCAAGAAATAAAAAAATGTGAGCAATATGCCGTTGCTAAAGACACATTACAAAGTGAGAATACATTTTTGACTTTCATGGCAACCTCTTTCATAAAAGTAAAAGTAAAACCTAAAACTTTAACCTTTTATACACCTTTTAGAATTGTTAATAAAATATACAGACAGCTTTTAGGTCACAAACCATATCTTATTTAAATTCAAAGAATAATATCATAAAATAACAACGTGTCTTTCTTGTTATTTATCCTCATCCGTACCAATTTAATCATTAAAGTTATCAAGTTTTTTTCATTTTATAAATTATCAATACGGCAACATAACGTACTTCCTCAAATGTTTTCTATTAACCGTAATTTCTGATTTTTCACCGGCAACATCTACATTATAGTCATCTAAAATGACAAAAATATGGCACTTTAACCAAGTTTAATAACATAAACAGTATATTGTCTCGTTTCATGATCAACAAAAATCTTAGGGAGCAACATCCATATCAATAGCTAGTTGTTTACTTTGACCACCATAGCTCAAACACCTGCCTTTAATTTTGAGCATATGATAGTACGTGGCTGCTCTGTGATCTCATTCTTTTGTTTGACCCACAAAAAGCAAGTGGCTAGGCTGCTTTATGGGAAAGAGGTAAAATCCAATATTCTCTATATATACAATAAATGTATTTTTGTTTTGTAATTATATTTCTTGCCGACTAACAAGTAGTAAACAACTATACTTAGTAAATCCCACTCATAGTAAGATTCTCGGTGAGGTTTTAAGAGGTTGTAATGTAGACAAAACTAACCTCGATCCTGGGATAAAGAGACTATTTCAAAAAGACACTCGGCTCCAGAACGAACGATAGACGAACACATAGCAGAAGTATATACATAGAAAGAAACACCCCCGACTCTAAAAGAAACCATAGACAAACACACAGTAGAAATATATGCCATAGGAAGCTACCACTGAAATACATGGAGCTAAATAGCTAAGACAATAACATATAGATAAGACATGGTAAACTAATAGCTAGCAACATTTGTAACACCAGAAAACATTCAAAGACATAAATACACTAAGACAATAGCATACAAAAGTCCACTACAAAATTAGGGGAAATCTAAAACCTAACGCATAGCTAAAACACATCTGCATCCTTCCCTAAAAATCATTAACTTTAATTCAATGCCTCCACAAACTTCTATCATGGATCATGTCGATCCTTAGAGAGGTACAACTCTAATAAATCTTGTCTACCCTCTCATCCCAAGTTAGTTTCGATCTGCCTTTACCCATCCTCCCTCCATATATAATGATGGTTCTACTATCCTAATCAGTACTATTGTGTTTCTCTTTTTGATATGCCTAAACCATCTTAATTTTCTCTTTCTTATCTTATCCATTATACTAGTCACAACTAACATATATCTAAAAACCCTATTACTAATGCACTCTAGGCTTGTGTATCCACACATCCACCCAAGCATCCTCATGTTTATCACCTCCATTTTCACGCATTTATCTTTTTCGGTGGCCTAACAACTTGTTTCATATACCTAACAGATCAAACTACCACTCTATGAAATTTTTCCTTTTAACATAGTTGAAAAGTTCTTGTCACGCAGTACCCCCCGAGATTGCCTTCCTCGATGTGTTATGTAGTTATCTGTTTCCCATCACTCAACATAAATGAGCCTAAGTACTTAAATGTAGTTTATTGAGGAACCACTTTACTCTTGATGGTGATCTTAATGTCATCATCATCATCGCCTGCTCCACTAAAGTCACAATAAAGGTAGTCAATCTTCGAGCGACTAATTCTTGGACCATTGCCATCAAGAGCAACTCAGCACTCTTCTAGCCGCATATTAAGACTTTGTGTTATCGCAAATAACACAATATCATCTGCAAAAAAGCATGCACTCTTAAATTGTTTTCTGAATCGAATTTGAAAGCTCATCCAGAACCATTGTAAAAAGAAAAGGATTCAATAGGAACCTTTTGTGGAGTCCTATCTTCTTAAAAAAGAACACTATCGCCCACAAGCACACATACGTTAGTTTCAATCCTTCAATATATATTTCTAATTATGTTTATATACTTTTCCAGGACCCTTTTACCCTCTAGGCTATCTCGAATCAGTTTATGTGGCATATTGACGTATGTCTTTTCTAGAATAATATACACCATATGCAAACCATGTTTATTCTGTATATAGACATCCATCATCCTCCTTGATATGTATAGCTTCTATAGTTGACCGTAATCGAATGAAACTAAATTCGTCTAATATAACCTGAGCTTTTCTTTTAATTCTTCTCTATTATTCTCTTTTATGATTTCATAGTATGAGCTAGTAGGTTAATAACTCTATAATTCTCACAACATAGTGTCTACTTTATACATATCTAGAGAAACTATTACACAAATCATCAACTGATCATATATACACGTTACCAGATTTGAAAATAAGGTTGAACAAATAGTTAGTCATTTTACTCATTCCTCTCCCAAATTATCAAACCCAAATTATCTGAAATTCAAAATCGAACCCAAATTATCTGAAATTCCAAAACCAAAATATCCGAAAACTCTGATATCTAACTTTCGAATACCCGAAATTTTCGAATTCAAATAGTGTTTGCGAAATTTGAATATCCAAATTATTCGATTTATCCAAAACATTTTTTAATAAACTATTAAATATTAAATAGAAATATTGGATTTTTAGATAATTTAGATATCTAAAAGAATATTTAATAAAATTATTAATATTTTTATAAAAGTTTTTAAAAGTTTCCGAGTGTCATCCTCACCTCTACCTGTGTGATATGCCAACACTAGTAGTTATTCCATTGTCGACTTGGCAAAGTGTGGTTGTCTCTTTCTTCTTGATAACTCATCCCACAGTAAAAAGGATATTTGAGGAATTAGCTTTGCAGTCCCAACTTGATATGTTATGCTCCTTGACTAAAGCTCGTCAATCCTCTCCTTTAATGAACCTCACGGCCCTTACATCTTGCCTCCTTCCTTTTTTATGAATCTTGGACATATCATGTTATCCTCCTTTGTTTTCAAGAGTTCATACATCTGTCTATAGGATGTGTTTTTTTTGCCTATTTCACCATCTTCTTCACTTCCCATTTGGTGATTTTTATATTTCTTTCTCAGTACCACCAGCCCTTCCTCATTAGTGCACCTAAAGCTCCTTAAAACTCACTAATTCATCTTTTATTTTATTCTAAACCTCTTCACTCCATCACTATGACCCCTTATGCCCATGTCTTTCCCCTTGTAACCCCGAGAGTCTCTTCTGCCACATGTGTAATAGCAGCCTCCATGGCCTCACACATCCAATTTGTATCCCCATCAGTCGATGTCATTCTAACCTTGTTTCTAAAGACTCTTATGTTGTTGCCCTTGAGGTATATCCGCGGTATCATTGACCGAATCTTCTTCTACTCGCGCTCTTGTTCAAAATTTGCCTGATGACTATATATGCGATCTGTTGAGGCATTACTGTCTCCGCATGTATAACCTTACACTCCCTCCAACATCGTCAATCTCCTCGTCCCATCAATAGATAGTTAATTTACGTGTTACATTGTTTGTTGCTAAAAGTAAGCAGACGTGATTCTTTCTTTAAAAAAAAGGTTATAATACCTAGTTCACATGCCACTGCAAATTAAAGCCTAGAAGGTTCCTACTAGATTTACTCCTATCACCAAAACCAGAACTCCAATGAAGCGATTGAACATCATCGATATGCTTACTAATTTGTCCATTATAATCGCCTCCTATAAAGATTTTCTTCTACGTAGATAGTATAATAAAGAAATATTCTTGATGTTACACATAAATATGATGACGTAATCACATTCAATAATGCTTTATAATCATAACTAGTTGAAATCCATAACGCGCGTTGCGCGGTATTATACTACATTTTGCATTCATTTCTTATTCCGTTTGATTTTTTTGGTACGTAAGACTTCATAATATCGGTTACATTCAAAAATTTGGCGTCTGCCTGAGACTAAAATCACAAAAGATGGTGTGGTTCATATTACCAACCTTAATTTTTTAAAGATACTTCAAACAAGGAGTACGCAATCCACACAAATTCTATTAACACAAATAATGAAAGAAAAACAAAGAGTCGAGTTAAACCAACCAAACAAAACAAAAATTAATGTAAAACCCAAAACATAGCTAAACCGGTGTTTCAGATGGGTAACCCTCATCATCATCAACATATCATCATCAATATGTTATCTAACAACAGTCTTTCGTCTCAGATGAACCAGAACATATAGGCATGCAAACAAACCAACCAAATAAAGCACAAATCAAAGTAAAACCCAAAACATAGTTAAACTGGTCTTTCAGATCGGTAATCCTTATCATCATCAACACGTAACCTAACAACAATGTTTCGTCTCAGATGAGGAAACGCTCATCATCATCGACTGTACCGAATAGCATATACACCACGCTTAGCAACAGCAGGTCAAGTATGGGAGGAAGAGGAGGCAGGCTTGAGGCGGCTCCGCCTTAGTAGAGGCGGTAGCAAAAGAACCACCAAAACCACTTCTCGGCATAACCACCACCGTAACCGCACCTCTCTACACCTGACGTAAACAACTGACAACAGTTTCACCGGAAAGGGGCAGCCAAAAGGCGAATGCCTTCACCAGACGACAACCCCTAAAATCAATCACAATTAACACCGGCGAGACCATGCATCGACGGCATGGAGGCAGGCAGCGACGGCGGTAGAGACAACGACCGGACGACCGGCGGTCAGCGGCCGACACAAATGTCGGAGACAGACCAACGTTTGTGTCTGCCTCCGTCGCAACCACAGACATTCAAGGACTGAGGAATCGTCGACACCTCCGTCTCCATCTCCAATCGGCCTAGATCTACAATAATCGTCGTCTTACCAAAAAAAAAAGACGCCTCAGATGCCTAGCTCCACTGCTGCAACCGGAGTTGCCTCGCCAGGTGGGTGGTCACCATCATCCGATCTCAAAACGAAAACCCTAGGAAACAGGGAAACAACTTTTGGGTTTGGGGGGAATCCCAAGAGCCGACGGCAATGTACAACCGATAACCTACCGGAAGAAGAAGAAGAGAGAAATCTCTCCACCCCACTACCTCCGGCAACATCAACCTCCACACCACCGTCACCACCCCACCGCGGTGGACGGGTAAGAAGGGGCGAAAGTAGAGAGACCTTTCTCTCTCTACAAAAGTACTGATGCAAATAGAAAGGGTTTTCTTCTACTTTCATGCCTAAATATCTGTTGAGGGGGGCAAATGCAAAAGTTATCAAATATCTGTGGCCAAACCACAAACCCACTAAACGTTTCTATTTGTCAGGTTGCTTATTAATATATAGGGTAATTTATAACAACTAAAGTGGGTTAATCCATATCGTTAGCCGGCCCACCATATTCTCGGCCCGGCACCAATTCATATATTTTCGATTTCTAATTTCTATTTCTTAAACATTAACTTTATATTATTTGATATTATTGCTACTGACATTTAAAGTGTAAATATTTCCACTGTTCAATTCTAGTTGTGCTATATCGGAATCCTTATGGTAAATGCATTATTTATTATTGTTACACGATCAAAAGCGACATTAGTACAGGGTAAAAGTATATGAACCCTCGGGACCAGATCAACATATAAAATTATTTTCACCTGATTACTTGCGTTGATTATACACATTTCTCTACCTATATGGATATGATCAAAAACCACCTAGTATTCCCTAGAAATTAAATAAATATATGCATCTTGCAAAGTACTTTCGAGTTTAGATCATCCTCCTCGACCCTTTTCATGACAAGCAACCTGTCCCTCCTTGACGACCGGCTCGAAAGGATTTCAATCAAAGTCCCTCTTTCGCCCCTCCATCTCTCTTCCCTCTCATAGTTCTTCGATCAACGATGCCACCCTAAAACTAGAAATCTTAATATGTTACTTTTAAAGGTTGTTCATTAGAGCTTAACCGTGTTATTTTCTATAAAGCAAATTGACCATCTATGTACTTAATTTAAAAGTAAGTATTATGTATATATCTTTTGACTCTAATAAAAGCAAATTGAACATCACATTCATTATTATCAAACTTTTTTGCTTCTCTTTTATAAATAACTATATTAATTACTAATAATATTAATTATTTTTATATTTTTATATTTTTATATTATAATTAATTTTTTAATAAATTAAGAAATATATCTTTTTAATAATGTTATATCTATAGAAATGGTTTTATATAAAAAGATTTTTTTCTAAAAAATAAACTATTTGACGTAATATTTTAAAATTAGTTTTCTTAAAGTAATTTTTTATAAAAAATAATTAAAATAGGAAGTTACAGTAAGGACATTTTTTAAAAATTAAAAAATTTTAAATTATTATTTTGAAAAAAAATGTTTAATTTATCTTTAAAAAAAAACAAAAAAAAGTAAAAAGTTCATATTATTATTTTATTACTTATAGTTATTACTCATACATAACTCCAATGATATCATGTTTTAATATATCGTTTTATAATTCTATTTCTATTTAATATTTTATTTGTTCAACCCGTGTAATTTACATGTTTATTAAAGCTAGTTTAATACATAAATGAAGAAACATATTTGGCATTAGAAGTTCTATTTGATTAGATAGGAAACAAATAAATAAGGCTTTTACAATCAGTAGCGGAGCTTAAACATTCCCGTAGAGGGGCGGGGGCAAAATTAAGGGGGGGCGGGCCCCTAGCCCCCACTAACAGACTAAAATTTAACACTATCGACGAAAAAAATAAGGGGGGCGGCGGGCCCCTAGCCCCCACTATTCTCCGCCATTGCTTACAATGAATGCTAAAAATTCAAATAAGGATATATACAAAAAATAAAATAAAAATTTGCGAAAACTAAATTTTAACATTTCTCTATATTAAGTTTAATAAGTATTCAGATTAATAAATGAAGAAATAATGAAAAATTTTAAAACAAAAAAATATCCAACTCTCTCTTAAACAAATCCTGAATATATTCTTTAACATCCCAATAGATCGAATTTTGTCTTCTAACTTCGATTCCCACCTGCCATTTCAGGTGTTGAGCTCAGCTTTAACATGTGTTCTACAGCACTCTAAAACGTACCATTTAACACATCGGGTTAACCTGAATACACCACGTTTATTATATATTCAGTTTTAACTTGAACCTTACCCAAATCCGTTTAGCCTAAACTCTAAACTACAAATTCATATCTGATTTGTGTCATGTCAGAAATTACACCTCTATGTATGCGTGTGTCGATACATAAGTTGTAAAATTGTGTTGCAAGGATAACTGACTAAAACCTAACACGAACAACGTTATCTCAAAACCTAACATGAATAATATGAGTCGAAACATATACGTGACGACATTAATATGTTTCAAAATGAGTCGACATGACACTATTTGGGTTGGCCACGACTTGTTAACCTAAGCATGATATGAATCGTTAGCCTTACTAAATAATAATAATATGTTTATATATAAATAAAACTAGACCAAAGACCCGAATCATTAAAAATTGTTTTTGATTAAAAAGGTTTGTAAATCATAATATTATTGTTAATACTTTGTATATCGAATTTTATGTTTAATTTTTAAAATCATCTATATCTAATATTAGTAGTTTTTCTTTATCAATGCTTATAAGTTTAAATAGTGTATAGTATAAAATGAAATAAATTTATAAATAAGAACTTTAGGTAATAAACAAATTATATTAAACATGAGAACATCCATAAACATCCTTCTTTGTATACAGAATTTGATATAATCTTTGTAATTTTACTATCATTGTCTAATATTAATAATTTTAATTCATGTCTACTTGTAACTTGAAATAATACAACATAAAGCTTGAATTGATTTCAGGGACAAGCATACAATGATTACATAAAAGTTTGTACCATCTTTAAAAATTTTATAGTTTGGAGACCAAACATGCAATTTGATTAAACCACAAGGACCATTTATGTAATTTTTTTGTCTTTGTTCACCAAAAACATAAATTAGTTTCATGATTACATCAATTTAAACTAAATCAAAGTTTTATGCTTTTATAAGTCAAATTGATGTAAAAAAACAAAATACTAAAGTGTCACACCCCCGCTGATAGCGGAAACACGGGGATGCGAGCTAGACGGGATCGTCATAACACATAGGGTACAATAGAGTAACAATATAAATATGATGACAAGCGTGTCATGACGACACCCGAACACAAATGGAGACTTGTGTCGTGTATAGTCAATGTTCACGACAGCATAGCCGTAAGCACAACATAAATGATCACATAAGCATTAAGGATAACTCGTAATGTAAATTCCCACAACTCGGGAACAAGTATTCAAAAGATCATGTTTAAACTATACAAGACTAATGATTACAAAATGCATCCTAGGGTCTCCTCTAAAAGGCAGCACTCCTAGATCTTCAATTACCTTGATCACCTGAAAAGAGATGCTCAAAACGGTCAACATAATTGTTGGTGAGCTTCGCAGGTTTTAAGTAATAAAAGATATTAAGATGAATCCAGTAAGTTTAATAAAAGCTACCGCAGCTATACTTATGTATAGGCGGTTTTAGCAGTTATAAATAGCTACGGCCAAACCTATTGTTCGGTTCCTCACGGGAATCGATGGCTGTAAAGAAAGTATTCACAAGGTACATATAGTTTAATGAGACGTAGCAAGATCCACACAGCGCATACGTATAGTTTATAACCAAACCAGTCCTTAGGCCCCATTACCGGGATTAATGGTTATATTGAAAGATTTTTCCATGGCATAACAAGTTTAACATGACGTAGCAAGATCCACACAGCGCATACGTATAGGTTACAACCAAACCAATCTTTAGGTCCCATTTGCCGGGATTAATGGTTGTAATGGATGATCGGCTTAGAAGAACCACACAGAAGAACCACACAGCCGAAAGCATCCAAGGTCAATAGCATTCACAAATGGCATCAATCAACACATAACATCAAATAGTAGTGCATAGTATTGTGATACCACTAAGTGACATACGTAGTGGTAGCATAGCACATAGTTCAAGTTCATATAGCAGCAATCACAAGATAAGCAAGATAAGGTACTCATAGTAGTAGCAGCCAACTTCCACTAGGGAAGGTGCCTGAAATCAAGTTAAGTAAGTGAGCATTCTTTTCCCCCAAGTTGAAGATATTTAAAAAGGTTTTATAAGAGCAAAAAAAGGGGTCACGAAACTCACTGAATAGATGGTAAGCACGTATGATGAATATTCCCAATGGTAGTATGCTATGAACGGTCAAATACCTATTGACAGTTACTGACAAGCATTAATAATGAGCATTAAGCATAAGATGATGTTCAATAGATGCGGGCAGTTTCGGTTCAGTCGTGGGTAGCACACACACGAGCAGGCATACACATATCAGGCTAGGTTATTTTAAATAGTAATAGTATGTGCCTGTTGATAGCGTTGACTTTAATCTTTGTGGTCAGGCTATGACACTTTATTGATGTTACTTCATCATCGTGAGATCTCCGAGGAGGGGATCCATACACACATACATCATCAGTCACACAATAGGACCGGACGCACGACTCAACCCTCCTTTCGCACGAATGGACCTTCAGTCGTACGAATCAGCTTCATTCGTACGATTGAACCTTCATTCATGCGACTAAGCATTCAGTCGTACCATGCAAGACCCAATCGCACGACTCAACCTCCATACACACGATTGAACCTTCATTCGCACGAATCAGCTTCATTCGTGCGATTGAACATTCATTCGTACGACTGGCCTTTCAGTCGTGCGACTCACGCACAATCGCACACAATCTCATTCGCACTGACTCAATCGCACGCACATTCACTCGCATAGACTCATTCGCACACACATTCAATCGCACACACACCCGGTCGCATGACATCAGTCGTGCGATCCACCCAATCGCACGGCTCAGTCGTGCGACACACCCATACGCATGACTCAGTCGTGTGATTCACCCAGTCGCATGGCTCAGTCGCGCGACACACCCATACGCATGACTCAGTCATGCGATTCACCCAGTCGCACGGCTCAGTCGCATGAACAGACCCAGTCGCTCAGTGCAGCAGATTGCGACTGCTGAAGTGCTGAGCAGCCTTCGGCTGCTCCGTGCACGGGTTTTACACTCCAAGAACTTCCAGAATACCTATTCTAGCATGTCTAAATAAGAAGCACACTCAAAAACACAACATGCAAGCCCACACGACCTCATATGCTCGGATGAACCCGAGCACCCGAAACCCTAGAAAACGTAGAAGTGAAATCGGGTAAGAAATGGGTCAAACAAAGTTATCTACCTGCTAGAAGTGAGTATTTACGAAGATAACCAAGATTTGACGGTAAAAACGCGAGAAAAAGGGCGGTTTTGGTGCTAAAATGGTGAAGAATGTGAAGAAGATGAGAAGATGAAGATGATGAAGAATGGCTGGGAATGGGGATTTTTATACCCATCCCAAGTTTACAAAATATCACTTTAGTCCCTACACTTTGTCCCGAGTTCCTAAATTTTGTTTCGGTTGAAAACGTTATTAATTAGTTTTGTTTTATTAATGATAAAATGTTGTTAATGGTATTTATAATTTAAAAATGGTTTTATTTGTGACATTATGTACTTATAAAAATGGTGCGTTTAATGATAACGGGGCAAATCTTGGAAAACGTTTTTAGATTGATAACAATTCAAGCAACGATAGCACACGCATAAGGTTAACCAAGCAAGCAAACAGGCATAATATCCACATAGATGGGCTATAAAGGTGAGGGATGACCGACAACAAAAGTTAACAGATTACGTCAATAGACGGACCTTTGGTGACGGATGTCACAGTATCCCCCAGTTGAGGGAATTTTGTCCCGAAATTCAACCGGTGCTAGGTCCAAGGGTGTCATCCTCGAATAGGTGTGGATGTTTGAGTCTCATCTGATCTTCACGTTCCCATGTAAACTCTGGCCCTCGTTTGGAATTCCATCTTACACGAACAATAGGTATCTTGCTGCGCCTCAACCTCTTGACCTTTCGGTCCATGACCTCAATAGGTTCCTCCACAAAATGGAGGCTTTGATCAATCTTGATATCCTCAATAGGCACGTGAAGTGATTCGTCAGCTAAACACTTCTTGAGGTTCGATACATGGAAAGTATCATGTACACTGTTAAGCTCTTGTGGCAACCTTAATCGGTACGCCACCGGACCGATTCTTTCTGTGACCTCGAATGGTCCAACATATCTTGGGGCCAACTTCCCTTTCTTTCCAAACCGAACGATCCCTTTCCACGGAGAGACCTTAAGCAACACTCGATCCCCAACGTTAAACTCTAGCGGCTTCCGACGGTTGTCGGCATAGCTCTTTTGGCGGTCTCTAGCAGCTTTAAGTCTGTCTTTGATTTGGAAGATCTTATCGGTGGTTTCTTGAATGATCTCTGGGCCTGTAAGCTGGCTTTCACCAATCTCGGCCCAACATACCAGCGATCTACATTTCCGTCCATACAACGCTTCGAACGGTGCACACCCAGTACTAGTATGATAACTGTTATTGTAGGAAAACTCGATCAGCGGTAGATGAGTATCCCAACTGCCACCAAAATCAATAAAGCATGCCCTCAGCATGTCCTCAAGCGTCTGTATCGTTCGTTCACTTTGGCCGTCTGTCTGGGGGTGATAGGCTGTACTCATGTCTAATCGAGTGCCCATCGCTTTTTGTTACGTCTGCCAAAATCATGAAGTGAATCGACTGTCTCGGTCGGATATGATTGACACTGGCACCCCGTGCCGTGTCACGACCTCTTTGATGTACACCCTTGTCAGCTTATCCATCTTATAGTCTTCTCGGATAGGCAAGAAGTGTGCGGATTTTATCATTCGATCCACCACGACCCATATCGAGTCGTGTCCGCTTGGCTTTCTCGGGAGTTTGGTAATAAAATCCATAGTGATGTTCTCCAATTTCCACTCGGGGATTTCAGGTTGTTGCAATAATCCCGATGGTTTCTGGTGTTCCGCCTTGACCTTTGAACATGTCAAGCATTTGCTCACATATATAGCAATATCTTTCTTCATACCCGGCCACCAGTACAGATCCTTCAGATCATGGTACATCTTGTCTGCACCAGGGTGAACAGAGTATCGAGTTTTGTGTGCTTCATCCAAGACTAGTGTACGTACACCTCCCCATCTGGGGACCCATACACGATCCGTGAAGTAATGTACGTCGTCCTCCTTGCGACTCATTTGTTTATCCAACCCTCGGAATTCTTCTCCCGCAAGGTTTTCTTCTTTCAATGCCTCATTTTGCGCCATTTGGATCTGACCCTTTAGATTAGTTTGAATAGTCAAACCTAGCGCTCGAGTAATTAATGGTTTCACACGTTCTTTGCGGCTTAAAGCATCAAGCACCACGTTAGCTTTACCGGGGTGATACCGGATTTCACAATCGTAGTCGCTAAGTAATTCTACCCAACGTCGCTGTCGCATGTTAAGTTCATTCTGATCAAGAATATGTTGAAGGCTCTTATGATCCGTGTAGATGATGCATTTGGTTCCATATAGATAATGCCTCCATATCTTGAGTGCAAATACTACAGCGCCCAACTCCAAGTCATGAGTTGTGTAGTTCTTTTCATGCACCTTTAGTTGTCGCGATGCATAGGCAATTACCTTATCTCTTTGCATTAGCAGAAATCCCAACCCTTGATGTGAAGCATCGCAGTATACCACAAAATCATGAATTCCGTCCGGGAGGGACAGTATTGGAGCATTGCATAGCTTTTCTTTCAACGTCTGGAAAGCTCGTTCTAGTGCATGTCCCCAATCAAACTTCCTGTCCTTCTTGGTTAGCAGCGTTAACGGTTGTGCGATTTTCGAAAAGTTCGCAATAAAACGACGGTAGTATCCGGCCAATCCTAGGAATTGACGTATTTCTGAGGGTGTTTGGGGAGTATCCCATCTCTTCACAGCTTCAATCTTGCCGGGGTCCACATGAATTCCATCTTTGTTAACCACATGACCCAAAAACTTCATTTCTCGAAGCCAGAATTCACACTTCGAGAATTTGGCGAAAAGTTTCTCTTCCCGCAACAGTTCTAGAATTGCTCGAAGGTGTTTTTCGTGATCCTCTTTTGAACGGGAGTAGATGAGTATGTCGTCTATGAATACGATCACGAACTTATCAAGATAAGGCTTGCACACCCGATTCATCAAATCCATAAAGACAGCTGGTGCGTTGGTCAACCCGAACGGCATGACCAAGAACTCATAGTGCCCATAACGAGTTCTAAATGTTGTTTTCAGAATATCGTCCTCGAATACTCTTAGCTAATGATATCCAGATCGAAGGTCGATCTTAGAGAAATACGAGACTCCTTGCAACTGATCAAACAGGTCGTCGATTCTAGGAAGAGGATACCGATTCTTCACGGTCAATTTGTTCAATTCCCTGTAGTCGATACACATACGGAACGACCCATCCTTCTTCTTGACAAATAACACCGGTGCTCCCCACGGTGAATAACTCGGTCGAATAAAACCTTTCTCCAGTAGTTCCTGTAGTTGGCTGGACAGCTCTTGCATCTCGAAGAGTGCTAATCGATACGATGTGTTTGCTATCGGTGTAGCTCCAGGAACCAACTCTATATGGAATTCTACCTGTCGTGGAGGAGGCAATCCAGACAAATCATCAGGGAGCACCTCCGGGTAATCCCGTACAATTGGGATGTCTGCCAATTTAGTCACTTCTTCCTTCTTTTCTACCACGTGAGCCAGAAAAGTGTAACACTGCTTCCGTAGACCTTGGCGTGCTTTCATGCAGGAGATAAGCTTCAAGTTCTTTCCCGGTCACTCCCCTTGTATTCTGAGTACTTTCCCGTCTGACATGGGAATCCGCACTACTTTATCTCGGCAAACAATCTCGGCTCCATGCTTTGACAACCAATCCATTCCCACTATTACGTCAAAGCTCCCCAACTCAAAAGGTATCAAATCTATGTTGAAGACCTAGTCTTTTAACATTAGGGTGCAGTTCTTAATAATTTCCTCTGCCTGTTCAACCCTACCATTTGTCATTTCTATGGAGTAACTAGTTTCTAGTCTACTGGCACTCAAATCAAGCATTTGCACAAACTCAGATGATATAAAACTATTGTATGCCCCAGTATCAAACAATACAGATGTGAAGTGGTTATTGAGTAAGTGCGTACCCGTGACAACATTCGGATCCTGACGGGCATCATTAGCTCCAATGACGAAGGCGCGACCCCGTGCAGCATTACCTTGGTTTCATTGGCCTTGAGCACCTGCTATGGCCATTATCTGCTGCTGGTTGTTTCCTTGCTGACCCGGTGCCCTATTCAGTCGGGGGCATATATTTCTGAAGTGATCGAGGCCTCCACATTCATAGCAAGCTCTGGTATTCCCGCGGGGTTAACCGCATTGATGGGTGCCACCAGGTTTGGCGCTACTCTGCAGTCTCTTGCTTGATGCCCCGGGCGTCTGCAGTTCAAACACACCTGGCACGGCGCTGCTGGAGGATGATGAAGATTGCACCTGTCACATCTCGGGTGCGGCCCAGCATATTCCTTCTTCCCTTGAGTCACGGCCACAAAATTTCTGGCCGTTTTGGCCCTCTTATCAAACTTTTTGGTACCAGACCGACTTGTTTCCCCAGTCTCTTTCCTTTTCTCCGCTCCCCTACCCAATACTCCTGTTCTTATCATCTCGTCAGTGAGAGAGCCAGCTTTCAGAATCGCGCTCTGGATTGTAGGAGGAGCAGCTGCAGTTACCATTGCCCGGATTTAACGCGCGAGTCCCCAAATATACCTTTCAATCCTCTTGGATTCCGAAGTGACTAGGTGTGGAACTAGTCTAGCCAGTTCGTGGAATCGGTCAGTATAAGCTGCGTGCCCAGCCCCCACCATAGCATGATTCCAAAATTCATGCTCAAGTTTCTGCATCTCGTTAAGAGGGCAGTATTCCACGGTAATCAGGGCTTTGAATTCATCCCAAGTCATCTGCATCGCAGATTCCCTTCCTCTAGCCTGAACCTGGGTGTTCCACCAGGTTAGTGCTCTGCCCTGCAGTGAGCACGTAACATACTTGATCCTTTGGCTGTCGAGGCATTCACTAATGTCAATCACAGCCTCCATCTTCTCAAGCCATCTAGTCAGGGCTATCGCCCCACCTTTTCCATCGAATTCCCAGGGCTTACAGGCCACAAATTCCTTGTAAGAACAACCTCGTTTGGCATTAGCAGCCCCAGTTTCATTACCTGCTGTACCACCATTCCCGGTCTCCTGATTGCTTTCATTCCTAGTCGGGTTCCCATTATCCTCGTTTTCATTACCACCATCCCCGGGGGGGTGATTTTGCTGTTGCAGAGCGTCGCTCACCTGAGCTACAATAGTTAGAATCAGGGCAGTCAATTGTTGAGCAATTAAGGCTGTCATATCAGGATTTCCAGTCCCTTGAGTATTGCCAGAAGGGCCTTCATTTTCTATTGGAGGTCTACCCCTGCCTCTGCCCCTCAGGGCTTCACTTCCGCTACTATTGCTGCGGGTAGATCTTCGAGTCGGCATGTTCTATTCATACAAGAGGCAACATATAAGCTTTAGTCACCTTAAGATACACAAGTACTCTACTTATCAAGTTCCAACGTTTCATGTTCCAGTCAGTCAAGATCACCATGCAGCCCATTTTAAGCATATTCTCGGTATACCGGTGATGTTTATATATAAGGTTCCCCGCAGCGTTCCCACCACACCCACTATGTACCGAGAATGATGCCTAATCCGGTTACATGACATCCGACCTTCCTTCACATCATATCCATAATAATCCATCAAGTCAACTGAGAGCCTAAACATGTAATCACACATAGTCTGGCGGAGGTTGTCTGTCTCGCGTCCTTGAAAGGACTCAGACATAGCCTCCTCGGGTCGGTCTCAGTATCTGTGGTCAAGCGCAATGTATGATCTGTGACGATCTCTTCAGGTCTCAATACCCGAATTTGGTTATGATAACTTGGCGCACAAAGGGAACGGAAGATCCAATAGGAAGCATCTCATAGGGGTCGAGCATAACGGCTCAAGCACAAAGTAAAAGATCACAAGATAGAAGGATAACCAAACATGTAAAGAGGAACACATACACGAGATATACAAATGCACACAAGCTTAAGCATGCAA
This sequence comes from Flaveria linearis, assembly GCA_024085815.1. NCBI lineage: Eukaryota > Viridiplantae > Streptophyta > Magnoliopsida > Asterales > Asteraceae > Flaveria > Flaveria linearis. The sequence continues at coordinate 86,055,960 of CM044001.1, forward strand.
ATCTATATGAAGGTTCCTAGGTTATAGTCTAGGTGAAGTGTAATTGCCTAATTCTCTATAACCAATGGCTCTGATACCAGTCTGTCACACCCCCGCTGATAGCGGAAACACGGGGATGCGAGCTAGACGGGATCGTCATAACACATGGGGTACAATAGAGTAGCAATATAAATATGATGACAAGCGTGTCATGACGACACTCGAACACAAATGGAGACTTGTGTCGTGTATAGTCAATGTTCACGACAGCATAGCCGTTAGCACAACATAAATGATCACATAAGCATTAAGGATAACTCGTAATGTAAATTCCCACAACTCGGAAACAAGTATTCAAAAGATCATGTTTAAACTATACAAGATTAATGATTACAAAATGCATCCTAGGGTCTCCTCTAAAAGGCAGCACTCCTAGATCTTCAATTACCTTGATCACCTGAAAAGAGTTGCTCAAAACGGTCAACATAATTGTTGGTGAGCTTCGCAGGTTTTAAGTAATAAAAGATATTAAGATGAATCCAGTAAGTTTAATAAAAGCTACCGCAGCTATACTTATGTATAGGCGGTTTTAGCAGTTATAAATAGCTACGGCCAAACCTATTGTTCGGTTCCTCACGGGAATTGATGGCTGTAAAGAAAGTATTCACAAGGTACATATAGTTTAATGAGACGTAGCAAGATCCACACACTGCATACGTGGCTGGGAATGGGGGTTTTTATACCCATCCCAAGTTTACAAAATGTCACTTTAGTCCCTACACTTTGCCCCGAGTTCCTAAATTTTGTTTCGGTTGAAAACGTTATTAATTAGTTTTGTTTTTTTAATGATAAAATGTTATTAATGGTATTTATAATTTAAAAATGGTTTTATTTGTGACATTATGTACTTATAAAAACGGTGCGTTTAATGATAACAGGGCAAATCTTGGAAAACGTTTTTAGGTTGATAACAATTCAAGCAACGATAGCACACGCATAAGGTTACTCAAGCAAGCAAACATGCATAATATCCACATAGATGGGCTATAAAGGTGAGGGATGACCGACAACAAAAGTTAACAGATTACGTCAATAGACGGACCTTTGGTGACGGATGTCACATAAAGTTTATCTTGAAATCAAAATAGAAATCCTTGAATCGTACGGACCACTGCTACTGTTGCAATCGAGATTTGTATATATGTGCATTGAATTGAGACTTCATAGATTAGCTGTTAAGGCCAAACCCTCCATCCTCTCTTGGGAGGTAGACCACGTCCTAAGATACCTTGGCAGCCTTAGAGATCCCAACTGTACCATGCCAGGATATGAAGACGTAAAAGGATCGATGATTTGAACTTGAAACATAACGTGATTTGGGATAAATTGAAACCATGATATGCTTGTAAATTGAAAAGGATATGAAATGATTCATCTCTTCATTTGAAAATCAATATCATGATTTGGGAAAATCGAAACCCTGAATTGATTATTTGAGACCCTTGATTTGATGAAATATATAAAATCGTTTCGAAATAGAATACACTTATAGGGTTTCTTCTAATTTGCATAGGACAAGTAAATTAGGAAGCCTTAAATTGTTTGTTTGAATAAGCAAGAATCCATCACAAATGCCCTTTGTAATGAGTTTTTTTAGGTAGGGTTTGTAGAAAAATAATTTAACAAAATGATTGTTTATAAAAATATTTACCAAAATGGGTTTTTAGTGAAAATTTAATTTTTCTTATTCATAATATGATTGGATAAAAGTATTTCTGTTTTTAATAGTGTTATTTAAATAAAATTAAAAGGATACAGTTTTAATAAAATAAAAACTAATTTCGCATCAGTAACGATTTTGAAAAATACTTTATAGTTCTTCTTATGAAGGTTTTTCTTAAAATGGTTTATCATACAAAATATTAATGCTCTTTCATCAGTATTTTTTAACGTCTCTTTATAGAATACATATTTTTATAGAGAAAAGATCTTTTTATAAGATTAAAAGGTTTATGTAATTTTTTTACAATAATGATATATATTATGTAACTGTTTTAAACATAAATTTACATATAGTAATAATCATTTATATAAGTATATACATAAAAGATAAAATAAACATCATATTTATACAATGCTAGCTTCGTATTGCGAGCCGACTCGATCTTGACATATGAAGCTCAGGTTCAAAACCATTTATTAGATGAATCGTAAAATGAGTTCAAGCTTGTATAAGATTAGCTTAGTTAGAGTTTTAGCTAGTCGATCCTGAGTAGCTCACGAGACGACGTGGATCGTTTCTCCCCTAATTGTTGTTAGGAATCTATTAGCGACATACATGCCATAGGTAATCGAGGATCACATTTATAGTTCGTAAAATAAAAAATTACACCATTAACTTTTTTGTTTCGTCATGATATTTATATAAAATATTTTTAAAGAATGCAATTTTTTTTAAAAATAGTTTTTCTTATTACATCTTTTAAGCTACTTAAAAATTTTTTTTAAAAATACATATTTTAGAAAATAAAAAAATAAATGTGTCTGCTTTTGTGTGAAATTGAAACAAAACTATAGTGAAAAAAATTAATTTTTCTATATGAATGATGATTTAAAATTAAGTCTGAATGAATTAAAAAAATAAAAATAACTTTTAGAAAAACTTTTTGTTTTCAATTATGACATATGAATCAAATGATTTTATAATTTTATTAACCTTTGTACTTGACTCTTTTTAAATAATATTTTTTTTGAAGTAAAATAAATTTAACCAATATCAATATAGTAAGAAAAAGAAATAATTTATTAAACACCTATTTTGGTAAATAATTTTTTTATATACATTATTTATGGAAACAAAAACTTCATTTGTAATTATAGCAGTATTTGATTTATTCATATAAACTATGACTAAAAATAATGATAAATACATTTTTAGACGGGAAATCAAATGAATAAAGGGCTAAGAAAATGAAACGTGACGTTAAAAATATTATTTTATTAATAATTATAGATTATAGATACTCGTTAGCATATTTTATTAAGGAAAAAGTAAATTATATTTTCTTTTTCAATGAAATTGTCATATTATTTGTAATAAGATGAAGGGGAAACGAGTATCGCAAAAGTCAAGAGTTGTGGGGTCCAGTATGGAAAAAGAATGAAGGGGCGTGGTTAAGTGGGGTCACGCCTTGTGGTCCAAGTAACTGTACGAGGACATGTGTCAGTTGTACCTAACATCCTACGTCATACGTTAAACCCATCCGGAAACACGCTCCATTGCCCGTAAATTCTTTATTGCTTATAATTAAATGCATAGAAGAAATAATATTGTTAATAATATAATTTATAATTTTAAATAAATAAATAAATTATATATAGATATATAGTGGAGTGTATATATAGCAAACCATACTCATATTAAATATAAAAAATATTTAATTTTAAGATATAATTATTTTCAAAAAATAAAGATATAAAAAGAGTTACTGACAGTAAAAAATAAGAAAATAACATGCGACTCGCATGTTTCAAAAATAAAGATATAAAAAGAGTTACTGACAGTAAAAATAAGAAAATAACATGTGACTCGCATGTCTAACGTAATTGTTTGGCTCTTCCTATTATATTACTACCCTTTGTATATAGCAATACTATGTTAGTATTCCGTGTATTACACGGGTTGAATAATAAAATAATAAATAATTATTAACAAAGATTATTAATCATAAAACAATGTATTGATATAAGAAACGATTGACATTACGTACGATTGATAAAAAGACGATATCATTTTTTAAACTTTTGTTTACTTTTTTTGTTTTTTTTCAAAAAAAGTTGGGTTTAAACAAATTGTTTCAAAACAAACCGTTTTTAAAAAAATATCATTTTTAATGATTTCTTTATTATAAATTTGAAATTTAATTATTTTTATTTTATAATAATTTTATTTTTTAAAGCCATAGGTTTTAAAATATATTGTGTTTTTTAAAAGTTTGATATTTTTTTGAAAAAGTTTCTTAATATGAAAAGAATTAATTAATATTATTTGTATTTAATATAATATTTATTAGGAGAGAAAAGCGGGAAAATAAAATTTAGAAGCTATATAATTGTGCCAAGTGGCAACTTAAAACCTTCTTTTATTATAATACATAGATGATTAACCACTTTAACTCTAAATAACTTTGTCATTAATCTCAACCCGTTATGATTAAAACTTTTTGAAATGATAATTTTCCAATATGAAATGCACATAATTTTAGAAATACATGAAAAGTGTAATTATAAACTATTTTATAACTTTGATTAATTATTTTGGATATAAACAAGTTTTGGAATAAAGTAAAATATAAAGCTTTATAGTGGTGGAACTAGGAATTGTTTTTTAGGGGATCATTATATTTTTGTGATTAGATTTCCAACTCGACAACATAAACTTTTTATGGTCGTTCGATCGAGTCGGGTTGGGTTAGATCATAAAAGACATAATTAAAATGCATTAAACTGTTAATAAAATTACAATACCAAAAGAAATTAGAAAAACTTAACTTTATAGTTGTTCCCTATACTTCTTCATCTTTTTCATTACATCTTTGATTGACATCTTAACAAAAAGTTCATTTTTAATGCAATAAATACAAGATGCGTTCAGATATTTATTACTTATGTGAAACAACTCGGTCTTCATATGCTTCATTGAAGAAAAACACCTCTCAATACTTTGTTGCAATCGGTAAGACTACTGACTAGTTCAATAAATGATAAACCAAAGGATAATTAGCATTCTTCCTTGTTTCCAACATTTTTTATAAGACTAGATATATCCTTCACGTTGGCGTACCTCGTATCTTTGTCAATGCTTCTAGGTTGTGTTTGGTTGGAAGAATGGAATGGAATAGAATGGAATGGAATTGAGAAACTAGTTTAATTTTCAAGTAAAATTAAGTTTGAATGGGTAATGAAATATAAAACCCAAGGGAATGTTTCACCTCAAATTCCCTTGGTTGTGTGATTTCAAATTCCCTCTCTAGATAAAAGGATTTGAAATCCCACAACCAAGGGAATTTAAGGTGAAACATTCTCTTGGGTTTTACATTTCATTATCCACTCAAACTTAATTTTACTTGAAAATTAACTAGTTTTTCAATTCCATTCCATTCCATTCCATTCTTCCAACCAAACGTAGCCCTAATGTATATCCCGAGTATATATTTAAAAACTTTTTATCTTTAAAATCAAATCATACAGACACGTCTCGATCAACCTTAGTATCTTTGTATATTAGAGTCACAAAATTGTTAGATAAACTAAACGAATTCAAACAAGTAAGTAATTCGGTGGTTACCTCGCTAAAATGGTTGCTAGCTCTTAGATTTGCATATTTAGTACTGTATTAAATTTATCAAACTTATAATAATGTCTTCGGTGATGTTAATCTTTCTTCTTCTATATTCCAGGTCAATGTATAATTACCATTTCAAATGTTATGTTTTTTTACTAAAAGATATGATTTCTTTTAAAGGCGAATTAAAATCTTCAAGTCTATACTTTGTAGTTTTTATTTTGTCATTTTAGCCATCCTAATTGCATTTAATATGCCTTGTTCCTATCTTTGAGGAGCTTTTCACAATGCGTTAGTAACTCCGGAAATGTGCTTCATCAAGTGTAATAATACATAAAATGAAAAGGTTATCATATATATTTGAATTTCACGTGTTTCTTTTTTGCTAGCATTAACAATGCCTTGATTTTCAATATACTTAAGCATTTCAATAGTAATTTGATATAATTCGAGCAAATGAGCAGGTGTCTATGGTGAGAACTTTAACATGTGTCTCCGGCTCTTGCAAGGAAGATTTTTTAATTATTACAACTTTTACCTTCAACTTCTAAACGACTAACTTGTTCTTTCACTCTTTCTCTTTGACTTTCTCGAATCATACCTATTCGTTTGCAAGATGCACAAACTACATTTGTCAAAGATGACACTTCATCAAAAATTTATAAATGTTATCATGTTTGTTGGCAAAGGCTACAACAACTAATTGAAGTTGATAGGCAAAACAATGTATTAGATACATCAAAGATTTTTTTCTTCAAAATAAGAGCTTTCAAAATGTTAAACTGACCAAATATATTATTAGCACCATCATACCATTGGCCACTAACTCTAGTTAAGCTCAAGTTGTATCTAGTAAATAATTCATCAACAGCTTATTTGAGAGACAACGAAGATATTTCCATGACAACAACAACACCAATAGATCTTTCTTTAACAACTCTAAAATTATCAACAAGTCTCACTACCGCAACTAGTGTTCCTGCTTAGATATATACCACGAATCATTAACTAATATAGAAAAAACATAATTATCAAGTGCTTAAAAATATGCTTTAGTACTCCTTGTGTAATACAATTTCAATTTGAGTTGTTGAGATACTATTTGGCTATTCCCAAAGCAGTTTCTAAGATAACCTTACTGTGTTTTTTTCATTCAATTCTCCAAACAGTTTTAAATCTATAGAGTGTCATATATAAAATGAACCTTCATTAAAGACAATCTGCCATTCAATAACATTTTAGCAAAGAAAACGGAAGCACTTAATCGAATAATATAATCATTTTTTTTGCTTGTTACTTTACTTTTTAAAGGCAACATGTATAGATTGTTTTTATTTAAGTAAGTCATAACCTTTTTATGCATTTTGTTGTGAAAGCTACTAACATCACCAATATGTTTATAAACACTTTTTGTTTTGTTCCACGCATTCAAACCTCCATGCACAAACGCATCTTTTTGACCACCTTCCTTAAGCAAATAACAAAACAAACAATAAGTTCTATTCAATTTTGCATTATATTCTAACCAAATTTCATGTTCCTTAAACCACTCGTGACTATATCATATTGATTACCACTATAATCTCATTACGGAAACTTATGCCCAATAGGTTGACATGGACCTAGAAGCAAATTCTTTTAGGGTGATAAGATAAAATTGTTTTTTGATCAAAATGATCCGATGAATGATCATCCAATTTAATTCTTGTTGGATTACTACTACTTATGTGGAAGCAAAGTTTGATGGTTTTCTTTTCACAAAAAAGTTAGCCCAATGTTTTTTAAAATTCAAGTTTAACAAAAACTAGAATTACTAAATTGAGTATAAAAGATTATGATGAACAAATAAGCATATAACTCATAAGGATTCATACAAAAAAACAATAACTTATGTGCCATATAGGGGTCATTTAAAATGAAACAATGACTTGTGAAGTTGTGGTCAACTAAGCATAATCATTTTACACAATAACTTATGTGATATAAAGGATTCATTGAAAATTAAAAACAAACTCAATCATGAGGCGTATAGATTATGAAAAATCACCTTAAAATGAAAGAATCCTAAGTCAAAAAAGAAGGCTTTTCTTTTAAGGCTTCCAATCATATAATCGTGATCTTCAAATTAATGAATTTTAACCTTTAAATTGAGACCTTCAAATGATATATCGCATAATCTAGTTATAAACTTAATTATAAAGGAAAGCAAGTATCAAAAGACATTCCTAATAACTAAACGCTTGACATTGAACTCAAGTAACTCATGACCTATCTTAAAATCAAGAAAGAATCTTCAATTCTTGCAAAAATAAGGAAAAAAACCTTCAAATCATCACCTACTCTTCCAAATCGCAAGAAGCCTTCGTTTTCTGCTTTTCCACTAGTCGACCAACCTAATTCTCAATTAAAAGGAGGTTAGCAACGATTAAGAGCGGATTAGGGTAAAAAGGACTAAAGGTAGAATAGAAATTTAGCTCTAGATGTAAAAATGCTAATTATTGGAATCAAACATCTAACCAAAAAGCCACTCAAACTCACACGCAAGGGGGGAAGCCACTTAACTAAATTACATCCTTGAGTTTTCACAGAATTAATAATACATTAATACTAATTAAAATGGTCGCTTCCAGAAAAAAAATGAGTTCACTTGAACTTTCAGTATTATACGATTTAATACTAGTTATAAATTTCAATAGGATAACCTGACCCCTTTCTTGAAGAGTAGTTCTAGCCCCGAAGGTTGAAGATGTATACTTTTGCACTATTGAATTAATATTTTATAACATATGTTGTAGGCGCATATATGACACTAGTTTGTTACTATAATGTACTTTATATATTTACTATCATACCAAATCAACTTATACTTCTTTAGTCGTAACATACGTTCCATCTTGCTTTTTGTTTCTAATTAGATAATGAGTGAGTGTTATCATGATCCCTGATTTCAATACCCTCTATTTTAGTGGGACTTCATTTCACTGGGATGGGTATAAATCAAATCTAAGGGAATGTGTCCACTTGTTCTTTGGTTTGCTTCTTTAATCAGATTATCACTCATCAAGATCAAGCTTTGATCTATTGTTAATTTTTTTATGACTTAAGGCTGCGTTTGGTTGGAAGAATGGAATTGAATGGAATGAAATTGAGAAATTAGTATACTTTTCAAGTAAAATTATGTTTGAGTGGGTAATGAAATGTAAAACCTAAGGGAATGTTTCACCTCAAATTCCCTTGGTTGTGGAATTTCAAAATCCTTCAACCTAGAGAGGGAATTTGAAATCCCACAACCAAGGGAATTTGAGGTGAAACATTCCCTTGGGTTTACATTTCATTACTCACTCAAACTTAATTTTACTTGAAAATTATACTAGTTTTTTAATTACATTCCATTCCATTCCATTCCATTCTTCTAACCAAACGCAGCCTAAGTGTAATTTAAGTTTTTATGATATTCTGTCACATATATATGTACTAGGGCGTTCACCTTACTCTACTTAAAACCCTGAAGTAGTTGAGTGAAACTGAACTCTGCTCCTGGTTGCCTCCTACAGTAGTCGTTTGAGGCATTCTTCACCATTAGGGCAGCTCGTTTTTGGCTCTCGATTTTGAAATCAAGTTCTTGGCCAAGAAATATAAAAAAACGGATTTAGGTGAAGCCTATTGTACTTTTAGTTATAAAATATAGAGTTAATTACACAAATAGTCCCTGTTGTTTACCTAAAGTAACAAGTTTAGGTACTAACTTTTTTGAGTAACAACTTTGAGTATCGTGGTTACTATTTTGTAACACATGTGGGTACTAAGCGCAACGTCCGTTTGTTTTTAACGGATTACCCCATCACGTGTGAAAAACGTGAGGGTAATTTAGTCAAACCAATTAGAAATGTATAGAGTTAATTACACAAATAGTCCCTGTGGTTTACCTAAAGTAACAAGTTTGAGTACTAACTTTTTTGAGTAATAACTTTGAGTATTGTGGTTACTATTTTGTAACACCTGTGGGTACTAAGCGTAACGGTCGTGTGTTTTTAACGGATTACCCCATCACGTGCCAAAAACGTGAGGGTAATTTAGTCAAATCAAATACCCGAAGGAGTGTTTTAAATGTTGTTGTTAGTCCAAGAGTTTTTTATTATGACTGCTCTATCACATTTGCACATAACCATGGTTACTTGAAACAATTAGGGCTTCAATTTTTGAAGTCGTTGAAGAAGAAATGAAGATGATGAAGATGATGAAGAAGAAATGAAGACGATGATGAAGCAAGGGTTTAAATTGGTAAAGTATACGTTACTATTTGATTTGACTAAATTACCCTCATGTTTTTGGCACGTGATGGGGTAATCCGTTAAAAACACACGACCGTTACGCTTAGTACCCACAGGTGTTACAAAATAGTAACCACAATACTCAAAGTTGTTACTCAAAAAAGTTAGTACCCAAACTTGTTACTTTAGGTAAACCACAGGGACTATTTGTGTAATTAACTCTATACCTTTCTATTTGGTTTGACTAAATTACCCTCACGTTTTTCACACGTGATGGGGTAATCCGTTAAAAACAAACGGACGTTGCGCTTAGTACCCACATGTGTTACAAAATAGTAACCACGATACTCAAAGTTGTTACTCAAAAAAGTTAGTACCCAAACTTGTTACTTTAGGTAAACCACAGGGACTATTTGTGTAATTAACTCTAAAATATATAGATATATGAGTGGTTAAAAATAAAAACAATGATGATGTGATAATATTTTTTTGTGCTTTTGGGTATTTGGGGATGAAGTGTTCCCCGCAAACCACTGGGGGTCTACGGTATCTAAAGAGGGGTGGTTTTCTTGCCATTTGAGCCCCTCTAACATGAAATTGGTGATCGCTCTTCACAAACTTTACTTCAAATCAACTTCAGCAGCTCGCAACTCATCCATTTTCTCAGTACCATAAAGGAGGGGCTGGTGTTCTCACCGGTCTTACAGTGGAACCTGAGGCCGAACCTGAGGCCGAACCTGAGGCCGAACCTGAGGCCGAACCTGAGGCCGAACCTGAGGCCGAACCTGAGGCCGAACCTGAGGCCGAACCTGAGGCCGAACCTGAGGCCGAACCTGAGGCCGAACCTGAGGCCGAACCTGCTCCTACTCTTACTTTATGGTTTTTGAACAATATGTGTTTCTTTAATATGAAACTTAACTAGCCATGTTTTTATAGGTTTTCAGGCCTTTTATTGTAACTGCTGTAATAAAATTAAAGTTAAATAAATAAAAGGCTTAGATTTTTTGTTTTGAAATAACACCCTTAAGAAAACCACATGCAATTTTTAACACATAAAATAATGGATTAAAAAACTAAAATATAAGGGCGTGTAAATTGCGTTACGTTTTCTTTTTCTGAAATATCGATGAAACAAATTTATATTAATAAAAAATGTATAGTATTTTATTGAACAAAATTAGTCATTAATATTGTAGGCTAGTAGTAGGTACTTCCTAAAAGTCAAGTATTAAACGACAAATACAGTTGAAGCGGTCCCCTTGTTGATGCCGCGTTGCTACCGGATGCAACCGGTAAATACCAACAACTTATGGAAACCGACACTAATTAATCAAATTCAAATTATAAATTGCAACATATCAAAATAAATAGCAGAAAATAAAGAATCAATGCATCATAGTTAAAGGTATACAACAAGAATGCAAACGTTGAAGATTATAAATTTCATAGTGACGAAGTCCGTAAGCGTGGATGGTATTGGGCGTTGTGGCAGTGAGATAGTAATAAAGTACCAGGAGGGGTGTTTATCGAATCTCGTCTTAGATTATTTGAATAAGGTTGTTCAAGGTTGATATATTTTAGATAGAATTCGATGTTTGATAATGATTTGAACTCACTGGAACTATGAAAATATAAATATAAAAATATTTATTTTAAAGAAAAATAAATAGTGTATATTTTAATTTTAATAACAGGTTTAATTCGAAACTCACATATCTGAATTGGATTAAAAAAACTGAAATCGTAGTTCGAAGGGCTAGATTCGAGTATTCGAAATTCAAATTCGATTACATTATTCAAATCTTGTTCGAATTGAATTACGAGCTTTTCAAGTCATACTAGCGATTAGGGGTGAGCAATGGGTCGGAACCCAATCGAACCATACCGACCCGCCCTTGACCCGAAACCGATAAGTGGTTTATATAAAGAACCGAGAACCGGACCATTTACATACGGTTCGGGCCGGACCAAACCGAGTTAAACGGGTCGGTCCAGCATAATATGGTGGTCCGGACCGCAAATGTGTTTTAGGCTCGTGCTTTTTGCCGGGAGAAAAATAAAACTGTAAAAAATAAACAAAACCAATTAATCGATTTGTTTCCTAGATCCGTTATTGTAACATAGACAAATTGATACCATGTAAAAATACAAACCGTACATTAGTTGTCGTCATGACCCCTTTATGTGCTAATTTAAGTGTATCGTGCAAAAGTGTTCATCTATAACCAACTAAAAGTCTAGTATCTAAAAACTTCTATTATATGCTAGTAAACATTTTTTTTACATTTTTGGTGTTCAAAAACAAGCCATTTAACATCTAAAAAGCAAAAACCAACTCTTTTTTTTTTGCCTAATTGTAATCGGGCCGGATCGAAACCGAGCTCATACCCGCGGGTTTGGACCGAGATCGACCCATAACCGTTTACAAAAGGAAAGCCGAACCGTGGACCTAAACGCTAACCCATGCACAGGTCGGTCTTGAGTTTGATTCCCTAGATCGCCAAATATTGGAGACCATTGAAATCCCGTTACAGTGGGTCGAACTTGAGTATTGATGATTGGTAGGCTAAAGGCATATCGGGAATCTAAAAATAGAAGTGTTGTAGTAAAAAAGAATTTTTTTAACTTATGAAATAAAAAGTTATTTTGTTCAAACATCATTGACCGAAACAGTAATTTACTTTAAATTTTATATAACATATATAAATGACTTCTATCTACATCCTAAAACATCATATGTACAACCCTTTCGTACACAAAATCTGCCTAACATGTGTTGACATGCGTCCCTTATCGCCTGTTCCCTCACACCTAATGTTTTAGAATTGGACCGGACATTAAACTGGACGAATTACTGGTTCGCTGGAATGGAAACAAGAACAGAATAAAATTATAATTATTTCAGTAAATACATGTAAAAAATACTGAAAAACTAAAAATTATATAAAAACCGGTTCAACCGGTCCGGCCCCCTGTTCAATGGATCTGGTTTCCGGTCCAACACCCGGTTCAACCTTCCGGTTCCCGGTCCAACACTCGGTTCGACCGGTTCAACGTCAAAACGGTTTTAACTACTGAAAAGTTAAGTTGACGTGTTAATGACCTACAGCCACAAATCGCATTAAAATCATTATAATGAATATTGTTATGATTTAATTTACAACTTCGCTTTCACTAGCATAACCAATTATGACATTAGGTTCCACATTGCAAGCACATTTATCCTAGGAGAATCACGAAGTCATAATTCTAGTGCCATAATGTCTAAAAATATCAATTAAGAGTCAAAGAATGTTGTTTTAAAAGAAATCTTAATAGTTAAATTGTTTTCCTTCTATTTAAGAGGTGTAAGATTCAAATCATATAAGATGTAGTTATAAATGGTTACAATAGTATTTTAAAAGTAGATTAGGAGTCGTTTCTAAAAAACACTACTAAACCAATGATTATAATAAAAAACATACATAGATCATTAATGATTAAACATAAACAATCGTAGACATAAGTAATAATCAATGTTATGTATTTATCCATTTACCTTAAAACCATGTTGATAATGATGAATGTAACATCGTGTTTTTTTTAAAAAGGAAAAATGTTAATCGTTGTAAACAAATAAATTTAATAATTACAATACCCATAATAATAATAATAATGTTAATAATAATAATAAAGTTAATAATAATAATAATAATAATAATAATAATAATAATAATAATAATAATGAAAATAATAACAAAAATAATGATAATAATAATCCAGTGGGTATTGTGTAAATTATTAAACTTAAAAATCAAGTTTTTAAACCAAATTTATCAAAGATTAAACCACAGGGGCCATTTTGTAAAATTGCAAAACCCAACCCCACCCCTCTCCCTCCTTTCCCGTCGCAACCACCGAGCCCCACCACCACCTCCATTTCGGCCGACAACCCCAAATTGAGGCACTACGGAATTGAATAATCAAAAGGGGACTCGCACTAACGAAATTATGAACATTTAAAACACTCCTTCGGGATCAATTTCATCAAAAACAAACTCAAAACCCCATCTCGAACCGAACACCCGTCGGACCTGCAACCTCTGTGAAATCCCATTTCCGATCAAATTTAATCAAAATTAACATAGGGTTATTGTTCCTTATCACCATACGAAGCTAACCCTAAGATTAATTTGATTATGGTTATGGTTTGAGCACCATTCGAACACCTTCTTCATCGCGGATCTGCAACTGTTCGAACACCACAATCGAGCTTCAAAACTTGCAATTGGCAGAGGGTTTCTAGTCCCAATCATCATTCGAAGCTTACCTGAAGTTTAATTCGATTATAAACGTTGTTTGAGCATCAATCGATCAACACGAGTGTCGCGGACCTGTTCTTCATCGGGTCAGTTCCAAATCGATACCATATAGGTAATTCTACACACATACATACTCGATTATATACGGGCAATCAAAGCCCCATGATTGTAGATGTAATCGAAATCGATTCGATGTTCAATTGGGGTTGATTTGATCTAGGGTTCATAGGGTATTTGGGGTAATGGGTTAAGAAGGTTAAAACTAAATGGAACCCAAACCAAACGCGGCCAAGGCCTTTAGCTCACCGGTTCCTGCGTTCCATGTATTCCAAGAGGTCCGGGTTCGACCCCGGGCACCTACACATTTTTTAAAACCACTTTTTAAGCCTCTAAAAATTCAGAAAAAAATCCTAAAAATTATAAAAATGTTTTTACAATCATTAATAATTTTTAAAACCACATAATTATTTTCTGAAATTTATTTTGACATTTTATTTAATTATTTTATAAATTGTTTTAAATAAATAACAAATCTAGTTTAATTTTATAAAATTAAACCGTAAATAACGGTTAAAATCACTAAATATTATTGGATAAAATAATATTTATGTAATATTATTTAAATCATGATTATCTCAATCAAACATAAAAGTTTTATATAAATCTTTCCAAAAATCATTTTCACTTCTTTTAATCATTTAAATAATTAAATATTTTAATTAATATCATATAATTAATTAATAAAATTAATTATTTTTTCACACTAAATCAAACGATTACGCGTATTAACATATTTATTCCTATTAAATTCTAAACGTAATCACATTCAATAAATTTATTTTATTTAGTTATGGACATTCAAACTAAATAAAAATTAGTTTATTTAAACTACCATTCAAACCAAATGGAAACCTTAATACATTCCAAATTATCAAATCATTATTATTTTAATTCGAGATACCGTTCCTTAGGTTAATCGTAAGGAAATCATTGGTATCTAATCTATCACATCCAGATTCTAATCTCATCAATCAATGAGTATTCATATCCTCTTTTTATATCATTTCCTATTTGGGGGAAATCATGTGATACAATATTTTCAATCATGATATTCTATTGTTTTTCATTCTAAATTCAATTCAAGACAGGTTATGTTATTACTTGCAATTATGTGAACATACTGTGATAAACTGGACGACAGTAAAACCCTAATTCAATCAATCAATCAATCAATCCTGGCAACAATGTAGATCTACTGGTTTGGATAACCCACCCCATATGGCTTACGAGTGGTGATTGTGCCAGAGGCAGGAGTTAATCTATGGTGTATGTGTGGAGTCTATTATGTGCAAGTGTCAAGTCAAGGGGTTGTTATTGTGTCGGTTTATCTATATGCTTTACTATTGCAATATAAGTCTTAACGTTACCTTGTGAATTGGATTATTCTCAATCAATCAATCAATCTATATGTATACTCAAAACTATGACTACTCACCAGCTAATTCGTTAGCTGACTTTATTTTCTCACATGATTTCAGGTTAAGCAAGCTAGTGGACTTCTACTTGATCATATAAGACCTGGACTTAGTCAAAACAAAAGACAATTATTTTTGTGACTTTAACTGTTGTATTTGTATCCGCTAAATTCATGCTATCCTGTAATCTGATTTTAATATTATTTTCACTATTAGACAATCATGAGTTATGAACAATCAATCATTCCCTCGTCCGCTCCGATGATTCCGCCGTCGGTCGGGTGTGACAATGAAAAAGACATAATTAATACAAATAAAGCATCGAGACAACCCAAGATCAAACAATGTAAATATACAAATGTAAATTGTCTTCGTATTGTCAATGACTCTTAGATCAACTTGTGTAGGAGGAGACACCTTATGACTTTTCAAAGTAGAGGTCATGGGTTGGAGTCTCACCAGGTGCAATATGCTCCAAGTGAGCCAAGATTTTACCACAGTGTGCCTTTGGACGGTGGGTTTCCCTTGGAATGGTGGGCGAGCCTAGTCATCAGCGCTGTCTGTGTTTACGGGCGTGGGTGGCCTTTTACCACCCGGGTGATTGGGCTTAAAATTATTCGTTGGCCGTTCAAAAAAGAAAATTTTTCTTCGTATTATTCTTCTCCTTAATCTACTTGAACAACACGAATGAGCATAAGATACATTGTTAAACTTAATTTCTAGTTCAAATAGATTTGGTTCGTGATTTTCCAAGGGAGACAACATAATCATGAAAAGATGAGACGTGAGAAACAATAAATCCTTGGATCAATGTTTTCACAACCATAAGTTTCATGCTACCCTTAAATTTCTGCGTCATAAAACTTTAGTAAGTTTTCATCGTTAAAATTTCTGTAAAAATTAACTGAGGAAGAGATTATTCTAGATTTGACTAGGAGCGTTTAAAAATATCAGAAACCAAAACCGAATCCAAAATATCCGAAAATCCAAAATTCGTATATTTCGGATATCCGAAATTTTGGATTCGGATAGTGATTTTGAGAATTTTCGGATATTTTGGATATCCGAAATATTTTTGTAAAAAACTAAAATAATAAATATCAATTAAAATTTCAAATATTTTGGGTATTCTAATAAAATTTTCGGATATCCGAAAAAATTTAACAATATTTATTATTTTTATAAGATTTATTAAATAATATAGTATTTTTTGGAGTTCGAATATCCGAATACGAATCCTAAATTTCGGATTCGAATAATTAAATCCAATATCCAAAATTTTCGAATATTCGAATTTCACATGTCCGAATTTAAACACCCCCAGATTTGACATTTCCTTACTTTTTCTCTCCATCGTTCCATAAGTTAACCTATAAAAGGAATCATATCCAATCATATTCCAATAAACAATTTATATGTCTCTAAAGCGTGACTAAATATAAAGATATTATTGTATAAAACAATATAATTATAATAATATATTATAATATATAGTATTATTTTATTAATTTCTATAGTAAAATATAATGTCGGCTGTCACATCGTCACGTCACAAAACCTCATAAACAAATAACAAATTATGAAATTAACAATTGCGTTTACCGAAAGAAATCAATTGTGCATTTACTCGAATAAAAAAATCTTATCCAAATATTTTTTTTTTTGAAAGGTGTCTTATCCAAATATTTAAATATGTATATACTATACTACAAATTAAAATATCCGCTTAACCAATTGCTAAATAATTATAGCTAGAATATTGTAAAAACATCTAACCATAATCATACCGTCTTCGATCTAAACACACACCATCTACAAACAACCGTTTAATAACATAAATGTTGTTTAGCACTTTAGCCTAACACTACAGCTTATGTCCGGTCTATGCTCTTTGTATTCTCACGATTGTTTAAGTTTATGTTTGACCAACGATTTGAGTTTCCAGTATTTTTTTCTAACAACAAATCTATCTTTACTAAGTTATTATAAATTAACTTACATTATGCTAGGGTTTAAACCTAAAATTTTATTTACAGGAGACAAAATATCTACTAAGGGAGGAGGGGCGCCCTCGGGGTACCTGCTCGAGTAGTGGGTACCCGCTTAGATACACCGCCGCCAC
The DNA here is from genome assembly GCA_024085815.1 of Flaveria linearis. Taxonomy (NCBI): domain Eukaryota; kingdom Viridiplantae; phylum Streptophyta; class Magnoliopsida; order Asterales; family Asteraceae; genus Flaveria; species Flaveria linearis. Next base: position 86,073,452 of record CM044001.1, read on the forward strand.
CTTTGCGGGTACCCTGGCGGTAGTTGCTCATGTGTATTGGTTGCTGAGATGTAGCCGAGCCCCAACGGCTATAATGCCGTTTAAAGAGAGCATTGGGGGTTAAAAAAATTTTCCTATAAATACTCACACACATACACACTATTATTTACACAAACTCAAACAAAATCATACAAATACAACAATTACAAAATACGACAATGTCTGATGAGTATCAAAATTTATACATTCCTGAAACCAAATCGAATTCGAATGATAGCAGTTTATATTTTATGAAGGAAGGGCGATATCACCGGTATACATTATAATGAACCCTCCGGTCCAACCGGTTTTTGACGTTAAAGCTTTTCGGAAATACATAATCAAGACACATTTCTGACTTCGATATGATCTTATCGAACATCTTTCAAGTTTAGATCTAGCGTACCTCGTTTCGGACGAGTAATAGATTAATTTTAATATTTTAAAATATTTTATTTTTAATTATGTAACCTTTTATTTTTAATTATGTAATATTTATTTTTAATTATGTAATTTTTAATTTTTAGTAAAGTTAATTTTCTTTTTAAATTATTTAAATATGAAAATAAAAGTTTCAGGTTAGTCCAGGATTACATTTTCAGTTTTTTAAATGTTTCAGGGTAGTTTAGAGTACTTATAACGTCAGAATGTGTGATTTGTGAATTTCAGGGTAGTTGAACGTATCACAGGGTAATGCCCCTCGGCATAAATACACATTCAAGATTAAAACGAATGTAGGTATTCTAAAACCATATAAAATAGTTATCATAGAAAATATCGCTTTTGTAGGATTGTTGTCTTCATGTGCGTGTGAATACAAATAAATTGGAACAATCTATGCCTTCCTTACCTCCCCCCCTCTTTATCTCTCTTTTTCTCTCTCTAACACCCATCACCCATGGCGTCATTTCACGATAACATCTCTCACGAAATGGCTCTACAACACTACGCCGATCAACACCAGTTAACCGCAAACGTCGAGGCCCTCGGCGGAATACTAGCCTCCGACCACCACAACAACCACCACCACCACCACCACCACCACCACCTTCCTCCGTCGTCATCGCCCCCTGACACCGGCCCCAAGCCCTCACAGTCTCCGCCCCCTACGTGGCTCAACAGCGCAATTCTCCGCCAACACAACCACCACTTCGCCGGAGACGCCAACGGCGGCAGCTTCCTCCACCTGCAAACCACCAACTCCGACTCATCCAACTCCAACAACCACTGGCTCTCCCCCAGGCCGATCGACAACGACGACAGTAACCGCGAATCGATGTTTGTAACAGCGATGAACAGCGACAGCAATATCGATGAGAATGCTATGAAGTTGAGTCAACGGCAGAGTGTGAGCGACGGTAACGGTAACGGTAACGGAAGTGGTGGTAGTCATAGTCATGAGAGAGATTGGGAATTCGCCAAGTGTAAAGCGGATATATTATCGCATCCGATGTACGAGCAGCTGTTATCGGCGCATGTGTCGTGTTTGAGAATCGCGACTCCGGTGGATCAGTTGCCGAGGATCGATGCGCAATTGGCTCAGTCTCAGCAGGTTATTGATAAGTACTCTGTGTTTGGCAATCATAATCAGCCTGTTGATGATAAAGACCTCAATCAATTCATGGTAACTGTTTCGCTTTTTACATCTCTGTTTAACTATACTGTTTGCTACTTCGTTCCAATATTAGATCGGTGCTTCTATTCCCGAATTCAGTAACGCAAATGAAGTTAATGATATTTCATGGCTAATTGATTGAGAATCAGCTTCTATCTGTTTGTATTCACTTTATGTGTGGTGGGTACAGTTGCACAATTCTGGCCCCATAGATGCACTGTTATTGAAGGAACTGTGCTAACTGTGCTTAATTTGAAGTGGATTGAATAGAATTCTACTTTTCGATCCCAATTTTCATCCTAGGGATTGCAGATTCAGCTGCATACAGTCTGATGTAGGGTAAAACAGGCCGTGGTACTTTCTGTGTTGTTTTGACTGATGAGGGAGTAAAAGAAACTGATCCTTTGTTTATTGTGTTATGAATTGGTAGATGCATAATTCCCAATGCTTCAGATGTTTCTTGTGACCTGCCTTGTGAAGATATTTATTCCCCTAGGTATCTGTGGTGTGTGTTGGGAAGAGACATAAGAGAGACCTGTTGGAAAACTATTTGTTGGTTTCCTCAATTATATTTGAAGGGATGATTGTTGGTGTGAATCAGAATGTTCTAGAGAGGATTTTTCCCAGTTGATTAAATAATATAAACTCTGCTAGTGTTTTCGGAATCTGTTTCCATTATGGTCTATTGTATTTGCTGGGGCTGTTGTAATATAATGTAAAGTTTTGGAAGTGTCACCACATCACTACTAAGATTTGGGCTTTAAGCACCTCTAGACATTTTCATGAAAGGGCATTTATTTTATACCACCAAACCCTAACCTTTTATTTAGTTGAGATCTAGAATTCTTATGACTCATAATATCAACAGTCATGAGTGGAATAAGCAATATATACTTTTCTTTAACCATTTTTGCTATATTCCATTAAACGGGATACACTGGGTATGTTTGTTTGTTTGCTTTAACCATTTTTGCTATATTCCATTTTTTCCCAGACAACAGTTATATTTTAATGTTCTTAAACCAAAATGCTCTTAACAACCTGATTTCATGCCTAATTCTTAATAAGCAATTGCTAGTGTGTGTGTACACACACACCCACACACACATAAATGCTTCTCCTTTAGTAGAATAGTTTTAAAACAGACTGATCATTCACTTACATCATTAAGATAAATCTTTTCAAGTTTCCTCCTTGATTATATCTCATAACTGAAGATATTCAATAGTTGTTCCAAAAAAGTAAAAATCTGTTGGGGTAAAGGGTTCTGTTGCTTTAAGGATTGACATTAGGTTTGTTGTGGATCTTTTTCATCATTTTGTCGCTAAAAAGGCCCATGGTGGTGATGGGGGTTTAATTGTGAACTTGTATTCAGGGTACTCTGTAATGATATGCATATGGTTTAATCAATACTTTCAATTGATCTGATACTATTATTCCAAAGGAGTAATAATTTGTTGAGTCCCCTCCAACCTTTTCCACTCAGAATAAGGGCAAGTTATAAACATTTTTTGTTTCTAGTTTCCACATGTTTGGAAAACCCTGCCTCTCTCATTAAAAATCACCTTTTTGTTTATAACTTGATTTCAAGAATCTTTGATCTCATCACACTATATCCTGTCTCCTTTTACATCTATTGTCTGTTATTTATTCATTCATTTTAATTTTATTTCTCTTTAGGCACACTATGTCGTATTACTGTCTTCATTTAAAGAACAACTGCAGCAACATGTTCGTGTCCACGCAATGGAAGCAGTCATGGCTTGTTGGGAGCTAGAACAATCTTTACAAAGCTTAACAGGTAATCCCACTCTTTTTTTTTCTTCTTTTACATTTAAAAAACACCAATTCTGAAACTTCAACCTTTTGTTGAATTCATGGTGTATGTAAACAGGTGTAGCACCTGGTGAGGGTACGGGAGCAACAATGTCTGATGATGATGAAGAACAAGTAGACAGTGATGCTAACATGTTTGATGGAGGTTTAGATGTTTCAGACAGCATGGGGTTTGGTCTTCCAACTGAAAGCGAGCGTTCTTTAATGGAACGTGTTAGGCAAGAACTAAAGCATGAGCTAAAGCAGGTATAGTTACCATTTTATCTATCTGATTTGTCGTTTAGTAAAGCTAACCGAATGATTCTTTACTTCAATTAATTAGGGGTATAAGGAGAAAATTGTGGATATTAGAGAGGAAATTCTACGTAAAAGAAGAGCTGGAAAGTTGCCCGGAGATACCACCTCCCTCCTCAAAGCCTGGTGGCAATCCCATTCCAAGTGGCCTTACCCTACAGTAAGCTAGCTTCACACTTACTATCTTCTGACTGACTTATGGCTGGTCATCAACAGTTAAAGCTTATTTGTTGACTTCATTAGGAGGAAGACAAAGCAAGATTGGTACAAGAACAGGATTGCAACTCAAGCAGATTAACAACTGGTTCATCAACCAAAGAAAAAGGAACTGGCACAGCAATCCTTCATCCTCAACTGCTACCAAGAGTAAACGCAAGAGGTGAGCCACTAATTTACCTAATCGATCAGCACTAACCCCCCCCCCCCCCCTCCACCAATGCCGCCACACATGCACACACACACAGACACACAACCACAATATTGTAAGAAACCTAATCTCTGTGGTTAAAGTAATGCCAGGTGAAACGCTAAAGGAATGCCTTGTGTTAATATGAGGCAAGAAAACCATCACAAGATTTCAGCTCCATTCAAGAAGCGGTTTGTGCCATAATAGAGAATTGAGTGAAGTGAATTCTTTTGCTGTGACTTAGTATGCAGGTAAATGAGCATGCCTTGACACTTCAAAGACTTGTTCTTAAAGGTATGCAGATACTTAGAACAACTACTAGCACTTGTATTATATTTTGAAATTTAGTAATTTTAAAAAGTTTTTCGTTGGGGTGAGGGATAGGTAGGGTGGCTTAGAGTTGTTACAGTTTATGTATGTATAGTAAACCACATGGTCTAACTTGGTTATATAATCAGGTTGGCCAACATGTTATTATTATGTTTTTGTGTCTGGGATGTATATGTGGGAACTATTTATAGTGAACACATGTTTTCGTGGTAATAATAGTAAGAATTAAAAAAAAAAAAACAATGGGCTATCTAGCTTAGTGATACCAAGATGTTTGTAAACTGTATATATCTGCTCTCTTTGAAGACTAGCTTACTCGGGTAAAATAAATGGATCTTTTTTATGCCAATCCTTCAGTAGTTCAGTTCTTCCGGATGTCTATAATAGCATCCTAGTTTGTATATCACATTCGTGGTTAAACAAGATTATAACATATTAACAATTCATTGAGTTTTCATTATGATCCCTATAAATTAGCTAACAATCACATATTTCCACGTTCATTATTAAAGAACATTCTAAATCTCACTTTTAATATCTATATCTGTTTAACTAAATAATATTTATATATTATTTTTGGCTTTCTTTTTTCCTTTTTCAAACCATTCATAAAAATATGAGAACGGAATACGAAGAATAGATAGCGAGTCCTTAAATAAGAAGAATGAGAAAGGAGTCGTTAAGCTATAACCTCATTTTGGTTAATGAGATGGAATGCTAATTTGATGAATACCCTAAAGTGTTCATTAAATTAGGGGCGAAGGGGGTGGTGTGGGTGTTGACTCGGCAAGGTATTAGGAAGGTGATGTGGCACGCAACACTGCACGAGAACATTACCCTACTCCATACAGTACTGATGTGGAGTGATGAATGGTTGTATAATGAACCGCGGCAAGGTATTGTGTAGTTTCTCATGATTAGTTGTCAAAACTAGCTTATGGTTCCAAGATGTATAATGCAAGGTTTTAGATGCGAACAGAATTATTTTTGAGTATTGTTGATGACATGGAAAGACGAAGCTTGTTTCTGTAATTATCCTAGGATGTTAGAGAAAGAGGTCTCACTCTGATACAAAATCGCACTACGTCAACTAGCATTCCTTCTTGTTATGTGACCACCTTACAATATGTGTCTCGCTTAATAAGCAAGTGATCATCTAGCAACACTCATGTCACTTAATAAAGAAGTGATCATTGAAGAACAATTCAGTATATGGTGGCTTAATAAAGAAGTGATCATTTAAGAACAATTCAGTATATGGTGGCTTGGGGTGTGCATGGTCGGTTTGGTTCGGTTTTGTCTAAAACCAAAGTCAAAAACCGATATTTCGGTTTCTAAGTTTTTAAAACCATTCGGTTTCGGTTTTTTTTTCGGTTTTTGATTTTTTCGGTTTTGTTTTAGGGCTTCAATTTTTTTTAAATTGGTCCAACGTAATGAATTTAAGCTAGAAATTTTGAGCTTACATCATTTTATTGATCTTTAAATATAATCTATATATTCTTATAAATTACTTAACATTAAATATAATTGCAACTAATAAAATACAATAACCTCTAAAATTACTTAACAATTTAATCTACCAAACAAAAAAGTTTAAAAATTATTCTTAAAACCTAAATATCTATCTATTTTAGAATATGAATACACCTCTAAATTTACAAGTTTGATTTTATGGTTTTGTTTTGGTTTTTTCAGTTTCTGTTACAAGCAAACCGAAACTAAACCAAAAAATCGTTTTTTAAATAATCATCAAACCAAACCGTTTATTTCTTAATGGTTTTGGTTTTTCAGTTTGGTTGCGTCGGTTATTTCGGTTGCGGTTTGGTTATTTTGGTTTCTTGCACACCGCTAATGGTGGCGGTGATCACCACGAAACAAACACCAATAAGAATACTGACGAAGGGTTGAAGAATGATGATGTGATGTTAGAGAGAAGAGAGATCTATTGAATACACAAATTTCCTCTTTTGGTCTTTTGTTTGATCTTTTATATTTGATCCTAAATCTCTCTTGAAGTATGATAATGTGATGTCAGATAGCAGAGGGATCTATTGAATATGTATATGAGACTTTTTGTGAGTAAAATGATGATTAACAAGTTTGGTAGGACTTAGGCAAGAATCAGAAAGCAAGAAAGGTGGTGGAATGCTAAATGTTATTTTCACTTTTTAATTTTTGAACATTGTCACTGTTTAATCTCTAACGATATTTTCTCGATTAACAAGTTAATCCAACATACTAAAATACCTGTTTATAACATAAAATTACCAACATTCCTCCTACATTTTAGTGATAACCATGATTAACTTAACCATCCTCCCAAAAATACAAACGTATACATAAATCAAAATGTCCTGGGGATTGAATTTTCACTTTAGTACATTACACGATACAAATATTAGAATAATTGGGTATCACAATGGATTGAACCTAAGTTATCCATTTAATACTTGTAGGTAACATACATATACGTTTACAAATCCATACTCCACTTAACACAATAATTTACTAGTCTATGTTCTAATACTTCAAATAATATATCAAATATTTTACTAGCGCGTGTGATTCAAAGTTTAATTCTTCAAAGAATATATATTCTAAATCGTTAATTCTATTAGCTTACATAAAATGCAGGTATTAAACTTTTTAATTTATTATTATCAGTTTCAAACCTAAAATAAAAAGTAGGAAGGTTTCTAACAACAAACTTTGAAAAAGGGCCCCTAATTATTACTGGACCAAGAATTGAGAACATGAAATATAATTAGTGTAAACTGGACCAAGAAAAGTCCAAGTGATGCTTGGTTGACATATTGGTTGTGCCTTGTAATTCCACCACCAAGGGATAAAATTTTCTACAATGGGCACAGAATGTAAGGTGGGAAAAAAATATTGGTTGGGAAAAATCCGGTAAAAAACGGCCCGATTTGAACCGGCACTTTGTATACCGGTTTAGCAGGCCGACATCCAAAATCGGTTTAAAATCCGGTTCAAATAAAAAAAACTGATTAAACTGTAAAAAGTCATGTTTAAAAAAAAAACCCGGTCCAAACCGGTTTAAGGGGTTTAAGTGTTTAGTTAGAAAAATTGGTTTAAAAAAATCCGATTTAATCACATAACAGAAAAATCAATCCAATTTAAAACCAAACCGGTTTCCAGTTTGTACACCGTGACACAAAATCACACAAAATCACAGGACGCACAGAACCTGAATGGGCTTAAAAAAAGACCCTATGGCAACTTACATTAGAGTGGGAGCCCAGTAACGGCCCAATCATTAAGAAAAGAAAACGTCCAAGAAAAGAAAAGAAAAGTGTGGAAATAACAATATATGAAACATCAAGGGTGCGAGTGCAAACTGAAGTTATGTGTAATCGTGTGTTTATCATTATTCATTCACTATTCAGATCAGACAGAAGCAATCGTATTCGTAAAACCACCACATTCTCCGGCCATTACCCTCATCTGCTGAGCAGCTCATTCGATTACTCATAGGAGGTAATATTTGAAACTAAATCTGATGCTATTTAGGGTTTACATCTTACTAATTACAATCGTCTTTACTCGCTTCTCTTCATTTGTGTCTTCACTATGCTCTAGGGTTAAATTAGATTATTGATATAATTAAGTAATTAATCCATTGCCTGAATAATAATAATAATGCTAAATCTATTTCCGAATAGAGGTTCGTTCTACCTCTACGAGTTAATCAATGGATTGGACTAATGGTTACTTGTTTGATGCTTCAATTTTGCATATTTTCACCACATGCCTTTGGGTTATACTATGTTGGATATTTAAATCAAATCGCTAAAATGTACCAAGTTTTAACTTAAAAAAATACTTTATGTAGTTGAATTTATAAACAAACAAACAAACAAACATACCCAGTAAGTCCCACTCAAGAGCAGGGTCTGGGAGGGGTAGGTGGCGGCGAGTCTTTCCTCTATCTTGGGAGATAGAGAGACTGCTTCCGAAGAGACCCCCGACTCGGTAACGAAAACCAATAACAGTCGCAATCGCAAACATAAAATAAGTCAGACAACACACAGGTTTAAATCACTTAAATACATAGAAAGCGTGTACATCAAATAAGCAGGTAGAATCACGTATAAGGGCAGAAATAGGAATACAGGTGGGCCGCAACAGATCTACGTCTACCCTTCGTACCCAAGATCTACGTCTACCCTTCCTACCCACCGGTCCCGCTAAAGTCCTTAATTTTAATTCTACGTCTCCACTCACTCCTATCCTCGATCATGTGCTCAGAGAGGTGCAAGTCTACCATATCTCGCCTAATTATTTCGTCCCAAGTCAACCTAGGTCGGCCTCTATTCCTCCTACCCTCTACGGTGATGTTCTCTATTGCTCTAACGGGTGCTCCCATCGACCTTCGCTTTACGTCCCCAAACCATCTTAATCTTCCCTCTCTTATTTTATCTGTGATACACGCCACCTCCAGCCTCCGTCGAATCGCGTCGTTATTCGATCCAATCTTGTGTGTCCACACATCCATCTCAGCATACGCATTTCCGCGACCTCTATTTGTCTCTGGTGCGATTTCTTTATGGCCCAACAGTCTGTCCGTATAACATAGCTGGACGTACTGCCACTCTGTAAAGTTTTCCCTTTAATTTTGCTGGGAACCTCTTATCACACAGGATCCCTGATGCTGCTCTCCATTTGCACCATCCTGATTGCACACGGTGAGCTACATCGTTGTGTATCTCTCCGTCCTCCTGTACGTACGAGCCCAGGTATTTGAACGTAGACGTCTGTGGTACCGTCATACCCTGGATGCTCCTGATTGCACACGGTGAGCTACATCGTGTGTATCTCTCCGTCCTCCTGTACGTACGAGCCCAGGTATTTGAACGTAGACGTCTGTGGTACCGTCATACCCTGGATGCTGATTTGTGTGTCCTCTTCAGCCTCACCACTAAAGTTACAATGCATGTATTCAGTCTTAGAGCGACTTATCGTTAAGCCTCTGCTCTCTAGTGTTGCTCTCCATTGTTCTAGCCTCTCGTTAAGCACCGTTTTAGATTCTGATATTAGGACAATATCATGCTGTTTGCAGCATGATATTGTCCTAATATCAGAATCTAAAACGGTGCTTAACGAGAGGCTAGTTGAATTTATAAAGATAACATCAATCACAAGTTGAAAGCTATATTGACCTACAGGCTAGAATTTAGTTATTGCTTTCTTTTTGATCAAATTTGTTAGTAGCTTTACAGTTATTATGTAAACCAGTTGAATAAATGGCATTGCACAGGGATGAAGATTATAATATTACTTGAGTTCATGAAACCTTCCAGGTTGAAGCTCAGCAACTAGTTTCATGCTGCTACTGTCTGTTACCAACAGTTCTGTGTTTGTTTTGGAAACCGACATCACATCTTGAGTTTAATTACTGCGAATAGAAAGAATAAGGCAGAACTTTGTTTGTAGGCCTACTGATAATTCTTATCTTTGAAGAGGTGGTAGTTTTGACCCATTTACTTATGAATTGGTTGATATGTGTAATTTTGTTATTCCTTAAATCTAACAGGTATAATAATGATAAATAAAGAGCTTGAAAGGAAACGTGTCAAACGGGTTGTATGTTGCCCAAAGTGTATAATATTTCAATGCATAAAACCTCCTACAAGATTTTGTTCACATGTTAGATTCTGATAGAAGTAACAAATTTTTTTCTTATGACTGCATACTACTAAACCATTAAGCAACATTCTAAAGACATAAAAACTATCTACCTGGTTATTAAAAATTTAAGACAAAAACAGTTCGGGGCCAAACCCAACCTGACCTGTATTAAGATACCTGTTTTGGCCTATTCTCCAACTTCCCTGCTTTGCTCATTAGTCAAAACGCGTCTTCTTATATTTGTACATGCTTTCTTGTTCTATAAATTAGAATTCTTTGCAGGGAAAAAGTATATATCTTTGTTCTATAAATTATCTCTGTCTGCTAGTTGCATTTTAAATGAGAATAAGTGAATATATTAACCTTTTTTTTTTGTTTGTAACCACAGAGAATTTGGTTTAGAATCACAAAATGGTGCCAGCCAGCCTTCCAAGAACTAGTGGACTACGCCTGCTATCGTATTGCAACCAAACTTACAATTGTAGCATTGCTCTTCGACCACTACTTTCTATAACCTCAAATTATTTTTCCGCAGCGAAGCCAAACACGCAACAAAAGAATAATAATAGCCCCTCTCTTTCTCTTTCCATATCTTCATTTATCCCAAAAGAGAACTCACAAGTGGCATCAAAATCAATCGCAACATTTTGCACATCCTCAAATGTAACCACAGAGCCTTCTACTCCCACCACAACTTCCTCTGATGAGAATGTTGTTGATATGATGAAAATAAAAGACATGGCAAATACACTAGACATAAGGGTAGGGAAAATATTGAAAGCATGGAGACATGAAGAGGCTGATTCACTCTATGTGGAAGAGATAGATGTTGGTGAACCCGAGCCAAGAATAATATGTAGTGGACTCGTGAAATACATCCCACTTGATGATTTACAAGACAAGAATGTAGTGGTTCTGGCTAACTTAAAGCCCAGAAACATGCGTGGGGTGAAGTCATCTGGAATGCTTATGGCTGCTTCTGATGCTTCACATGAGAACGTTGAGCTACTTGAGCCACCCGTGGGGTCTGCCCGGGTGATAGGATATGGTTTGGGACCGAAGATGAGAAAGAGAATATACCGGAAGCGGCTTCACCTAACCAGATTGCCAAGAAGAAGATATGGGAGCAAGTGCAGCCTCATTTGGTCACTACTGGTTCTTGTGTCGCTACTTTAGGAGGTACGCATGTGATGACAACTTCTGCTGGCATAGTAATGAGTAAAAGTTTGGTTAATGCAAATATATCATGAACATCCAGAGATGAAACCTTATTTTTAATGTTATTTATAAGTGCCGTTTGATGGGTCAAATTTTGTTGTTCTCCCGGTTAACTATTTCAACCGTGAGTGAAATTATGTTGTTTTGGGTTAGTTGGATACTGATATTGTTTCTTTAACAATATTCTATGAGAATTTGTTGCCAAATAACTAACAGGAGCCGTTCTTGAAAAAAGAAAACTAACATGGCCCGTTAATACCTTACTAATAAATCGGGATAACCGGATAAGTGTTGTTTAAGGTTTATGATAGAACTCCTTCATAGATAATTGAAATTTTTGTAGGGGAACAGCAAACCAAGTTTAGCTCCGTTGGTTGGACAGCCAAAGCGGTCTAAATATTAAAAAAAAGAGATGGGTGAAGAGATGATACATATATGTGTAATTGCATATAAGTTTCAGACTGGGAGTTGAACTGTTAAACCTTAAACTGTGAGCTGAACGGTATAAATTTCAAACTAGCCAAACTAGATAACTTACTTTGATATGGTCAGCTCGGTCAGTTTTGACTGTTTATGAACAGTGCTAAAAAAGATGGTGTACAAAATTATACATGTGTAATTGCATACAAGTTTCAACTTGTGAGCTGAAGCGTATAAATCTCAAATTGGCCTAACCGGCTAACTTACTTTGATAGTTTGATATGGTCGTTTCTGTCGGTTTTAACTGTTTATGAACATTGTTACAAGTAGGGGTGAACCCAAGAGCGCTAATTTCTTTTATGCATCACATAGTATCTGTTATCCCCTAGAAGTAGGAGTAGCACAAAACGAGGAATTAGCATTATGCATCATAAACCAATTATTCATGTGTTATTTGTTCATTGGATTATGACATTTTTCAAAGAGTCAATGATTGGGGGCAAAACTACTTAAAACTGGATTTCCTATCAGGAAACATCTTTAGTAAACTCACGTTTTGGTTGTAGATCTGGATAAATATACTTGTAATTTTCTGTAAGTCATTGATGGAAATTTACAAGTTGTTAATGTGCAAGTTGGCATTTTACTTCTTGTCCATCATTGGTGGGGGGAAAAACTTTGAGTGGCTTATAAAGGGTTTTCCCTTATGGGTACCAAAGTGGTAGTTGGGTCAAGAGAAGGACTAAGCCTACACGTGTGTCGAGACGGAGATGCGAGCTTGCGAATGGGCGCGTTTGAGGCGCACTTTGGGCTTCGTACAAGGAGCTTTTATTTTTAGCTAAGGACCGATTCAGAGGCTTGCGGATAGAATCGAAAAACCAACTACGAGATAAATACGGTGGATAGAGTCGATCAATAAGCAATTCGGCTTATCTGCGCAACCGAATTCCCGAATTGGTGGGGTCAACCCCATCCCCCATTTTTCTCATTATTGGTTACGGTTTTAATCTATAAATATGAAGCTCCTGGTTCGAGTTTAAACATCCCAAAAGCTACAGCTTTTCTCTGCTACACGTTTCTCTACATCTGTTTCTTCTCAAAGCTTCACGTTGATCTGGTTCCATTGCTGTTGGAACACCGAATTTATTCTGCATTAAATCCTGGGAGTTTGCGTTGTAGCTTACAACAAATAGAGCGTGTAAAATCCATTAAAGATAGAAATACATTCCGTGCAGTTCACCGTCCGAAGAACATCGTATAACAGGTTGGTTTTATACTTTGCGTGTCTTTTAATTTGTTTGATAACGAGATCAGTTTCAATCACGAAGGATCAAACTGATTTGACCAATAACTTGGTAATAATTAATAATAATTAATTGATTTCTATTTGGTCTAATTTGTTTTCAACAATCTTAAAGGATTTTATTTTTTGTGTTAAATGTAACAGATCAAATAGACGCTGAGCTTCCTACCACTAATATGAGATTCATGAATCAAGAGTTTGTCAAGTCTGATAGATTCGACGGTCAGAACTACACCCGCTGGGCTGATAAAGTCAAATTTATGCTCATTCTTCTGAAGCTATATTATGTTCTCGATCTGTGCTTGCCCCGATCCCAAATGACCCGGTTCCTGAAGAGGGAAAGGAACCGGATCAGCAAGTGATTTCGGATCTGAACAAGCAAAGACTCGTCCAAAAGGAAGCTGAAGATCTTTGTCTTGGTTACATCAAGAACTCACTTTCTGATCGCCTTTATTACTTGTACTCGTAGGTTACAAGTTCGAGGAAGTTATGGAAAGCTTTGGAACTCAAATACAACGCTAATGAAGAAGGTACTAATAAGTACCCTATTGCTAAGTATTTAGACTTCCAAATGGTGAATGAAAAGTCAATTTTGAAGCAAGTGCATGAACTTCAAGCACTTGTTAACAAACTGACTGCTATTTCCATTCCTCTACCTGAAATCTTCCAATTGGTGGTAATCATTGCTAAATTGCCTCCCACTTGGAAAGATTTCTCCAAAAGAATGATGCACAAATATGAGGACTACTCTTTGGATGAACTATTGAAGCACCTCCGAATTGAGGAGGAAACACGCAATAGGGACAAAAGAAGTAAAGTCGGAACGAGTGTTAATCATGTGGCGACTGAGGGGTCTGGGCAAAAGGGGAAGTATGGAAAAAAAATAAGAATCCGCTTGCACCTAAAAAGAAAGAATTCAAGAAACCGATTCAAAACAATAACAAACAACCTAAAAGATCTAGAAAATGCCATGTTTGTGAAGAAACTGGTCATTATGCACAAGAGTGCCCTCACAAAAAATCTGATCCTACGGTTGGCTCCACAAATACGGTTGATAATCTTACCAACCTGGTAGCAAATGTAGGAATTGGTGATGTTAATATGCTTGCTTAGCCTACACGCGTGTTGACATGTAGGGGATGGTGTTTGGATTTTGAAGCTACTGTTCATGTCTGTGGAAACCCGTACACGTTTGAAACCTATGGTCTCGTGCCTGAGGTAACTGTGGTTGTATTGTTCCGACGAACATCGTGTAGGAGTTTGTGGGAAAGGCACGATGCGACTAAACTTCAGAAACGGTCAGACTGTGACCCTTCAGGACGTGTTGCATGTTCCTGGTATATCAAAGGGCCTTGTTTCAGCGGATAAGTTTGATCGGAATGGTTATAAGTTGGTGCTTAAGGATCTGCGTATGAAGTTTTCTCTAAATAACCTATATGTAGGTCAAACTAAGAACACGGGTGGAATGTATCGTCTTGACCTAGCTGAAGATAGGAATGATGATGAAGAGATTGAGAATATTGGCATCTCTGTGCTTGATGGTTTTGGTAGTGAAAGTGATAGTGGTAGCGGTATTAGTAATGATAGTGGTAGTGTTAGTACCTTTGCTAGTGATGTTTCTGATTGTAATATCATTGGTTATGAATTGAATGCAATAATGTCTTTGATTATATCGTTTGTTCAATTTGTTTATGGCATAAACATTTGGCACACACAAATATTAAAAATATTGAAAAAAATACAAACTAAAGGTTCAATAAAATTAAAGATAAAGATTTTAAAAAGTGCGAAACTTGTGTGAAATCAAAACTTACAAAGAAACCTTTTTCGAGTGTTCAGCAACGCAATACATCACTCTAGAACTAATCCATTCAGATATTTGTGAACTGAATTGAATCCTTACCCGCGGTGGTAAGAGATATTTCATCACTTTCTGCGATGACTCGAGCCGTTATATATATATATATATATATATATATTTATTTATTGCGTACAAAAGACGAAACGTTTGACGCATTTAAAATATATAAGGCCAAGGTCGAAAACCAACAAGGGAAACACATAAAAATTCTTCACTCGGATAGAGGTGGAGAATATTTTCATCGTGATTTTGATTCATTCTGTGAAGAAAATGTCATCATACATGAAAGAACTTCACATTGTTTACTCCCTAACAAAATGGTTTGGCTGAAAGAAAGAATCGTACCTTAGTAGAGATGTTTAACTGTATGTTAAACCAATCAGGTTTACCAAGTAATTTATGAGGAGAAGCTTTATTGATCGCTTGTTATGTTTATAATAGGATCACTAGTCATGTGATTCCTACTAACCCATATGAGTCTTGGGAAGGAAGGAAACCAAACTTAGATTATTTACGAGTTTGGGGATGTGTCGCTTATTATCGGACACCTGATCCTAAGAGATCCAAACTCGAAGCACGAGCTATGAAAAACGTGTTCATTGGATATGCTCAAAATAACAAGGCTTATCGACCGTTGGATGACGAATCAGGAACAGTTGTAGAATCCAGAGATGTGGAATTATTTGAGGAAAAGTTTTCTAGAGATGATGAAAACTTAAATCCTACCACAACTCCCTGTACTTCTCGAGAAAGTGTACAACCTTCACAAATTGTTAAAGATCCAAGGAGAAGTACTAGAGTTAGAAAAGAGAAGAATTATGGAAATGATTTTATCTCTTATCTAGTTGAAGGAACACAAAGGAAAGTGACAAGAGAGGTCATTTTCGCCATTAATTTGGATGATGACCCAAAAACATACAGTGAAGCCATGTCGTCAAGAGATGCTCCTCTGTGGAAGGGAGCCATCAACGATGAAATAAATTCAATTATGGGAAATAGAACTTAGGAATTAGCTGATCTACCCAAGGGAAAGAAACCCATTGGATCCAAATGGATTTTCAAGAAAAAGTATCGTCCAGATGGATCAATCTCTCCCGATAAAGCAAGATTAGTTGCTAAAGGTTATAGATAGAGAGAAGGAATAGATTACTTTGATACATATGCTCCAACTGCTAGAATTAGTTCTATTAGAACTCTTATAGCAATTTCTACAGTGAGAGGTCTGTACATCAAATGGATGTGAAGACAACCTTCCTGAATGGTTACTTGAAAAAAGAAATTTATTTGAAGCAACCAGAAGGGTTTGTGATATCTTGACGATAAACTAAAGTGTGTAGACTTATTAAATCTCTATATGGTTTGAAACAAGCTCTTAAACAGTGGCATGAGAGATTTGATACCACTGTGACTGCGTTCTGGTTTCAACACAACGGTGCTGATAAATGTATCTATACAAAATGCGAACCCGAATACACAACCATGATCTGTCTTTATGTAGATGATATGTTGATCATTAGCACTCACCTAGAGGGTATTTCTGAACTAAGATAAATTAATCTTCTAACTTTAAGATGAAAGATTTGGGAGAAGTTGATACCATTCTTGGAATCAAGCTAAAAATAATAGATAGTTAGGTTTCTCTTAATCAATCTCATTATATAGAGAAAATTCTAACAAAGTTTCAACACTTGAACATCAAAGAGTTTAATACATCGTTTGATCCGACTGTGAAGCTAAAAGTGAACTCTTGTAACACCCGTATTTTTCTTTTAAAAGAAACAAAGGAATAAAAGAGAAAGAAAAATGGGAAAAAAAGGAAGTCAACCCCAAAGTTGAGGGACCAAAAGTGAAAAAGATGATAAAAATCTTGAAAAGTGGGTGTAAAAGGCGATGTGGTCGCCCATACCCATCTGCACACTTTTCTTGTTCAGATTTTAGAGAGAGAAAGCAGAGAAACTCTCGGGTTTTTGAAGAACAAGAAGAAGAAATCGGATTCAAGGTAAGAATTAATGTTTTTAAGTTGTTCTTGGCTAGATTAGTCTCGGTTGAATGTTTATGTGTGTTTCTATGTGTGCAAATACGAGTTAAGAAGGATTCTAAGGGTTGGAATCGTGTGAAGAAGCTCGGGTGAAGAGTGTTAAGATTGGAAGCAGCAAAGGTGAGTTTCTAGACCCCCTTTTTACCTGTTTTAAACGTTTTGGGGCTGGAAAATGCATGTATATATGTTTTTATAAATTTGGGTATAATACCCGTATGATGTGAATGTATGTATGTTTATGTTTATGTTAAGTTTATGCCTGGAAACCATGTGTACACGATTAGAACTAGGCATTATGATGTTTGGGATTTGGAATATGAATTAGACACATGAATAGGCTGCTAATACGACTAACAAACCCAAATAGGAGTCATGTGTCTGGAATTTGGACTTAGAATAACTAAGTACAAGGTAATGAGTCCAATAGTGCTTATACGCCCAAGGACTTGCCTTAGAAATAGACTAAGTGGGGTCATGAGTCCAAGCATGTAATATGTCCAACAGTCCTAAAACGCCCAGACTTATAAGTCTGAAAATTTTACTAAGTATGAGGGTGAAAAGTCTGGACCTTGGTCGTATGACCAGAGAAAATTTTCTAAGTGTAGGGTGAGAAGTCCAACAGGACTCATACGCCCAACAGGGGTCATACGCCCAGACCCGAAATTTTTCTAAGTGTAAGCTCAGAAGTCCAACAGGGCTCAGAAGTCCAACAGGGCTCATACGGCCAACAGGATCAAACGCCCAACAGGGCTCATACGCCTAACAGGGCTTATACGCCCAACACTTAGAATTTTTTTAGGAATTCCCTGGAAATCCGAATTTCGAGGCTTTGACCAGAGTTGATTAGGGTTAATTGATATGATGTTTTATGCATGTAATGATGATTAATGATTAGCCCTTATTATTACTGATATTATTATCAGTGTATTATTATTGTTAACAATATCATTAATAAAATATTGTTAAGTATGGCATGACATGACGAAGAATGTTTAAGGATTTAACGAAGAAGTATTATCATTAATAAAATGAAAGATTAATGATAAAGAGAAGTGGAGCGTAAGTGAATGTAACGAAAGTATTATGTATTGTAAAGCAAAAGATAATAAAGGAGAAATACTATGATTGAATAAATCCTTAATGAACGAATGAAAACGTGAGAGATTTGCAAGCGTATTGTACCAAAGTGCACGGTCTTAAATGCCACAAGCCCAACCGCGTGAGGTTCGGCTAATCTTTAAGAGTGCACGTAGAGGTTCCAGTCTTGGGACTGACCTCCGGGGAGGTACATGGTGTATAGTAGGTACCCACATGGTGGGGGTGTAGAATGTTACAGTTACCCACTTCGGTGGGGGTGTAGTTACCCACTTTGGTGGGGGTGATGTTACCCATTTCGGTGGGGGTGTTGTTACCCGAGTTATATTTAACTTCGGGGGTGTGGCATGAGGCCAAACATATTTATGAGGTGAGCGACTTTGTGTTGCAACAGACTCGGATGGAGTTCAATCTCTGTGATTGACTCGTATGGGATCTTTGTCGCGTATCCCGGTGTTGTGTCAGTCTACGGACATGAGTTGGGGGTTTGTGAGCAGGCCCCGGCACAGCATCAGCTTTCGAGCATGAGTCGGGAATATTGCATGAGACAGGATCTAGTTGGATGAGTAGAGGATCGCATGCTCCGGTACTATGTCAGTCTTCGGACATGAGTCGGGGGTTTGTGAGCAGGCCCCGGCACAGTATCAGTCTTCGGACATGAGTCGGGAGTAGTGCGAGAGAGTGAGATGAGATGAATGAGTAGAGGATCGCATGCTCCGGTACTGTGTCAGTCTTCGGACATGAGTCGGGGGTTTGTGAGCAGGCCCCGGCACAGTATCAGTCTTCGGACATGAGTCGGGAGTAGTGCGAGAGAGTGAGATGAGACGAATGAGGAACGGAACGCGTGCTCCGGTACTGTGTCAGTCTTCGGACATGAGTCGGGGGTTTGTGAGCAGGCCCCGGCACAGTATCAGTCTTCGGACATGAGTCGGGAGTATCGCGTGAGTTGATGAACGAGAGAGATAACTATGAAAGAAAGAAAGCATGAGACGAACGAAAGATAACGAACATAATGAAAGCTGAGGAACGAATGATTAAAAGTAATGAACGGAAGGAATGTAATGATTATGTATGAAATGGGATCCCTGTCACTCGACCTTAGTAATCATGGTTGTGTGCCATGAAGAGGGTAAAGTGTGACCGGACCTAAATAGAAGTGAAAGATAGAGGATGCACGAAAGTAATAAACGTACGAATAAATGAAATGAACGTAAGAATGAAAGTAAGAAACGTATGAACGAAAGAAAGAGCTAAGAAAGAACGGGAACGTTAACGATGAACGGTACACGAACGAAAGTTAATGAATGAATGATGAAGATAATAATAATATTATCTACGTGTACGTATGTTGTATGATCGTATGTATGTAGGAATGGTTGTGATGGTAAGTAAAGTATGTTTTATTATAAAACTAGAACTCACTCAGCAACGCTGACGTTTTATGTATTTTCCAGTTGGCAGGTATGTTGCTGAGGATGGCATAGGGTGACTACTCAGTTGTGGAGTCTGTCATCCATATTTTGACATGTCAGTGTGTTTTGAGATGAAAAGAATATTGGAATGTAATAAAATGACATGATTTTAGTTATTAATGAATGTTTTTAAATTCCGCTACGAAGTAAATATATGTTTTAAAACGTTTTATGTGCGATGAATGACCAACTGTGAGGTGCCCGGGAACGGGGCCTTACAAGTTGGTATCAGAGCCAAAGTTTAAGTGAATTGGGTAAAATTTTTCAGAATAAACCTTAACTTAAACTGAGAATGGGACGGAAAGGGAAGGGATGCCAAACTGAGTAGCTGCGTGCCATCAGGTATTTTCTTAAAGTTAACCAGCATTGTGTGCGCATGTTATGTGTTTATGTGTTACTGTTAGATTTAGATGCTAATATAGTCAGGAAAGGTAATGTTCGGGGTGTGAAGAGTAGAGTAAGTGGCTAATTACAACTGATCACCATAATTAGGGACTTACTATACTTGACATGAACTGAGCTATTCCCTTGAATGACCGTGTAGTGTTTAAATCTTTCAGTGTAAGTTAGAGAATGGCCGGTGGTAGACCTTCTAAGGCTTCACGTGGAGGAGGTGGTGGCGGACGTGGTGTTGAACCACGAGTCACGAGAGCACGATCTAGAGTGGAACAGGTGGTTCACGAGGAGCCCGAAACACCTCAACCGGGAGGTGGTGATGAGAGTGCTAACTTGAGAGCCTCGGTGAAAGAGGCGGTAGCTGAAGAAGTGCATCAGGTCATGCAGACGATCCTACCATCTGTAGTGACCGAGGTAGTAAAAGCAGTTAGAGACGGGAAAGACAGGAAAGGGGTAGATCATCAGGCTCAAGGAGACGGCCCGAGACTGAAACAGTCTTCTCCGATGACGAAGAGGAAGAAAAGCCTGCGCCGGAGACGGCACGAGGCTATGATTATGGGGCGTTTCGGCGATGCAAACCCCCAACTTTTGATGGTAATGGCACTGCTGCCGCGGCTCATCGTTGGGTCAGAGAGATGGAAGCGGTGCTGGAAATTAGTGAGTGCCGGGAAGATCAGAAAGTTAAGTTTGCCACTCATTCTTTCGTGGACTCAGCTTTGTGCTGGTGGGACAACATAGTCCAAGTTGAGGGTAGTCGGGCTATCGGAAGGATGAGATGGCCAGAGTTGAAGAGGTTAGTGATTGAGGAGTTCTGTCCTCACCGTGAGATGGACAAGGTAGAAAGGGAATTCCTGCAGTTAGAAGCGGGGAAGATGACACATCAGCAATACACCACTAAATTCAACGAGATGGCACGACTGGTGCCGGATCAGGTGACACCTCTTTCGCGGAAAATCAAGAGGTATGTTCAGGGCTTGCTGGTGGATATCCGTAGGCACATGATCGCTGCCCGACCAAGCATGTTCAGGTCGGCGGTAGATCTAGCGGGAAGGTTATACGACGAGCGGGAGGCGATGGCAATGAAGGGCGAAGTGGAGGAGCGAGCCTATGTTAAGAAAGGGAAAGGAAGGAGAGATAGTGATGGTGGAATGGTGGCCGAAGGTAAGATGATGAGGATCGATGATCGGGAGAGGATAAGAAGGAAGGATGAGGTATGTAAGAAGTGTGGTAGAGGTCACGAAGGGGAGTGCAAATGGGGACTGAACATTTGCTTTCAATGTGGAAAGGAAGGTCATAGGGCAAGGGATTGCCGTGTGGCTAAGTGCTACAACTGCGGTGAGACTGGACATCTGAGCAGGGATTGTAAGAAGTCAAAGGCAGGAAGCTCTGATACGAGGAGAGAGAACAGAGGGTGAAGGCTACAGCTTTTGTCATGACCAAAGGGAGGTTAGAGCGGACTTCAACTTGACGTCAGGTACGTTTCTGATAATTTAAGTTTGTGCTTTTATGCCTTGAATGTGATGCTGGTAGTAGTTCATTCCTGCTGCCTTTTTGTGATAAGTTGCATGTTAGGAATAGAAAGAATCGATGTCATTCGACGTAGGAGCTACTATAGGTAAGTCTACTAGATTACCCAGTGCGCTAAAGGACCCCGCAATAGAATTGAGAGAGCGCTTGTTTTTCTGTTAGACCATCCCTGATAGACGTATGTGGATAGACGTACACCTCCGGGTGAATCGAATAGTAACTTATGAGGCAAGCACCAAGTGCTGCAAAAGAGATGGATTGATTGGTGGTGCCCGATAAAAGTTCGGTGCCGATCTGCGACAATGGATTATGATGGAGGCTTCACTGAGAAGGATATACGACGATCGGAAGAGAACGGAAACAAAAGGAGAAGGAACATCGATGAGCCCTTCGAGGTAGAGATTACTATTAGTGGACTCACTAGGTTACCTGATGCCCTAGAGGATTGCGTGATGCAATTAAGAAAGTTATGTCACCCGTTGTCTGAGGAACAATTTCAGCCTGTGAGTGGTTCATTGAACGGCAACGTACGATAGTTTCGACATTATAACAAACAATTAGAATGGGAGGTTGAAAGTAAAGAAAAGAGCTAAATTTGGATTGAGCCACCAAATAAGCCGAATTGTCTTTCTTGTCAGCGCTGGGTTGCCAAAGGGTCATTACTCATATGTAAAGAACATCAAATAAGGGCTAGCAACTATATGCAAGTTGATGGCCGTGTTTTTCAAAGCATTAAAGCTGAAGGGTCTCAGTGATGCTCTGAAGCTCAATGATTATGACGCCGAGACTTTGCTCGGATATTGTGATGATTCTTTTAATCGTAGTGACCGCACTCTACATGGCATGTTTGAGGTCGCAGGTGCTGGTCAAATAATCATTGATCAGTATGCATGGGTTGCCAATGCAGAATAGTCAAAGATAGACCAGAAATCGGATGTCGATAAATGATGTAGAGCGATTGAATTCCAGATGAGAGACTGGAAGAAGAGGTGAAACAGTATTGCTCACAAGGGTTTAAGGAATAACAGGTTTCGGGGACGAAACCTATATAAGGGGGGTGGACTTGTAACACCCGTATTTTTCTTTTAAAAGAAACAAAGGAATAAAAGAGAAAGAAAAAGGGGAAAAAAAGGAAGTCAACCCCAAAGTTGAGGGACCAAAAGTGAAAAGATGATAAAAATCTTGAAAAGTGGGTGTAAAAGGCGATGTGGTCGCCCATACCCATCTGCACACTTTTCTTGTTCAGATTTTAGAGAGAGAAAGCAGAGAAACACTCGGGTTTTTGAAGAACAAGAAGAAGAAATCGGATTCAAGGTAAGAATTAATGTTTTTAAGTTGTTCTTGGCTAGATTAGTCTCGGTTGAATGTTTATGTGTGTTTCTATGTGTGCAAATACGAGTTAAGAAGGATTCTAAGGGTTGGAATCGTGTGAAGAAGCTTGGGTGAAGAGTGTTAAGATTGGAAGCAGCAAAGGTGAGTTTCTAGACCCCCTTTTTACCTGTTTTAAACGTTTTGGGGCTGGAAAATGCATGTATATATGTTTTTATAAATTTGGGTATAATACCCATATGATGTGAATGTATGTATGTTTATGTTTATGTTAAGTTTATGCCTGGAAACCATGTGTACACGATTAGAACTAGGCATTATGATGTTTGGGATTTGGAATATGAATTAGACACATGAATAGGCTGCTAATACGACTAACAAACCCAAATAGGAGTCATGTGTCTGGAATTTGGACTTAGAATAACTAAGTACAAGGTAATGAGTCCAATAGTGCTTATACGCCCAAGGACTTGCCTTAGAAATAGACTAAGTGGGGTCATGAGTCCAAGCATGTAATATGTCCAACAGTCCTAAAACGCCCAGACTTATAAGTCTGAAAATTTTACTAAGTATGAGGGTGAAAAGTCTGGACCTTGGTCGTATGACCAGAGAAAATTTTCTAAGTGTAGGGTGAGAAGTCCAACAGGACTCATACACCCAACAGGGGTCATACGCCCAGACCCG
Source organism: Flaveria linearis (assembly GCA_024085815.1). Lineage (NCBI taxonomy): Eukaryota > Viridiplantae > Streptophyta > Magnoliopsida > Asterales > Asteraceae > Flaveria > Flaveria linearis. The sequence continues at coordinate 86,096,943 of CM044001.1, forward strand.
AAAATTTTCTAAGTGTAAGCTCAGAAGTCCAACAGGGCTCATACGGCCAACAGGATCAAACGCCCAACAGGGCTCATACGCCTAACAGGGCTTATACGCCCAACACTTAGAATTTTTTTTAGGAATTCCCTGGAAATCCGAATTTCGAGGCTTTGACCAGAGTTGATTAGGGTTAATTGATATGATGTTTTATGCATGTAATGATGATTAATGATTAGCCCTTATTATTACTGATATTATTATCAGTGTATTATTATTGTTAACAATATCATTAATAAAATATTGTTAAGTATGGCATGACATGACGAAGAATGTTTAAGGATTTAACGAAGAAGTATTATCATTAATAAAATGAAAGATTAATGATAAAGAGAAGTGGAGCGTAAGTGAATGTAACGAAAGTATTATGTATTGTAAAGCAAAAGATAATAAAGGAGAAATACTATGATTGAATAAATCCTTAATGAATGAATGAAAACGTGAGAGATTTGCAAGCGTAGTGTACCAAAGTGCACGGTCTTAAATGCCACAAGCCCAAGATGAAAGTTGTAAGCTGTGTTCGGGGGGGAGTTATTGTCTATCGTTGGCCTCTATGGTAGAATCAGTCGGGGGACCTGAGAGGCGGTGGTTTACCCTGCAAACCGCGTGAGGTTCGGCTAATCTTTAAGAGTGCACGTAGAGGTTCCAGTCTTGGGACTGACCTCCGGGGAGGTACATGGTGTATAGTAGGTACCCACATGGTGGGGGTGTAGAATGTTATAGTTACCCACTTCGGTGGGGGTGTAGTTACCCACTTCGGTGGGGGTGATGTTACCCATTTCGGTGGGGGTGTTGTTACCCGAGTTATATTTAACTTCGGGGGTGTGGCATGAGGCCAAACATATTTATGAGGTGAGCGACTTTGTGTTGCAACAGACTCGGATGGAGTTCAATCTCTGTGATTGACTCGTATGGGATCTTTGTCGCGTATCCCGGTGCTGTGTCAGTCTACGGACATGAGTCGGGGGTTTGTGAGCAGGCCCCGGCACAGCATTAGCTTTCGAGCATGAGTCGGGGATATTGCATGAGACAGGATCTAGTTGGATGAGTAGAGGATCGCATGCTCCGGTACTGTGTCAGTCTTCGGACATGAGTCGGGGGTTTGTGAGCAGGCCCCGGCACAGTATCAGTCTTCGGACATGAGTCGGGAGTAGTGCGAGAGAGTGAGATGAGATGAATGAGTAGAGGATCGCATGCTCCGGTACTGTGTCAGTCTTCGGACATGAGTCGGGGGTTTGTGAGCAGGCCCCGACACAGTATCAGTCTTCGGACATGAGTCGGGAGTAGTGCGAGAGAGTGAGATGAGACGAATGAGGAACGGAACGCGTGCTCCGGTACTGTGTCAGTCTTCGGACATGAGTCGGGGGTTTGTGAGCAGGCCCCGGCACAGTATCAGTCTTCGGACATGAGTCGGGAGTATCGCGTGAGTTGATGAACGAGAGAGATAACTATGAAAGAAAGAAAGCATGAGACGAACGAAAGATAACGAACGTAATGAAAGCTGAGGAACGAATGATTAAAAGTAATGAACGGAAGGAATGTAATGATTATGTATGAAATGGGATCCCTGTCACTCGACCTTAGTAATCATGGCTGTGTGCCATGAAGAGGGTAAAGTGTGACCGGACCTAAATAGAAGTGAAAGATAGAGGATGCACGAAAGTAATAAACGTACGAATAAATGAAATGAATGTAAGAATGAAAGTAAGAAACGTATGAACGAAAGAAAGAGCTAAGAAAGAACGGGAACGTTAACGATGAACGGTACACGAACGAAAGTTAATGAATGAATGATGAAGATAATAATAATATTATCTACGTGTACGTATGTTGTATGATCGTATGTATGTAGGAATGGTTGTGATGGTAAGTAAAGTATGTTTTATTATAAAACTAGAACTCACTCAGCAACGCTGACGTTTTATGTATTTTCCAGTTGGCAGGTATGTTGCTGAGGATGGCATAGGGCGACTACTCAGTTGTGGAGTCTGTCATCCATATTTTGACATGTCAGTGTGTTTTGAGATGAAAAGAATATTGGAATGTAATAAAATGACATGATTTTAGTTATTAATGAATGTTTTTAAATTCCGATGCGAAGTAAATATATGTTTTAAAACGTTTTATGTGCGATGAATGACCAACTGTGAGGTGCCCGGGAACGGGGTCTTACAACTCTGGGAGAGCTGTGGCTCAACTAGAGTACGCAAGTGCAATTGGTAGCATGATGTATGCCACACATTGCACTCGTTCTGACATTGCCTTTGCTATTAGCAAACTAAGTCAGTACACTATAAACCAAGGTACTGAGCACTGGAATGCAGTGAGTAGAGTATTTTGATACCTAAAAAGGACAAGTAATTTTGAATTGACATACACGTCATCATCAAGAATACTCGAATGTTATTCTAATGCCAACTGGATTGATCAAAATGATTCAAAATCCACAAGTGGGTGGATCTACACTCTAGCCGGATGAGCTATTTCTTAGGCGAGCAAGAAACAGTCGTGTATTGAACACTCGACTATGGAAGCAGAATTCATAGCATTAGCTGCTGCCGGTAAGGAAGCAGAGTGGATTAGAGATCTACTTACGGACATCCGTCTTTAGGATGTACCAATGCCATTAATTTCCATACATTATGATAGTGAGATCACACTATCAAGAATATACAACGTAGTGTATAATAGGAAGTCAAGGCATATTGGTTGTCGACACAATTGTGTGAGACAACTACTTGAAAGTGGTACCATCAGGGTTGTTTATGTCAAGACGTGTAAGAACCTGGCTGATCCTCTTATCAAACCTCTGACGAGAGATTTGGTAGTAAATACCATGAGAGCCATGGGTCTAAAGCCATAATAGAATCGTTAGGGATCGAAACTCAACTTGAACTTAGTGCTCATATTTCTCAAGTTTAATGGGCAATAACAAAGTCACTTAACGATAGAAGTTACTATCAATTAATTTGATAGATCCACGAGAGGTAAGATAGTACGTTGTTGCCGAGAACGAGGTTAAGCTAATGCTCTTAACAAAGTTTTAGAGACATCTAAGCAACGAGGATGTTGTAAAACTTTGCCTATATGATCTCGAGGTGGTGTCGCCTTAAATGAAGATCTGTGGTTTATCTTCTATAGGGTCATGAAAAGGATTTATAGCGCACAACCATATTCGTGCTCAATGAGAACGTAAAGTCGGCACCGAATGGGGTCATCAGGTTCTTGTTTTAATTCCATAGGACACCAGTGAATCTGTCTTTTCTTGTTTATCCATATAAATTGGGTTTAATATTCATGACACCCAAGTGACATCATCTGTCATAGTGAAAGGAAACATTCCAACTTGGCATGTTTACTTCTTGTCCCATATTAGTGGGGCGAAACAACTTTGAGTGGCTTATAAGGGGCTTTCCTTATGGGTCAACAAAGTGGTAGTTAGGCCAAGAGAAGGGCTAAGCCCACACGCGCGCCAAGTCGAGACGAAGACGTGAGCTCGCGAATGGGCACGTTTGAGGCGCGAATGGGCGCGTTTGAGGCGCAGTTGGCACTTCGCACTTTGCACGTATCTAAGGTCCGGTTCAGAGGCTTGCGGATAGAATCGAAAAACCAACTACGAGATAAATACGGTGGATAGAGTTGATCAGTAAGCAACTCAGGTTATCTGCGTAATCAAATTTGCGAATTGGTGGGGGTTAACCCCATCCCCCGTTTTTTTCGTTATTGGTTACGATTTTAGTCTATAAATGTGGAGCTCCTGCTTCTAGTTAAAGCATCCCAAAGCTACAGCTTTTCTCTACTACACGCTTCTCTATGTTTCTCTACATATGTTTCTTCTCAAAGCTTCACGTTGATCTGGTTCCATTGCTGTTGAAACATCGGATTCATTCTGCAAATAGAGCGCGTAAAATCCTTTAAGGACAGGAATACATTCCTTGCAGTTCACCACTCGAAGAACATCGTATAACAGGTTGGTTTTATATTTTGCGTGTCTTTTAATTCGTCAGGTAACGTGACACTCTCCTTCTACCTTTCTTATAATCAGTTTCAGTCACGAAGAATCAAACTGATTTGGCCAATAACTTGGTAATAATTAATAATACTTAATTGATTTCTATTTGGTCAGATCTGTTTTCAATAGGATTCACAAGTCACCCGAGTCAGAAGTTTTGAAAGGTAAAGCGTCGATCTTTTCAAGCTGTGAGTAAGAAAACATCTAGTGACCAAGTAAATATTTCTACTGACCTTGACTTAACACTTCAATCAAAATCAAAGATCAAGATTAAAGATCTTCATATAAGCTCGTGAACAAGTGTACAACATATGTTATTATTATAATTATAATTATGTTATTACTTATAATAATTGTACGAAACTAGGATTGGACTCCCCGCGCGTTGCCGCAGGGTCTTTTCGAAACGACGTGAAAACCGTATTCGCATAAAAGAGTAAGAAATCATCAACATGTTTTAGGCATCAAATGTCATACTGGTTTTAGATATAAAAGTATATTGATATCGACTAACGATTATATAAAAAGTTATTTGGTAAGATATATAAATAAACTAAGTGATATACCGATTGATAGTTGTAGAAAAACATATGTATCAACTTTTATAAAATAATTAGTAGTTTACTTTTGAAATTAATCCCAAAAGAAAATTTTAATATCCCTAAGTAAATATTTAAGGATTATTAAAATAAATATACGTTATAGTTTTCGTTAATAATATCTCATATGTGTTTTCATATTCTCAACATCAACTATTTTCTTTTATTTTTAGTAATCATGCTTCTCCCTAACATTAAAAAGTATTTTTCTTTTATAAGTTAAATTTATATTTTCTTTTACAATATAAATTATTAAATTTTGAAGTCCAGTGAACTTTTTCTCTCTTTATTTTTAAAAGTGAAATTTTTCTCTCTTTATTTTTAAAAGTTATAGGACCTCAAATTGTTAATTAACTCAATTGAATATGTGCTGAAAATCCCTAGTAAAAACACAACTCTCACCACTTTTTCACATTTTACATTTTCTCCATCTCTCATACTTTATCTCTCTGTCATCACCTCATCGGAGACTACTGGCCACGACCGCCGTACCTTGGGTACAAGTCACCACTGCCCACCGGATTGTGTGTGCTTAGTCGCAAAGAGAATGAAAGAGGGCGGAAGAACTCAACATCGCACGCATCGACGGCGACGACGACCACCGCCTGGAACTGTGGTATGTCTATCCCGACCATGTGTTGCTTCCCCAACCGTCGATGCCCCTGGTCAATGGTATGGTGACAGGTGCTGTAAGTTGAAGTTTCAAATTTATCTTCAAAAAGTCGGATCTCAAATCACCCTCTTACCCCAAAATCCTCTCCTCCTTTGTAAATAGATTGTCTCTCAAATTTGTCACAAAACATGTTTTGCAACAATTTTGCGTCAAAAATGACTTTGCCGCAAAAACCCTTGTTGCAAAAATTTTGCAACAACTTTCTGACAGCTTTTACGACATGTTTACGACAAGTATTTTGCGGCAGAGTACCAACAATCTTCTGACAAATGATTGCGACAACTTTGCGTCAAACTTTTGCAACAATTTTGCGACAAAAGTTTGCAACAAGTTTGCGACAAAGGTTTGCGACAAAGGTTTGCAACAAATTTGCGACAAGTGTTTGCAACAAATTTGTGACAAACTTTTGCGACAAAGTTGCAACAATATCTGTTTTGTCCTTTTGCAACAAACTTGCGACAACTTTTCTTTGAACAGAAAATTTAATTTTAAATTAAAATAATCCAGTTTTTTTAACCTGTTTGCAACTTAATACAATTCAAATAACCATTCAACCACAATCTAAGTCCAATTACACCAATCCAAACAAATATTGTTTACATAATCCAAGAACAATATGATAATTTAACTAACTAAACTAAACTGCACTATGGTGAATGATTGTCTGAATTTTTACTAAATTCTTTCAAAAAAGAGGCCATTTGTTGTTGCATCTCCGCTCGCGTTTGTTGCTGCATCTCCTCACGCATGTTTCTTCTGATCTTATCAACCTGTTGTTGCATTTCATTCCGCATTTGTTGTCGGAACTACATGTGCATACAAATATAAATTAGGTTAGCCTAACACACATATATACATGCGTGAACAACATATAACCATAGTTCATTATACCGTGAAATAAAATTATGTTTACGGGTGATACAAATAAAAATCTAAATAAATTTTATTAAATATAAATGATAAAAATCATATATCAACATCTATAACCTAAAACATCTTAACAATCTGGTAATATATGAGAACCTAGCACACATTCATGACTAAATATAATAGTAAAAGGTTGTTTTAAGTAAATTACCTCCTCCTGTGATTGTTGGAGTACAGCTTGTGTTAGGCTGGACGTGAGAGATGTAGACGGAGTCCCGTTCACGACGAAATAAGGATCTGATGATCCTATCCCATATAACTCTCTGCCCTCTCCGTACTATCACGCCAACAATCAACATCACCCAATGGATGTTGATTTTTGTCAATACCATGTTTCTCAATCATCTTTCTACAATACGTGTCCTGCAATATGACAAAACAGATTGTTAAAACAATAAAAAATTTTATAACAATGATATAACAATAATAAAGATAACTCACATATATTTCACTTGATCGAGCGGTGCAAAACTGCATCCCTTCTGGATTCTCATCAAATTGTCCGGCCCGATATAGCTTTTTTGACTCTTTATCTAGATGTGTTTCTAGAAACTATTCGCTCATTATAACAGGCCGACCTAATTTCTTTTCTTACAATATAAAACATAAAGTTTAACATATATGTTAATAGTAAAAGCACACAATTACTATACTTTTTAAATATAATTAGATTACTAAGCGAAGACGATGCTCGTCATATCCGATGGATCCGCCAGTGTGCCTGGACGTAACACCCGAGCTATCAGCACTATTCCTATTCTTACTCCCTCTTTCTGATGCTTTAGCAAACTCGGAAGTGTTAAAATACTACAAATAGTAAAAATATAATTATGATAATACAACTACAATAAATTATAACAAAAGAACAATAATGTCTTAACTCACTTACCTCACATAACGGAACCCATAAGTCATTGTGCCATAATCGTGGTGGAAAATCACGTATGATGGTGTAGTTAAATTTATTAGGTGGTATAAAATGACCGGCTTTTTTTGCTAAATCTCTAGATTATTCTTTTGATCTATAAATGATGCCTTGATATAGATCGGATGCCGCGTTGTTGAATTCTTCTTTAATGGCAAAGTTGTCAGCTTGATCCCATCCACAAATTTCCTTAAAAGTTAATGTTTGATGATTATTCTTCAAGCTTATTAATAAATAGCAGAAAAAAATAATTTTTATATGTTACCTTGTATTTCTCAAACATACTATTTTTTACTTCTTTAGGGACAAGCGAGTAACGTGGCCAAGGCCCCTCAAGATGTTGTTCCAGTATTTTTGTAATCGCCCTATGAGCCTTACTATTAGCAAACCTACAATATTATATAAACAAATAAATATATTTATAGAATAAATTAATAATATAAATTTTAGTTTTAAACATACATACTTCTTCCCAACTCGTCTAACAGGAAGCCTTTGAGAGGTATGTTGGGTCGCATAATCTGTATTCGAACCACCATGAGAAGGGCGAGAAGGCGTGTTTGTGTCTTGCTCATCATCAAAGTCCTCATGTCCCATAGATTGAGATCTATTATATCCCTCAGATTCCTCCATACGTCGATATATCCCAACCATATCAGCCATAACATCACCATCACCTGCACAACTAATACTGCCGCCGTATCCACAGCCTAACGTTCCACTTAACCGAGGACTGGCCTTTGAATGACGCCCACGACCATGAGTAGACGGTGAAGTCCCACGAGAATGTGGGACACGACCACGAGTACCTGACATAATGTACCTGCATTTAATAGAACAAGTATGATTATGTATACAATATAAGATTTAACAAGTCATATGATAGTAATATAAACATACCATGTAAAAAGTTAAAAATAATTTAAAATTTATGAAACCAAACAAGTTTGTCTTAATCTGAAGAGTGGTCAGAAAAAACAATTTCATCATCAACAGATGTATCTTCTTCGTCTTCTAGTTCATCCTCTTCAATTTGCACCCATCCCACAAAGGCTTATTCGCTTGTTCTAACATATTATAGTATGCATGGGTGGTTTGATTTGCAGGTTGTGGTCCCTGCTGAAAATAAGGATGTTGATTTTGATGCATGCTTTCCATAATCATTTGATCATATCCGGTAAATTCACCAAGATCTTCATCAGCTTCTTCAAGGATTACACGATCTATGTGATGACCCATATGTTGAGGCGGTCCTGGGTTTGAGCATTGACCCATATCTTGTGTTGTAAATGATTCACCATGCCTATCCCATATCAAATAATTCTTCATGAATCCTTTGTCGTATAGGTGATACTCAATAGAGTCTCTCGTCTCGTAATAACGATTTTTGCATTTTGCACACGGACATCTAATTACAAAGACCTCCACCCCTTCGATAGTCGTGCTTCTAATATTAGTTGCATTAGCGTATGCAAAATCCAAGAAATAAGTAACAATTTGTTGAAATGCAGGATTGAAAACACCATTACTAGTGGCTCTCATCGTATACATCCATTCTCGATTAAACGACATGCTTAGAGATCTATAACTAAAAAACCATAATGGTTAGAAACTAAAAAATTAACTAACACATAATCATCCCAGTAACAACAGAAGATAAGAAAAAACACTAGATAACATAAAAAACAACTAATTAAAATAAGCAAACTTTAGGTTTCTAACAACCCAATTTCATCAACTACAAAATATCAAGACCTAGTATTTATAAGTAAAAATGATTATTAATTCAAACATATCAAGACCTAGTATTTATAACACAATACAAAGCTACTGATTCATATGGAATCCAATCTTTTTTCTCTTTTTGATTCCATAAGTAATTAATATGCTATGTATGACTACAAAATCTATTTTGAAATAATAACCCAATTTGGGTGACACCCCCTTCGTAACTTACCACAGGCTCTCCTTCATGGTTATAATATAAACATCACATTTTATCTTTAGATAATTAAAGCCCATAAACAATTAATAACCCACACATTTAAACAAACAAACAAACATACCCAGTGTATCCCGCTGAAAAGCAGGGTCTGGGAGGGGTATGTGGTGGCAAGTCTTTCCTCTATCCTGAGAGATAAAGAGACCGCTTCCGAAGAGACTCCCGGCTCGTTAACAAACAAACAAACAAACATATCATTGTGTAACACTAATCTCAAAATATACCTTGTAAGTGTAACCTACTATTCACACAACATTGTATTTAGTATATTAAAATTAGATAATAGCACCAAATAGTTACTATCCATGCATGTTCAACAATCAAATAGAAATCATAAAATTGTATATAGAAAGAAACACCCACGAAAACTCTAAAAGTAAAGCATATGAGTTGTAGTTCATGTATACATCATGAAGCTTGTCCTATTGTCCCTTCTACTTTAATCAAGTTGAGTTAAACTGCTTACTAGCCCTAACCATACTCTTAGATCATATTACAAGAAGCATGCTACCATGGGAATCTATTATCAATGGACTTTGACTTAACACCATTTCTCAATGATAATGGTTGAAACAAATGTTGGATTAGAGCCGATTTCACCCCACTTCGTTTCAGATGTCATGACATAAAAGGTAGACACCTTCAACCCGAAGGTTTCTGCCCTGTAACCATCATCGAAACACATGGAGCACCAACAACTACACATAGCTTGGTTGTTATTGAATCTTATTCTCTTCTATTTGACTGATAACGTGGTTGTCAAAGGAAAGGACCAATGTAACAAACAGAAATCACCTTTACTAACAAGCAATAATCATTGGCAAGTTCAAATTGTTCCCCCAAAATGTGAAATCTCCAATTGATAACAAAACCCATAAGCAAATAAACAAACAGTGTGTGACTTTGAAGAATTAACCAACCTTGAAGCCACCACCGCCTGTGAAGACGGGGCGCGACGGCTGGAGTGCGACGAAGGTGCGCGACGGTGCAGTGAAGACGGCGGTCCGACGGGCTGAAGACGGCGGTCCGACGGGGTGATGAAGGGGTGTGCGACGGCTGGACGAAGACGACGGTGGTGTCCGGTGGATGATGTGCGACGGCTGGACGAAGACGACGGTGGTGTCCGGTGTGTCTGATGATAATGGTGATGAATGAGGGTGGGTTTTTCAATTTAGGGTTTTTTTTAGTTTTGCTAGGGCTTTTATTCACTATAAGGTTTTTTTAATTATATTGTAATTAATTTTAAATAAATGTTGTTGCAAAGTTGTTGGAGTTTGTCAAAAGTTACGACAAATTTGTGACATAAGAAGAAATTTTGTCACAAAGTTGTTGCATTTTCGCGACAATTTTCCAACAAGTATATTAATTTTTTTTGTTTTTTGAGTACTAAACGTAGTGTTTTCCGCTCTAACTTTTTTGTCGTCTTTAATATACATGTCAAACTCTTATTCCTCCAAATTTTATATTGGAACGCATACATAAACGCCGATACACAATGATATGGAGATACTCAATAAAGACACATGTTATCTTGTCGTGTGTATATATATGAGCATAAATGTATACACACATGCATAATGATACACATCCATAAACACACACAATAATATACATATATACACATACATAAATTCACATGTGATGTATACATTATAAATCCACACATGCACATAAAAACGTAGAATCACCTAGCCATCCCTAATCGGCTAATTAATGTTAACAGTCGTTGACTAGTACTAAAACTAACCCGCTTAAGTGTTCCTAAATGTTGTTAACTAAACAATCTTGGCTTTAATTTCATATACTGGTCATTACTAACGCTCGTTGTTCTACATTTGATCTTTTTGATCTTATTGTTTAAAGAAAAACATAATGATCCCTAATATACATGCATACATGTGCGCACATGAATCACATACATATGAATACACACATATATATATATATAATTCAAATAAAATACAAAATAATACTAATAGAAAAATAAATATTTTTTATAATTTAATTACTACTAATTATTAATATCATAAAAACAAAATAATTTAACTTTAATATTCCGAATATTATAAGAAAAGTTTTTAAAAAATATGTCTTATTATTAATATATTATTAAAACAAATTGATATTTAATTTTAAAAAATTCAAGTTTGTCACAAATTTATCACAAATTGCGACAAATTTGCCACAAAGTACTCCAGGTTGTCGCAATTTTGTCGTAAGTTGCGACAATTTTGCAACAAAATTTAGTTTCCCTCTAAATTTTTGCGGGTTTCCAATTTGTTGTCATAAATTTGTCGCAAAAGTTGTTTGTGATTGCGACAATTTTGCGACAAAAGAGGTAATTGTCACAGTTTTGTCACAGTGTTGTCGCTTTCTTCAGAGTTTCACAGTTTGTCACAAACTTGTCATAATTTTGTCTCTATTTGCGACAAAAAAAATTTGTCACAAAATATAGTTGCAAAAAACAGAGTTTTCTTGTAGTGACAATGTCAATCCTAATTACATAATTATCATACATTAACACTCAATTGTATTTATTTTAGGCTCAATTTAGCTTGTATGTTTTTCATTTCATTCATATACAGTCATTATTATGAATGAAATCGAGTGCGAATCAAGCGTAAACATTTGCGAATTATGTTATTAGGACTATTGTTGAAAATAAAAATTAAAGTTGGGAGTATTACTGACCAAATTAATAGTATAAATTATTATCGGCCAATGAATGATAATTTAGATTATTTAAATCCAATTTGCCTAACAATAACAATAACAATGATAATGATGATAATAATAATAGTAAGAAACTCAGTAATCTATATGGTCTCTAACTCTCTGTTGTAATAAACTCGATATGTTGTCTTGTATGCCGTATAGCCTTGCTGAAAGCAATACCCTAAATGATAGACGATAACAAGGAAATAACTCATGTTTGAAGTTTGACCTGTTTAGTGGACTTATATAGTTATATTAGAGACCAATAAGGCAGAAATAGTATACAAAACCTAAAGAAATTAATCAAGTATTGAACTTTATTTGCAACTCTTCTGAAGATGATAAACCTGATCATAAGAAGTTTTCGCATCTGGACCAAGTAAGTTCATGTGTAAACCTGCTTATGTACATCATCTATCGTTGTCTAATATTAAACAACAACGTAGTAGAAGTTAGAGGAAGGTGACGATGATCTGACACAGCAGGTCAAATATGTTTCTCCATGTACATGTAACTGCATAATGAACAAATTATAATCAATGGTAAATGTTGGACAAGATCAGCGCGCAAGTACAGTCTTTCAACCTATAATCATGTCTAAAAACTATTATATCATGTCAGGTTTAACACAAGAGCATCCTTTAATAACTAAAGTTTTAGAGATGCTACTCTGTCCATTGAGATAACTCGTTTGTTACAAACAATAGAACTCAGGGCAGCTGAACAAGCCACGAGATGAGACACACTAAACATGGAAGCTCTAATGGACAACGAGTACTTAAAATTCTCTGAGTTTATGCTTGAAAAAGAAACTTTCTTGTGCTTAGAGGTAGAACAAGCATCAGAGGATTTATTATTCAAATTGTGCATTTTACATCTGCAGTTCCAATGGTAGCGTCTTCGCTCAATTTCGATGTTGCTTAACGGCACGCTTCCACTCATGACACACTGCATCACCATGTGAGCTGCTACTGTGCCCATTCAGCCTCATTGTATAATGCTAATGGACTGTGAATATATATATGAAGTAATTTAAGGTAGAAAGTCCTTAAGAAAGTAGTCCACCTTAGAGTTATTGTTCTTATGGAGTCTAATTAACATGAACTCTTGGTTGTCTGTATCTCATTTAATAGCTGTTTCTCTGTCTCTTTCACATGTATTTTAGTGAAAAGTCATTATTTTGGTATTTTTTTGTCTAATTTAATATCTTTATCTTATGTTTTAGTCAACTTTCATTGTCTCATGTTATATTTTTGTCTCACTTTTTATATGTATCATATGTCACCCCATATTCATTTTTATTAAATTTTCTCGCTTCTCTCTCTCATATTAAATAAATACATTAATTACCAATAATACTATCTATTCATTTTTATATTATAATTAGTTGTTTTATAAATTAAGAAAGAGATCTTTATATTAATGTTATTTCTATAGAAATAGTTTTTTATAAAAAGATTTTTTTCTAAAAAATCAAACTATTTTTATGTAATTTTTTAAAATTGGTTTATTTAAAGTAAAAAAATAATTAAAATATGAAGTTATAGTAAGAAAATTTTTAAAAATAAAAAATTGTTAAAACGTTAGTTTGAAACATAATGTTTACTTCATCTTTGAAAAAAACAAAAAAAATATAAAAAATTCATATTATTGTTTTATAACTTATAGTTATTACTTATACGTAATTCCAATCATATCATGTTTTATTATATCGTTTTATAATTAATAATTTTTATTTTAATTAATATATTATTTATTAAAACCGTGTAATACACGAGTTTACTAAAGCTAGTTAACAATATTTGAAGTTTGAGACTGTGGGAAACAAATGCGCTTGGATGTATTAATGAGGCTCACTGTTTTTTGCTTATGTCAAAAAAATTTATTAATACAGGTCCTCAAAATTCAGATGACTTTTTTTGATGTGTTGTTTATGAATTCTGACGTGAAGGTCACCGACGAAGGTTCCATTGTTGGAATATGGTGATGGTGGTATGTTTAGCGTCGTTAAAGTTATTTCTAGTGGACTACTGACGGACAAATTAGCCTTGGAATTAGAACACAACAGCATGGGCTACATAGAAGTTTTTAACTAGAATAGTGTAGTTAGAAATTTTATTTACTTAAAAGGTGTTGTTGAAAAATTATTTATCAAATTAGTGTATTTTTTAATTTTTTTGTTTCTCTCTCTTATTTTATTGGATACTTTTAACATGACTTTTTAAATGTTTTTTTTTAATTTTTTCATTTATAATTTTAGAAATATTGTTTAAATATGAATGTTTTTAGCTTTTTAGGAATTTTTTTTATTTCTTTTGAAAAGTTTTATAAAAACGATTTTTAAAATTTATAGTTTTGATATTAAAATAGAAAAGTCTATTATTTCCTTTTAGGAAACAAATATTATTATTGTGCATTGTTTTTCTTTTTAGTTTGGATTAAATCTAATTATTTAATAATTTATAATTGTAATTTACTATCTAAAGTTTATTTAAATATACAACTTTTTTGGCTAGCCTCTGATAAAATTTTCATTAAAAAGTAAAAACTAAGTTTTATTAAGTTTTCCATTGATATTACAGACGACATTTTCATTTTGTCGGTAACTAAAGATTTCACACATTAACTATAAAATAAATATGAATTATAAAAAACTAATTATGTCTTTATATATTTAAGAACGTAAAATTATATATACCAAAGAACGTAAAATGAAGTTCTCTTTATCATGATAAATATAGTTATTACTTTGTTTAAGAGAAAATGCATTTGTTAGAAATATTTTACAAACAATACGATTAATCATTCTAAAACAAGTTAAGAAAATATAAAAATATTTTCATTTAAAGCTTACGGAAAACAAAAAATGGTATAAAATCAATCTAATCCATTATAGTTAAAGAAAGGTAAAGGATTTAAAAAAAATATTTATATGGAATGATTAAACATTGAAATTTTTTTTTATATAACACTTTTGAAAGAGATAAATACATTTTGGAAAACAATATTAAAGTTTTATTTTAAGAACATTTCTAAAAGTTTAAACAAATCATTAAAAAGCATTTATGAAAATTTATTATATAGGAGAGAAACAAAAATATATAAAAATACTATTTTGATAAATATTTTTCAAATTACACCATTTTAGTAAATAAGTTTTCTATCTACACCTTTTTGGGAAAAAACTCCTACGATAGTTGGACATTCCAGTAGGATAAATCAACACCACGCCACCCTACACGCGTCAACATTCCCGACATTCATCTGTCGTACGAGGTGCCACATCGTTTGTCGGCGCAGGCCATACGCGGCGCATGGCTTAGAAATTTTTTCCGCCTAACTCATCTAGTGTCATAACACCTATACTTGGCTTATGGTGCCATACGCTACATATAGCGTTGAGGTCAATTTTTTATTTCCTCTATACTTTTTTCCTATTTTACGTCTTTTTTTGTTATAGATATATAATTTTACGCCGAATAGTTTTATGTTATTACTTGTTTTTTGTAATTTAACTAACCGACGAAACAAATAATACAAACATTTATAATTTAATTGAAGAATCGAGCCAACAATACAAATATTAATACAAAATAAAATATATAAATAACAAAGTCTTTACGTACATAACAAAATAAAAGTTACAATTCTAGTAACGATAAAAAAATATGATAAGTCTAGATAATGTTGAGGCAGTGACAACTCCAAAGAATCATTACCCGTGACACGTGCTCGCGCAATCTCTAGCTGAACATGCCACTCCATAATATCCTCAAGTCGATCGAGCTGCCGACTCTATCGATCGAACCGACGACCCTGCTCACGCAAACTCTCAGCAAACTCAGGCATAAATGTCTTCATACGTGTAGGAAACCTCAAATCTCGATAAATGAGCCAAGGATGCTATGGCTGATGTGGTGCGGCAACTACTCGCCCAACTAATTGAGAGATGGCTGCTCATGTGATTACTAATCTGGTTGTTGCTGCTGCTGCAAATCATCAACGCCGACTTGCTGAACGGGCATCGCCTGCTAGATCTTGCCTAGTCGGAGGGAGAATTGTATGTTGCCTGGTAACTGGCACAAAATACGCATGCCGAATAGCGTTCAGAGATCTAGTCTCACCGACTTGATCGCCGAAGATAGCTCAACAAGTTGTCGAGGAAGATAACCAAACTCTTGACCAATCAATGATATATACGAGCCGCTGTACACCGCCCTTCGCTCCTACTGATGATAATACGACGCAAAATACTTCGCCAACATCTCGCAAGGTTACGCCTAGTCCCGATGAGCAAACAATATAAGTAGAATAAGTTGAGAATAGTGCACCACTCCCGAACCATGCCACGTCCCATGATGGATGTAGCGATCATCCTATGTAAATACCGAATGAGAGGGTCTTTAATACTAGTGACCCTGCCTTTTGTCTTTTGAAACGAACCATCAACAATTTGAGGCCACTAATCTCTCATCCTACTCTCCTTCATATCGTTAATAACCTCAGTGAAAAGAGAGGTAGCAATCTCTAGCTCGATGTAGAGTCCCAAGAAAACACCAAACTGCTCTATCAACATCTGATGTGCATGTCCACATAACCTAGTTGATATTTCGAGATACTCGTCAACCTCCTCCATCTCCTAACCTAATTGATATCTCGAGACGCTTGTCAACCTCTTCCATCTCCTAAGTACGAATGTAAGTAAACATGGACAAAAGCTCTATCGTCATCTCCATGTAAGATGACAAAACACGATCTCAAACATGTGACTCACGGCGTATCGTCTTGGATAATAGCAGTAAGTCTGTCACGCTCACTGAGCTCTACCATCACCTCCCAATCGATGACCTTTTGATGGCTAATCCTCATCTGTACAAACTTCAAGAACTTAGTGTGCTTGATGCTACCGACTTTAAACCGTAATCATGGATGCTTAGTAATAGCGACAACGACATCAACCTCGCCCTTTGTATTGGATGACATATCTATGCAAGAAAATGAATATATAAGCACTTATTTTCGTATATCGTACCTATGACTTTTTTTGCCACCAGACCACCTAAGTGTTGCTGTACTCCCTATCTAGTTGCGACTAAAAAAATCCCAACTACAGCCGTGGGTCACTTACGTCTTGTTTCGTTCAGTTTTACATCTAGTCTATTGATGTTAAAGTTTAAGTAACACCCCGTCAAAACATATCACTTTATCAGTGGGCAGTCAACAAATCAACCACATGAAAACCAAAGCATCCAATGCCCACCCATGACAGTGTTAACATATGCCTCAACTTCGGCCCAATAATCGTTACCATTAACAAAGTAAACAAAATAAAATATCTAAAAGTCAAATACAAGTTTGAGCACAATACATAAAAATAAAAACAAGTTCGAAAGCAACTAGCTAAGCGTCATCAGGGTCTTGGGCCAGAGGAGCCAGAAACGACATGACATTCGCTAGGTCGGAGCCACACATGGCAACAATAACTTTAGTCATTGAGGAAGTGGCTTTGTCAAAATGTTTCGACTCAACTTGTAGCATCTTCAAGGAATTTTTGTCATAGTTCTTGATATCCTCAGGTTTTTTCCCTTCTGCAGCAAGACGAACAACATTTGACAACCCTTCATTGTATCCCACCTTATGTGAGAGACTATTGATCTTAGCTAACATATCAAGAAACTCATCATTATCGCAAATCATGTTAAAAGCCAGACCAATACCATATGAGATAACCCATTTCCTCTTAGACGCAAAACTCAAAACTTGTCTTTCAAGTTCTAAAATACAATTTTTAGATGAGGTTTTAGTATCCTTTAACTCAAAAGTAAGTTGCTTCATAGTAGCAGATTGAATACAAAGGTCTTCTTAAACACCACCAAGATTGTGGGAAAGTTTGTCTTTTTCTTTCTTAGCCAAATCATAGTGAGTCTAAAGAGAAGCATTCTCAGTCTTCAACTTTGAAACCTATTTCTTAAGCTCGCAGATCTCTTTAATGCCTTTAACCTAACGACCGTGGATCTCAATAAAAGATAAAAACCCATTCACCATAGCTGAGCAACCAATATTGGACAATTCCTTGTTTTTCAAAATCTCCTCACTCTAAAACTCAACTTGAGTTTGTGAGGAAAACATGAATTCTCTACAAAGTTCAGGGATCTCAAGTATTATACCAGTGGTTAAATCCCAATCAAGAGTAAACTTCACATTCATGTCTAGATCACTAACCTCCGATGAAGCACCTGCACCACTTCTTAACTCTCTAACACTAAAACCCTTATAATTTTCTTTAATCCTTTTATCTTTCACATACACTTACTCTCACATCGAAGGGTTGTCATGGGGAGTACTTCCTTCTGCTCGTGACGTGGCTCATGGTGTTGTCTCTATTGTGTAGATAGAATCTTAGTTGAAGCCCAATTCAAGTCGCAACCCTCTTCGTGGTAGGGTGTTCAATATTCTAATCAGATTCAAAAAACTCGAAATTCAATTCGATTCGAAAATAACTGATTCGAAATTCGATTCAAATTTTCAAATTCAAATTCGATTCAATTCGAAGTTTAACTATCGAATTCGAATCAAATTGCGTATTTGTGATTTTTGGTTAAATTCGATTTTAAAATTAACACACATACATTTATTTATTTTGTATATTAATTTAGAAATATACATATGAGAAATTAAAAATGAAAAGTTTAAAAAATATATAATCTGAAATGTTAAAGCCTAATTGGTACCTTTTGACTTATTTGAAATTTATAATATTTTATATGTTATGCTGGTTTATTTATTTTACGCATTTGAAATTGGATATGTCAAATGAATTTTGAAAGTGCTATTTGATTAAATATTTTTTACTAAATACGAATTGAATAAATTCAAATTCGATTTGAATTTGAAAATTTTTTTCGAATACGAATCGAATTCGAATTATGTTTGAGAGTTTCGAATTTGATTGGAATTTGATTTATCTTTTTTGAATTCGAATCCAGTTTGAAATTTTCAAAATTTGACTTATTCTATTCGATTAACTCGAATTCGAGTCGATTTGATTCGATTCGATTAACATCCCTAATTCCTGTTGATAAAATTCCAACCCAAGCCTAAGTTATGTCTCGATCTTATTCCCGGTGTGTGAATCCAAGGATCGCGATTCAGGAATTATCAGTATTAAAATAAATCAATTTAATAATCGCGGAATTATCACTAATTGACGTTTAATTGTTTTAATGATTAACGATGAACACAATTACAGAAACACAATAAAAGTGAAATCAATAATAATTCAAATGTATTTCATTAACTATAAGGTAATGATTACAAAAGAATAATAACTGATAACTATGAACAACGAAATCTGTGAATCGAATAATGTTTGATGTTGATGTGACGGCAGCTAGGGTTGCACAATGAACTCTTGACAGCCGTAATAATGATTGATTGTGTTCCCCGAGATGTGAAACCTAGGACTCATATTTATAGATGATTTGAGTCGGCTTAGGAAACACCGGATCTCTCGGGATTTGTTATTGATTGTGTTGAATTGTTTGACTTGGTATTTACAATCGCACAAGTATAATGATCCTCCGCATGAGTCTTGTCGTCCGCAACACTTTTGTTCTTCCGTAGATGATTGGTCTTCCGTAGCAAAGTTGCTCTTCCGTAGGAAATCCTTCTTCCGTAGGAGTCTTCACTTCACAGTACTTGATCATCCGCAGGAACATGTACTTGGTCTTTTGTCTTGTAAAAAACATATCTACGGATTAAAAAAATTGTTCATCCGTAGATGTTTCTTACACTTGGTCAATTCCAGGAATCCGTCCAAGTATATTGTTTTTCCTGTCAAGTCACAAATCAACACACATATATATGGGGTTATCCTATAGATTCAAAGCACATATATATATATATATATATATATATATATATATTTTGACTGTTACAAATATTAATTACAAGACTTGATTTTCAAGTACTAAGCCTATACAAAAATGATCTAGCCCTATACAATCTAGATCTAACAATACTCCCCCTTAGGCTTAGCTCCTTGTAATCAGTCTTTCAACACTGCAAGCTCCTTGACTCTGATATGATTTTGTTGTAGAAGTAAGATACAGTAGTTTTCTGATCATCGTATTTGTAATTTATCTGCATCCTGCTGATCTTTTTCAGCGTGTCATAACTGAGTCCCAAAACATCTTCTTCTGTAGTGAGTGTTTCCACTACACTATCATTATGCACAATTTCTAATTCATCTTCTTCAGATATTCTGAGCTCAGACACTTCAGCTATTATTGTTCCTTTTAGTAGCCAGCTCATGCTTCCTTCTCTTGTGTGCCTTTGCATGCAGTTTATCTATCACTTGAATCATATGCACATACAAGCAGAGATCATTCTGGGCTTTTTCATCTGTTAGCTTTGGGAAGAATTTATCATGAAGGTATGATGTGTAGCTGGGATGCAGCATCTTTAGCTCTATTGGATCAAAGATTCTTATTTTTTCTCCCTTCTTCCCATCAACATTTCTTAGCAACACCATCTTTATTCTTTTCAACATATCCCCATTCTGAGATAGGACAAGTGAATTGATTCCAGTGATGCTTTTGATGGTGTGTGAGCTTCTGGTACATCCCACTCTTTTTAGCAGATCATCATCTACAAGGGATGAGAGTTCAGCTGTTTTTCTTTTCTGATTTTGTTTCATTCTTTGTGCTCCTATCATTTCTCTTGTTTGCATGAGCACATCATCAGTAAAACTGGTCTTCATACCATTTACAGCTGCAGAGAAGTCTCTCCCCCTGAGATGGATTGGGTAGTTGAACATTGGGATGCTCTGTAAAAATATCAGAAACCTTATTTATAGGCGAACACATTAATTTCTTTATTAATTATGTTCTTTTATTAATTATGTTGGGCCCACTCCCATTTATTCCTATCCGCATACCAAGTTTATTTAGAATGCATTACTTCTTCCGCAGAACATCTGCGGAACCTTGACATCTGCGGATGTCAGCATCTGCGGAACCTTACATCTGCTGATGTCAACATCTGCGGAACCTTACATCTGCTGATGTCAACATCTGCGGAACCTTACATCTGCGGATGTAAAAGTTCAATGCATTTGTTTTGCTGCTGAATCAGAAATCATATAATACTTCTACGGAAGAGAGGTATTACTGAAACTTCTGCGGAACATAAAAGTTTTTAAAACTTTAAATGTATGATATCTACTGAGTAGAATCAAGTGTTGATGTTGGACATTGTTGACTTTATTTGCATGGCAATTAAGTACAGGAAAGCAAGTTTCCTGTATCCTGCATTCAAGTTAGTGCTCAAGTTCTAATTCCTTCAAAGTAATTCAAATCAATTATCAGCTTTTATTGTTTTTCATGCATGAACTACTCCCCCTAAATTGTGATTAATGTGAGACTGTTACATTTATCATAAATTTAAGTTGTAAACAGGCATGACAGGCATATGACAGTCTAAATGAGAGAAAGTCAGTTGAGATAACAATTAAACATCTGACTTAAACAGTTACATGCATGCATATATATATAGAGGGATCATACTATAACTTGGCTTTTGCTGATGTTGATTAGTTGATTCAATACATACCTGATTGCAAGTATATAGATCCACTTAAATTCAAACATGAGTATCGTATCAACTAGGCATGCTATTTATCATGTTGTGAAGTTTGTTAATCAGTAGCAATCATGAGTCCCACATTCAATTATCATTAGAGTATGTCTTCCGTAGGTGAGGCAAATCACTACATTCCACACTTAATGACTATGTACATTAAGTTATAAGTTCTATCTTGAGACATATTACAGTCTCATGAATGCTTTGATGTTGAAACTCTTTGACTTGATGTACAATGGATCACAAGTGATTCCTTTTTAGAGCTGAAATATGATCTTCATAGTCACCAGTCTTTACTTTCGTAAAACAGAGGTGAACTGTAACCCAGGTCTTTGTTTACACAAAATAGAAGGAGAATGAAGATCACACTTGTTAATCACATTCCCAGGTCTTTGTTCACACAAAACAGAGGGAATATGACTTTGCAAAGATAGAAGATTATAAAATATTTTACATAGTGGGCTTGTGTAAGTGATTTGATCACATCAGGAGAGAACATACCTTCCTGATTCTCAAATGAAATCCTCACAGACAGTTACCTGATGCTTTTAGTTTGGCATGCTCTTAGCTTTGTTTCCACTCAAGATGAACCTACTCACATATCAGTATGATATAAGTCAGATTGAGTGTTTGTTTAATAACCAAGTATAGTCTACTATCATTTTCCTAATATAATGCAAGTATAGATGTTCTATCAGACACTTAAGTTATCCTTAACGATTACTCTGCACAAATTCAGTCATATGCTTTTGTTGATTTATTCTAAGTTAATCATCCCAAAGATTCTATCAGAAAATTAAATCTAACAGAATCAAATGCTTTAGTGAACAAATCAGCAAGCTGATTGGTTGTGTCTACTTTGACTAACTTGATTAGACCCTTTTCAGAGCAATCTCTCAGAAAATGGTATCTGATTTCAATATGTTTTGTTTTACTATGTTGAACTGGGTTAGCAGTTATAACATAGCAGCTGAATTATCAATATGAATTGGTGTATGAAGGAAATTATAACCATAATCAAGTAATTGGTTCTGCAACCAAAGTACTTGAGAGCAACCTGCTGAAGCAGCTATGTACTCGGCTTCAGCTGTGGATACAGATACATTTGTTTGCTTCTTGCACTGCCATGAAACAAGTCTTGGTCCTAGAAACTGACATCCACCAGTTGTGGATTTTCTGTTGTTGTTGCACCCTCCATAGTCACTATCTGAGTAGGAGTAGAGGCTAAAATCTCCATCTTTAGGATACCAAAGTCCCAATGCAGGTTTGCCTTTCAGGTATCTGAAAATCCTCTTTACAGCATTCAGATGGGACTCCTTTGGGTCTGATTGATACCTGGCACAAACACAAACAGCAAACATGATGTCAGGTCTACTGGCAGTTAAGTACATTAAAGAACCGATCATTGTTCTATACAATCTTTGATCTACAGATTTCCAGCAGGGTCAGGCACAATCTTGTCTATTGTTGATGCTGGTGTCTTGCATGAAGTGGAATCAGTAAGGTTGTACTTCTTCAAAATTTGATGAATGTACTTTTCTTGATTGATAAAATGCCATTGGGTTTCTGATGAACTTGTAAGCCAAGGAAGAATGTCAATTCTCCCATGGAGCTCATCTGAAATTCAGATTTCATTAAGTCTTCAAAGCTTTGGCACAGCTTCTTGTTGGTTGATCCAAATATTATGTCATCAACATATATTTGAACCACCAAAAGATCTTGATGTTCATGTTTGAGGAAAAGTGTCTGATCAATTGTTCCTCTCTTGTAGCCATTCTTCAGCAGGAAGGATGATAGTGTGTCATACCACTTTCTGGGTGCTTGATGAAGACCATACAAAGCTTTATCAAGCTTGTATACTCTATGTGGATAATCAGGGTCTTCAAATCCAGGGGTTGAGCAACATAGACTTCTTCATCAATTTTCCTATAGAGGAAAGCACACTTCACATCCATTTGATAGACTGTGAACTTCTTGATGGAGGCATAGGCTAGGAAAACCCTTATAGCTTCAATCCTTGCAACTGGTGCAAAGACTTCATCATAGTCTATTCCCTCTTCCTGGGTATAGCCTTGAGCAATGAGCCTAGCCTTGTTTCTCACGATGGTGCCTCTGTCATCCAGCTTGTTTTTGAATAGCCACCTTGTTCCATTGGGTGTTGACCCGTAGGCAAGTCTACAAGAGTCCACACCTTTTGTTTTCTGAATTGTTGTAGCTCTTCTTGCATAGCCTCAATCCAGCTGTTGTCTTTTAGTGCAGCTGTAATGTTTGCAGGAAATGTTTGGGACAAGAAGCAGTGAACAAACAAATGTTTGCCACACCTCCTTTGTTCCTTGTAGTTCTTGTATTCAGATCTCCAATGATATTGTCTGTTGGATGAGCCTTGTGGATTCTGCTTGTTGAGACAGCATCAACTGGAATGTGGATTCCAAGTTTGAGAAACCCATTGAAGCAGATGGAGTCAGCTGAGAAGTTGAGTTTATGAAATAATCAAAAGGCTCATGTTCATTTGATCAGCTTGTGTATGAGTTGCTGTTGGGTTGTCTTCTTTCGCAGGAAGTTCTACGGAAGCAGCATTTTGTTCTTCCGCAGGAGGTTCTACGGAAGCAGCATTTTGTTCTTCCGCAGGAGTAACTGCAACATCTACGAACGCATTTTGTACTTCCGTAGAAGATGCATTACCATCCACGGATGAACATTGTTTGTGTTGCAGGCATGGTTTGTTGATTTAACCCCTCCTCTTTATCCCTTAGTTCAGCAGCTGATGCAGGACTTACATCTGCGGATACGGATGCATCTGCGGATGTATTTACGGATGTAACTTCATGCTGCTGACTTGATTCTTGCTGAGGTGCAGTTGAAAGTTGTACCCTTGGTGGGTCAGCTGTCAGGGGCACTTCATTCAAACTTGGAGGCACAAAAGGATAGCATGTATCCGCAGCACCTGCATTGATCAGATAACCAGTGTTAAATGATTCCGTTAATACATCTATATCAAATAACCAAGATGATCCTTTTACATTAGTAGTAAACATGGATTCATCAAAAGAAACATTGGGAGTCTCTTCAACTATGTTATGTTCTGGAATATAGACCCTATATGATTTAGAAGTGGATGAATATCCAACAAAGAAACCATCATAGGCTTTTTTAGAAAATTTTCCCAATTGTTCTTTAGTATTCAAAACAGACACATGACACCCAAAAGCTCTAAGATATCCTATAAAAGGTTTCCTTTTAAATAAGAGTTATAAGGTGTTTATTATGTTCTTTGACTATCAAAGTTCTATTTTGAACATTGCAAGCTGTATTCACAGCTTCTGCCCTGAAAGTAATGGGCAACTGAGAATCAGCTAGCATTGTTCTGGCTGCTTCTATGAGTGTTCTATTTCTCCTTTCAGCCACTCCATTTTGTTGTGGAGTTCTTGGTGCACTGAATTGTCTTGCTATTCCTTTATTCCTGCAAAAAGAATCCAGATCAGCATTAACAAACTCAGTTCCATTATCACTCCTAAAAATTTTAACTTTTAAATCAAGTTGATTCTCAATCTTGATCACAAAGTCCATTAATGTTTCAGATGTTTCACTCTTATGTTTTAAAAAGAAGACCCATGTGAATCTAGTGAAATCATCTACTATCACCAAATAATATTGTCTTTTTCCAATGCTCAGCACATTGGTTGGACTAAAGAGGTCCATGTGAAGCAATTTGAGTGGTGTAGTGTTAGTGTTAATTATTTTGGATTTATGAGACACTCGGTGTTGTTTTCCTTTATAACATGAAGAACAATGATTAGAACAGTGAAATTCTTTCTTTGGTAATCCAATGACTAAGTCATTTTTCCACCAATTTATTCATGTTCTTCATGTTGGAATGAACAAGCCTTCTATGCCACAGTTGAGATTCATCTTCTGAAGATTTAGACAGCAGGCATGTCTCATGATTAGTGAGTGTTGTGTTGTTCATATCCAAGATATATGTGTTGCCTTTTCTTGATGCTTTGAGAAGGATCCAGTCTGCTGGAACTATAAAACCTGGCTTAAGAATGTAACAGTTAGTGTTATCAAATAGTATTAAATAATTTTGATCATAAAATTGGGAAACACTAAGTAAATTATACTGCAAATTTTCACAGTAATTTACTTTTTCAAATGTTAACACACCATTAGTTACCATTCCCTCACCAACAATTTTACCTCCCTTCTTATCCCCACCAAATGCCACATAAGAGGCATGTTTATGTTTGAAGTCATGGAGAAGTGCACAGTGCCTGTTTATGTCTGGAACAACCACTGTCAACATACCACTTGTTGTCAGCTCTCCATGATGTTCCGTACACAAAAGAAATTAGTTAGAATTGACATCCAAGGCTAATTGTCTTGGATTTGCCAGATGTGTCAACAATAGTTACTCCTTCATGAATTAATCTTGAAGTTTCAGTATTAGTTGTTTCTTTTTGATTGATGGTGGTGAGGATGATTCTGTTGAAGATGAGTCTTTCTTCAAAGTGATTGTTTTGGTTGGTATTTTAACTTTGAAGAGGATCCTGTAATATCATACAATTAAAGTTTTAAAAACTTTAACGAATTGGAACTTGAGCACTAACTTGAATGCAGGATACAGGAAACTTGCTTTCTGTACTTAATGCCATGCAAATAAAGTCAACAATGTCCAACATCAACATGTGATTCTACTCAGTAGATATCATACATTTAAAGTTTTAAAAACTTTTATGTTCCGCAGAAGTTTCAGTAATACCTCTCTTCCGTAGAGGTATTATGTGATTTCTGATTCAGCAGCAAAACAAATGCATTGAACTTTTACATCCGCAGATGTAAGGTTCCGCAGATGTTGACATCAGCAGATGTAAGGTCCGCAGATGTTGACATCAGCAGATGTAAGGTTCCGCAGATGCTGACATCCGCAGATGTCAGGTTCCGCAGATGTTCTGCAGAAGAAGTAATGCATTCAAATAAACTTGGTATGCGGATAGGAATGA